>VWZK01004720.1:303843-425400 GCA_013396935.1 Baryphthengus martii | reverse complement strand
TTAAAAAAAAAAAAAAAAAAAAAAAAAAAAAATTGCAATACGGGTATTTGATTGTATTTTAAATACAAGATTTTAAAAACCTCCTGCATATTGTGTAGTGCAGTTAATGCACACAGGTCACCAGGTTCTAAACCCTGGTTTTCAATTTTTATCCCTGGATATTATAGAAGTATTAAAGTCTTTTCCTATTGGTCATTCTGTTCAGCTAAAGAAATGCTGCCTGGCCTGAAGTTCTGTTGTCCTTTTTATGTCGGGTTAAAAAAGGTTTTTTGCCTGTATAGGTATTTTTAAATTAAGCTGTTAAGGCAGAATGCCTTAGATTCTTGAAATTCAGCTGAAGTGTTACGATTAAATTGCCACTTGTAAACTAGGGCTGTGCGCAGAATACTCGTTAACCACCAGGAAGCGTGGCAGGTTTGGACTGGAAGATCGTAGCCAATGTACAATGTTGCTGTGTTCATTTAGGTAGCTTTGGAAGGATAATTTGCCTGTTTGTTTTGCCCTTTAAATCTTTTTTCGAACAGCAAAGTTACACATGGAAGAAACTCAAGACCTGAAGAGATTTGGTTATCGGTGTACGCAATCACTTTATCACAGCATGATTTTGATTAGACTGGTTGGGGACAATAAAGTATCTAAATGACACTGGTGTGTACTGATGTTGCAGCTTTTGAAATTTCAGTGTAAAAAAGGAAAAAAAAAATATCTGTAGCTCTATGATTTACAAACACATAATCCTATGTTTTACAGGTTCTTTTTAAACAAATAAACCACAGTACCGCACAGCCCTATTTGTAAAACAGAAACAAGTTTGTGCCTCTGATTTCCAAGGTGCTGTGATGTTTTTTTGCCTTTGTGGGGCGAGGAGGGCAGGTGAGACTCGCGCGGGGCAATTGCTTAGAAAAAAATCTCTGGGCTAACTATGCAAAACCAGCTGTCAGTTTTCTGTTTCGCATTCTGTTGTAGAAAATCCAGCTCACAGTTGTTGTTTTTTTTTTCTTTCTTGTTAAAGATCTATTGGGAACTTCTTAACAGAGGAGTGAGCAATGGCAATGTTTCTTTCTCTTTTCTTCCTTTTTTTTTTTTTTTTTTTTGTGTCTAATAATGGAGCTGTTTACACTTTAATGCAATGAACAATCCAGCGATACTTGAGAAACACTACAGATACCATTGGAGTGTTTTCAGGAGAGAGAAGTGTTGTCAATCAGGTATTGAATGGTTTCTTTACTGTCACAAATAAAAAATTTTAACAATATAGTTACTTGTGCATGTAATACTTCTCTGGGAAAAAGAATGTCTGCACTTCTTCTGCAGCAACAGGCACTGCCCTAATTTGACAGGGACTTTATTTCTGATAATGCACGTCCGTGTTCAATAGTAAAATCACCCATCTCTCTTCCACTCTCCACCCCCTCTCCCCTTTAAGTCATCTGTAGGACTCCTTATTGACTGCCCTGGCACCTGCTTGTGCAAACAGAGCTGATGAACTACTGATGAACTCTGCTAAATAAATTGGTGGCGACTCTGGCAGATGTTCCAGCTATTTAGATCTCTTGGATGAGCTCATACAATAATTTGTTCAAGTCTCAAAGCTGTGTGACTTCTTTTGAAGGGCTTACTTCAGCTCCTTGAATAGCTGTTCTTAACATCACTGCCATATCCAAAGGAATATCTGAATAAAACACTTTATTTAGTTGGAAAGTCTATTTTGAGACTTTTTATCTGACACAGTAAGACTTAGGCAGAGCCTTCCCTTCTAGGAAAAGGCACGTATTAATTAATGCTTTATGAGCAGAAAACCTCAGGCCTGTTAGAATAAGCAGCTGGATCAAAATAACACATTAGTTGTAATTTAAAATATTTTTTAGTTATTCCTGTGATCGATTGGAATGACCTAGACTGCCTTTACTTTGGACTGGTGGGCTGGGTTTTTTGATTATTTTTTTTGTTGTTAGTGGGTTTTTTTGTGTGTGTGTGGTTTTTGGTGTTTTTTTTTTAGTTTCACCAATCTCCTTAGCTGCTACTTCAGATAAAGATGCCTTTCTTTCACTCAGTAAAATAAGTATTTCAAAATTCATAAAGCAGCTCATTTATAGTGGTGAGAAAGATACTGTTGTTCTATCCTGACTGACTGAAACTAAGCATCTGCAAAGCTGAATACACCATAGTCTGTATGCCTATATGCCTTCCAATATTTCCCCCCCCCTTTTTTATTGTGTTCTGACTCAGAAGGAAAGCCAACCACTCTGAAATTCCCTGCAAGATGGGACAGGGCTCTTCCAGGTGGGCTGCAGCTCCAGGGGATCCTGCAGTCTCCAGCAGTTTTCCTGCCAAGCGACCTTCGCCATCCAGACTTCCTACCGACCCAGCTATGCTGGCAGGAGACCAGGCAAAGTTCTCCTGGACTCCTCTGTTGGTTCTGCTGGAGCTACTGGAAAATAAATGATCTTTGACTAATATATTGGTTTGGACAGGTTGGCAAACTCAAACTTGAAAAGCTTCCAGACGTGTTTTGTTTGAAGCCTTCTCGAGTGCTGTACTGAGGAGCAGGTTGTCCTGTATGTAATTGCCTAATGCCACATTAATCAGCATTTCTGAGGCACAGGACAGACACTAATGTCTTGGATTTGAACAGAGATCAATGTGACTCAGTAAAGTAGGTCTGCATCGGCAATTACACACCTTCCCACGCAGCAATTGAAAGCAGGTTAGATTGGGTCATCGCTTAAATCGGCAGCAAACTGTATTTTGGAGGCGATGGTTGTGTCGGCTTCACTGTATCCCGCGGACCTTGCTGGACCCTATGCTGCAGTCACACCTCCCACTGCTCTTCTCTGTGCAAATGGCATCATTTAATTTGGCAACCGCCTTTTTAATTTAATGACGTAGCCACATTTGATCAGGATGTAAATAAATTGTGGGAAAATGCTGGACAAAGAAATGAAACGCAGCTGGCCCCGGTCAGCCTCAGCCATCGTCTCGGGCTGGACTCCAGCTAGGGCAAGGCTGTTGCTGCTTGAAGGCGAACAGAGGAGTCACCACTAAGCCAAAAACGTGTCACCTCCTCTGAGATCTGCTCTTCTTCCTGATAATGAGGCCTGAGCGTTTTGTTCATGCAAATGCAACGTTCGCCACCTCGAAATTCCCAGCGTTTCAGTAGATGTTGCATTTGGAGAGTCTGAGGGTCGTCGGAGGAGTTACTGGTTTGGGTTGTTTTCTTTGTCAGATTTTAATGAGCTTTTGTGATGAAATTTCTTTGTGGTGTAACTTTGTGATTATTTTTTCCTTTTTCATGCTTTGATTCAGTTTGACAATAAACTATCTATGTTTTTTTTTCATCTTCTTCATGTCTGATAATGCCTATAGTTAAGGTCTGCCCTCAGAAATCCCCCTCTCCCTCCACGTGTCATTCTCCTTGGGGAAAGTATTGGAGGTGGGGGAAGCAAGGCCTTGATATAATCAGGCTGAAACTTCTCCTTGTTCCATTCCTGTCCCAACTCTTTGGACTTGCTGGGCTTTATCAAAGATTAAAGCCTTGACTGCTAAGCATCAAGGACATCTTCCTCTAGCAGCGTGTTTGGTAGGCAGGTTCAATTCCCATTATTTTTTTGTTAACCTGCTGAGATTTGAATTAAACCATCTTGCTGCTTCTAAAGGCTCTGAAGCCTGGAGATGAGCTGGAGATGAGAGAGGAGCACAAGCTCCTGGATTCTGGGAGGGGAGAGGTGGTGGAGGTGGTGGCAGACTGGTGGGGTTTCCTGTACGACTTTGTTTTAGTTCCTTTGTGCAGCATCCCTCGTACTGCATTCAAGGGACCCCCATGAAGCAGAAGGTTGACTCCTCACCTTGGTTTGCACGGAGAAACAGGAGCCTGAGGGTGGATCAGGAGGCACATCGCTGCCTTTCCTTCCAGGCTGCAGTGGCATCTGTCCCTGTAGCTCTTGCAGCGCCTGTTGTACGTCCATCAGTGGTGATTTTGAGCAGATGACCTGACACTGATCTTGGTGATCAGTGACCACCAGTCTATAGTCAGACAACATTTATACCCTAAACAAACTGGGGGAGCTGCCTTCTACTTGAGTTGGAGTAGTTCAAGGTGACCATGTGTAGTTACTTTTCATCTGGCACACACCTCATGAGTTAGGTCATCGGGCAGTAGCACGTAAGTAGAACGCTGAAGAAATCTGGTGTAAGTTAAGCATGTGCTGGCAGATTAGCCCATAGAAATAAGGAAGTCTCATATTTTTCATGTGTATTTTTAATAGGAAAATCATTTTATAAAAGTTTTTAGCATTTTTTTCTGATGTCTGCCTGATCACCTGTTTACTCCATGCCATAAAGTGAGAGGTTGAGAATCGTAGATACGTGGAAAATTCACATGTGTTTTTATGCACCTGAAATCTTTGGGCGTAATTTCTGGTGTCTTGGGCCATTTGGTTCCTTTATGAGCAAAATGCATTTCTGAGAAGAGTGGAAGATGTTTGTCAAGACCTAAGCCTATTTCTAGCTCAGTGGGACCACATGCTAAGAGAAGAGCTAAGTCTGAGCACATACAGGTCCTGCCCTTGGCTCTGCATCATGGGGCTGTGTAGTTCTGTCACCCTGAAGTTTACTTTTAATATTTTGAAGTTTCCTTTGAATATTTTCTCCACATAGCAAGTGGAGGCTTGATCACATGTGAATCCTCTGTAACACATCTTAATAGTTCAGTTTAGGCAGGTTCAGATGATGAATAGTTTACTGGCCTGATCTCTAACCTGCTGAATAGATCTTGATATAATAACTGGAGGGATACAGGCAAATGTTTGGGATGATGATGGTTGCAGGTAGAAAGTGGTTGGACTGTTGGATCCTAGAGAGGAGGATGAGCCCCGAGAAAGGATGGGAGCTGCAGGAAGTCTAGGGTGACTTTGTAGCACTGGACTGTGGTGGTCCAAGCTGTGGCATGGTCTGGCCGTGAGTGCACTTGGCTTTTATACATTTGTGATCAATCTTTTATGAAAATGGAGAGGGTTTTAAAGGTTTGGGCCATGCAGGGCTTGGTAGAACCACGAGATGGTGCAGCTGTGCAGCTTTGGCTTTTAAAGGCGCCGTAAAGGAAATTTAAAAGACATTATCTGTGGTAAAAGCATCACCACAACTTTGATACCTGAATCTCCTGCCAGGGTTGCACTCCACAGGCCCACAGATAACATCTTCCTTCAGTTAAAAATCTCCTCTAGTATTTCAGAGGCAGTTTCTTTATTTGCCTGATGAATGCTGAGTTTCCTTTGCAAAAGGAGCAGGTGCCTCCACAAATGGATACAGGGCAGGTAAGTATTCATGATAATTTAGTTACTGATTATTTTTTTCTTCCATGAAAATGCAAAATTATGTGGTTAGTGCATGAAAAATATAGAGAGGAATCAGTATTTCTCAACTAGTTGAGCTGTTACGCCTTCCCCTAGTGTGCTAGACATTTTTTCCTCAAAATGTTTTGCTGCTAACCCTTTTCTTCCTTTATTTTTTCTTTTTTGGTAAAACAACATTTTTAATTGTTTGGGGTTTGGCTGAAGTACCTCAGAAGAACTATGGACAAATGTTAAGTTTCCAGGAGGTGGAGGGTGGGAAGGGAAGAAGAGATAAACGGAGTGCCAAGCTGGCAGGTGTGTAACAAGGCATTGCTCCCCGTGCCGCGTCCGCTTCCCCGCCGACACGTGTGTGCTGAGCCGTGTGCGATGCCCATGGTGCGGCCAGGCCCTGAGCCAGCGTGCGGGGGCGAGGGGAGGGTTTGAGGCTGGGCCGGAAAGGCTGCATCTGCCAGGTGGTGGACCACACTTGCTGGGCTGCATCTTCCTGTCTCATGTGCCTAACGTGCTATTGTTTGCTGCGAGAAGGGGGGGTTGCAACCCATAAACCCCTCTTGTGTCCCATCTCCCTGGTTTTCTGCTCTCATTGCATTTTCAGTTGCCTGCTCCTTCCCACCTGGAGAACCTGCCCTGTGAGGGAAGACTGAAGAAGTTAGGTCTTCCCTCCCTAGGGAAAAGAAATCTTGCAGTTGACCTCATCACAGCATTCCGATACTTAAACGGTAGCTACAAAGAGGATGGAGGTTTTCTCTTCACAAGGAGTCACAGAGAAGACAAGGTGCAATGGGTGCAAGTTGTGCTGTGAGAGGTTTTATCTTGATACAAGAATTTTTTTTTACAGTGAGAACAATCCCTGGAACAACCTTTGCAGGGACATAGTGGAGTCTCCCATCACTGGAGGTTTGGCACTCCTTCCCATGAAAGGTTGGGTCAGGTGATCTTTCAAGGTCCCAACCTGGGTTGGTTGTCGATTCTGCGATTCTTCCACCTCCTGGCTGACCATCCCTGGGAATGGAATGGCTACCTGTCCTGGTAAAGGAGGAGAGCTCTGCAGCACCAGCAGTTGATGAGGATTCATCCAACCAAGGTATCATCTTTAGCTCTGCTACAAGCTCCAGCTTGCCTTGGACACACTATTTGCCTCCGACTCAGTCGTTCCCCACCTCTTTGAGAGGAACGAACAAGTTTCTCTGAGCGTTGATTGTTTTACTTCTCCAAGTGCAAAACACCTGGGGTGGAGGTCAGACTAAACCCCTTGTGATCCTGCTCCTCCTTAATTCTGGGAAGTGAAACTGCTCTTCTCTTTCAGTCCGAATTGTTTTATTGTGCATATACTGCCATCTGATTAGAGAAACAGCATTACTAGAAGGGGAGATGAGCGTTCACCAGTGAGGCAACGCAGGGCTGAGAGATGCTGATGAGTGTTTCCAGACACGTATGCAAGAAGCAAACCCCGTCTGGCTTCACTGGGGAACATGTTGCACCATGGGATGAATTGCTTGTGTTTAACCTGAGGTTAATTCGTCCTCATACAGCCGACCCAGTAATTCAACGAGATGCAGCTCTAGCCTCAAATCAGCGTGTTTATTCGTATAAGCTGCCCTTGCAAAGAGTGAAAAAGGCCATTCTTGTGGATTTAAATAAGCACTGCAAGTTTTCCTGCCTCCCCATGGTGAGAAGGAGGCTGCCTTAAAAGTTAAATCCCAGGCTGGGATGTGCGTCTGGACCAAATTCCTGTTTTATTCTAAAGGACAGCTTTGCCCATCATGGGCAAAAACCTCCAGCCACCCAGGGCTCTAGGGGTGCCGGAGCTAAGGAGATGCTGCTGTAAGTGCCTGTTAACAAAAAGACGTTCTTTGTGCTCCAAAAATCAGGTATTTGTGAATACTTATTCCCCATGAAATGCAGAATGAAGGTGCAACTCAGTTCATGTAACCCAGCCAGTAGGGAAAATATAAATTAAAAGGAGAAAAATTCCTTGAGAGATGTCTCTCAGCCTTTATAGTGATGTACCATGTGCTGGGGAAAAGGTCAGGCTCCAGTTAATGACTTGATGTTAAATGTGGCTCTGATCTCTCCAAGATCCTGTTTCTCCTGGCACTATTTCATTTGCTTGGATGCTGTTGGGCCACAGGTGCTTCTCACCTTCACACTCATGGAAAGGAAGGAAATTATCTGAGTTCCCATCATCTGAGGGGTAAAAAAAATAATTAAATCCACAAATAATATGTTTTCTTTTATCTTCTGAAAAGTCTGCAGCCTCATCTCGTTTGATTCCATATCACCCTGGGTCTCCTGAAAACCCATGCTTTGGGAGCTGGGGGATAAATGCTTTTCATCTGTCTGCAGCGAGTCAGCCACAGGCAGCAAAGGGAACCAGTTTGGCTGGCTACTTTGGATTTTCTAAATTTCAACTTTACAGAAAATCAAGTTCTTTTAACTTCCTGATAAGCAGGTTGTCAGCTCTGATGCTTTCATGGTATGTTTTTAAAATAATGGCTTTTGTGTTCTCTCTGACATGCTGGGTTGCACAGACACCCCTTTTGTATGTTCTCACCCATTTTTAGGGATCTTGTCGCCCAAATGGCTATCAGCTCCATCCTGGAGACAGAAGTGTTGAAGCAGAGCGACTAATTAGTCATAATAGCGGGTTCCCTTCCCTAATATCTTTTTCAGCTTTAGAGCAGCTATCTCCCGAGAACAACTGTGTGATATTAATGAAGCAAGAATTGGATCATTATGAACCTCTGTAATTAAAGAGACCGGTAGCTCGTCCTCCAGTGAGATGAGCGGTTTGATAAATGTATAGAAACACTCCAGCAAAGGAAGCGGTTCAGAATCTGATGGAACTTAACCCAGAGGGAAGTGAAGCACGGGTAAGCTGCCAAGACGGTCGGCAGGATGAGAAATCAGCGTGGTTTATAGGTCTCTTTGCCTTCAGAGCTGAAGAAACTAGTGCCCGTTTCGTGTTCCTCAGGGGATTTGTAAGAGACATGGTGGTAGAAGGCGGAGTGCTCCACTGAGGGGAACATACCCATTTTACAGAGGGGAAGTGGAGGTGTAGGAGGAAAGAGGAAAGGCCATCCCGGATAACATAGGTGACCTGTGGCAGAGCTTGGATGTTGACTCTGCGTCCTTTGTATCTTACTCTGTGGTTCACAATGTTGTCCCCTCCAGTATCCCTCCAGGTACTCACAGCTGCACGGGCTGTTGGGGATGAAATACTGTCAGTCTTTATTGAACTGGGGTGTGTTTGTTTTACTGGTCCATACAGGCTTGCAGCCCAAACCACCTAACCCTGACTGGGGGAGGAAAGATACCTCCAACCACAGGTAACCCTTTTCCTTATCCATAGGAGAACATCACCCCCTCAGTTCAGCAGCACACTTCTCCCTCCCCGTGATGTTTGCTGTGGTGTGGGGCCAGGCTGGCTACAAGAGATTCCAGGTAAATGTAAGGAAAAACTTTTTCATGGTGAGAGTAACGGAGCCCTGAAACAGGCTGCCTAGAGAGGCTGTGAAGTCTCCTTCTCTGGAGACATTCAGCACCTGCTTGGACATGTTCCTGTTTGACCTAATCTAGGTGATCCTGCTCTGTCAAGGAGGTTGGACTAGATGATATTTTGAGGGCATTCTGTGATTCTCTGAAACCACATCCAGTGCAGTGACCTGTGCCTTGGTAAAGCTGAAGGACTGGAATCAAGAGGCAAGAGTATTCTTAAAAGCCTGATCTTCCTTGTGCATCTGCATCCTGCCGTTGCATCAGCTTTGGTTTGGATCTGAGGACGTCCCCCAGGCTGTGCTCACATAACAGCCAAATGCCAGAATGACTTGGGTTCACTGATCAAATTTAATTCTTTGCATCCTGGCATAAAACCACAAACCCTCTCCTGTCTGTGCTTCCCCACAAGTATCCAGACACAGCACGTCACCTCCAAGTGACCTGTCCACCAGCCTTTACAAACCTCCCACCTCTTGCCTCATGACAGGGCCTTGCTCTTGATGAATTATTTTCAGCAGAAGCTGGAGATATCTGGATCAGGGTTTGGAGTAAACTTGGGTCATGGTTGAGCATCAACTACAGCTTATAAAATCGTCTTGATGCAATACGGTGGTCAAGGTGAAACTTGCTGTAGGGAAGCATCTCTCCTGCAAAAGTAGAGGATTAACGAGCGTGTGGTGAGCTCTAGCAGGTCATTTTGGTGGAGAGGGAATCTGTGCTCGCTCACAGAGACTTCTAACTTTATTCTGAGTAACTTGATCGATTTGCTGATATCCCTGCTCAGTGCAGGGTGGTTGGAACTAGATGACCTTTGAAGGTCTCTTCCAACCCAAACCGTTCTATGGTGCTTCACTGTAGGAGAAGAGATCCCACCTTCCATGGCACTGCTGAGGAAGCCCTGCCAGGAAAGGTGCAGTGTGGAGCAGGGTTTTCTGTGATGTGTCCTGCCACCGCTGTACTCCGTGCTCTGAAGAGATAAGCCATCTCTTCTGCAATAATGACAATTAGAGCCAGGTGGAAGCACTCTGAGTTGCTTTTTTAAATGCCAATCTTTCATCAAAGCAAACTGCAAAGTTGTCATTTCCTACAAAATTTCTACTCACCTCTCCTGGTTTATGGCTAGCTGTAGAGCAATGAAAAAAATGTCAGATATTTTAATAGCATTTTCAAAGTTCAAAACAGCTTTGTGATTATTATTTCCCATTTTTTTTTCCTTAAATGAGCAGTGACTGTAGCCTAATTACTTTTATCTGCTAACAGCCTCGAGAGCTGCTCTAAGGGCTGCTCTAAATAAGCTGCATTACTGTAACGAAAGAAACACAGACATGGGAAAACAAAGGCTGGTGAAGTACCAGCGAGCTCTGTCTGGTCTCTGGACGTTCAATTTTAAGTTGCAGCTTTCCTAAACCACTCTTCAAGGAGAAATGGAGAGAGATGCTGTTTTCTAAATGGTTCCTTTCTAAGCCTATAAATTGTGTGAAGGTGCAGTCCCATTCTCCTAAATGCCTGTTCAGAGCTCGTCCTGATGCTCTATTTTAAAATGCACAGTGGCAAAGTAGGAGGGGAGAATGACTTTGTCAGGCTAAGGTAGGTGGGAGGGTGGGAAGCACAAGCTGTCAGGTATTGGAGCCGCCTTCGGATCTACAACAGAGGCAGCAACTTCAAAGCACTTCTGTCTGAGCTGGAAAACATATAACATGGAGGAAAATAACATCAGATGCTTTTTGCTTGGAAAAACGGTCGTGGGAGAAGGCTCCTTGATCACAGGTCAGCCCAAGTCATTGGGTGGCAATGGCCAAAAGGTCGTATCCTCTTCAGGTCGGCGTTTTCCACGCCGTTGCCTGCTCCAGGCGATGTTTGTCTCCATTAGTTGCCTGTCCAGAGGTATGTAACGTAGCTTTGCTCATCCTTCAGCTCCCCTCAGCCTGATCCAAAGCATGTGGCTTACAGGAAATCTGAGCAGAAATTGCTTTAGTCATGCCCAAAGCCCCATGCGAAGCTCTAAGCCCTCCTGTCTCAAAGTCATCTACTTAAGCTCGATGGGGCTTCTGAAAGATCATTTCTTAATAGAGATTCCCGCAGGGGGAACCTTTTCCTGTATGGTTTTTGTTACAGCCTTGAGTGAACCGAATTATCATGCTAGAGGAAGATAAGACAGAGGCACTATTTTAAGCACTGCTGTTATTTTAGGGAAGCTCCATGCAAAATTACACTGTTGTCAGTGTGATTGTGGATACAGTCGCACCTGATTGATGGTCTCCCAGCCAAACCAGGGAAGTGGTGTAGGTGGTGGTCTCGGAAGACATGGAGAAGTGATGTGCAGTTCAAACAACATGAGGAGCAGAGGTGAGAGTTCCTGGTGTTCCAGCAGGTCTAGGGAGGTTCTCTTCCCCCTCTACTCTGCCCTGGTGAGACCATACCTGGAATACTGGATCCAGTTTTGGGCTCCCTGATTCAAGAGAGACAGGTATCTACTGGAAAGAATTCAATGGAGAGCTACGAGGATGATTAAGGGGCTTGAACATTTCTCCTTTGAGGAAAGGCTGAGAGACCTGGGGCTGTTTAGTCTGGAGAAGAGAAGGCTGAGAGAGGATCTTATTCATGTCTATAAATATCTGAGGGGTGGGGGTCAAGTGGAAGGAGTCAGTCTCTTTTCTGTGGTGCCAAGTAATAGGACAAGGGATAACAGGTACGAGCTAGAACACAGGAGGTTCCACCTCAACATGAGGAGGAGCTTCTTTCCTGTGAGGGTGACAGAGCCTGGAACAGGCTGCCCAGAGAGGTTGTGGAGTCTCTTTCTCTGGAGAATGTTCAAACCCACCGGGATCTGTTCCTGTGTGGGCTGCCCTGGGTGATCCTGCTCTGGCAGGGGGGTTGGACTTGGTGATCTCCAGAGGTCCCTTCCAACCCCTAACATTCTATGATTCTATGATTAAAATTAGAGATGTAAGCAGGGAGATTTCCCTGCATGATAAATCCAAGAGAATAGAGAATAAGAATGAGAGAGTATCAGTAGAGATCAGAAGACTGCATTGTAGGGAGCTGTGCTGAGAAAGAGAGCAGAGAGATGCAATGGATGACAAGGTCTGGATCCACTGCAGAAGGAAAAACAACCACACGTTTAAAAAAAAAAAAAAAAAAAAAAAAAAAAAAAGTCTCATTTGAGGAATATACTCAAAAAGGAGAGTTAAGTAATATCTGGGAAATAATTGCTGCTGCTCTACTGGATGCCAGAGAGACTTCAGTTGAAGCTATGGTCAGTGCCAGTGTGTTTTAAGGCAGAATTATAGATGAAGTGGAGTGGGATAGTATGGAAAGCATGGCCCGTAGGAAAGCAGCACACAGAAGTTCTTTGGAAGAGACAGAAGTTTGTTGTCAGTATAAACATCTGGTTTTCAGAAGGACATCAAATTTGTGTCGTATCTAGAAGACAGCTTAATTTTTCACAAAAAAAATGAAGGTTTCAGCAATATATTAGGACTATCATATAGCTACATCCTCGCTGTAAGGGCGCATGATGCAGTTCGACTAGATGATTGCTGAAGGTCCCTGCCAAGTGAAATCTCNGGTCTCTTCCAACCCAAACCGTTCTATGGTGCTTCACTGTAGGAGAAGAGATCCCACCTTCCATGGCACTGCTGAGGAAGCCCTGCCAGGAAAGGTGCAGTGTGGAGCAGGGTTTTCTGTGATGTGTCCTGCCACCGCTGTACTCCGTGCTCTGAAGAGATAAGCCATCTCTTCTGCAATAATGACAATTAGAGCCAGGTGGAAGCACTCTGAGTTGCTTTTTTAAATGCCAATCTTTCATCAAAGCAAACTGCAAAGTTGTCATTTCCTACAAAATTTCTACTCACCTCTCCTGGTTTATGGCTAGCTGTAGAGCAATGAAAAAAATGTCAGATATTTTAATAGCATTTTCAAAGTTCAAAACAGCTTTGTGATTATTATTTCCCATTTTTTTTTCCTTAAATGAGCAGTGACTGTAGCCTAATTACTTTTATCTGCTAACAGCCTCGAGAGCTGCTCTAAGGGCTGCTCTAAATAAGCTGCATTACTGTAACGAAAGAAACACAGACATGGGAAAACAAAGGCTGGTGAAGTACCAGCGAGCTCTGTCTGGTCTCTGGACGTTCAATTTTAAGTTGCAGCTTTCCTAAACCACTCTTCAAGGAGAAATGGAGAGAGATGCTGTTTTCTAAATGGTTCCTTTCTAAGCCTATAAATTGTGTGAAGGTGCAGTCCCATTCTCCTAAATGCCTGTTCAGAGCTCGTCCTGATGCTCTATTTTAAAATGCACAGTGGCAAAGTAGGAGGGGAGAATGACTTTGTCAGGCTAAGGTAGGTGGGAGGGTGGGAAGCACAAGCTGTCAGGTATTGGAGCCGCCTTCGGATCTACAACAGAGGCAGCAACTTCAAAGCACTTCTGTCTGAGCTGGAAAACATATAACATGGAGGAAAATAACATCAGATGCTTTTTGCTTGGAAAAACGGTCGTGGGAGAAGGCTCCTTGATCACAGGTCAGCCCAAGTCATTGGGTGGCAATGGCCAAAAGGTCGTATCCTCTTCAGGTCGGCGTTTTCCACGCCGTTGCCTGCTCCAGGCGATGTTTGTCTCCATTAGTTGCCTGTCCAGAGGTATGTAACGTAGCTTTGCTCATCCTTCAGCTCCCCTCAGCCTGATCCAAAGCATGTGGCTTACAGGAAATCTGAGCAGAAATTGCTTTAGTCATGCCCAAAGCCCCATGCGAAGCTCTAAGCCCTCCTGTCTCAAAGTCATCTACTTAAGCTCGATGGGGCTTCTGAAAGATCATTTCTTAATAGAGATTCCCGCAGGGGGAACCTTTTCCTGTATGGTTTTTGTTACAGCCTTGAGTGAACCGAATTATCATGCTAGAGGAAGATAAGACAGAGGCACTATTTTAAGCACTGCTGTTATTTTAGGGAAGCTCCATGCAAAATTACACTGTTGTCAGTGTGATTGTGGATACAGTCGCACCTGATTGATGGTCTCCCAGCCAAACCAGGGAAGTGGTGTAGGTGGTGGTCTCGGAAGACATGGAGAAGTGATGTGCAGTTCAAACAACATGAGGAGCAGAGGTGAGAGTTCCTGGTGTTCCAGCAGGTCTAGGGAGGTTCTCTTCCCCCTCTACTCTGCCCTGGTGAGACCATACCTGGAATACTGGATCCAGTTTTGGGCTCCCTGATTCAAGAGAGACAGGTATCTACTGGAAAGAATTCAATGGAGAGCTACGAGGATGATTAAGGGGCTTGAACATTTCTCCTTTGAGGAAAGGCTGAGAGACCTGGGGCTGTTTAGTCTGGAGAAGAGAAGGCTGAGAGAGGATCTTATTCATGTCTATAAATATCTGAGGGGTGGGGGTCAAGTGGAAGGAGTCAGTCTCTTTTCTGTGGTGCCAAGTAATAGGACAAGGGATAACAGGTACNTCTGGTTTTCAGAAGGACATCAAATTTGTGTCGTATCTAGAAGACAGCTTAATTTTTCACAAAAAAAATGAAGGTTTCAGCAATATATTAGGACTATCATATAGCTACATCCTCGCTGTAAGGGCGCATGATGCAGTTCGACTAGATGATTGCTGAAGGTCCCTGCCAAGTGAAATCTCTCTCCTCCTTCTCCTCCTCCTCCTCCTCCTCCTTTTCCCCCTCCTTCTCCTTTGCCCTTGCCCTCTCCTCTCTCCAAACATGACCAGGCACGAGCTGTGCGGCCTCTTCAGGATCCTTCACACTTTGTATTTCACTTGTTCAAGTGGGGACACCCCTCTCCTAGACAGAGTGTGCAGCCTGCCACTATCATCATGCTGCAGGTGAAGCTTCTTTACCTTGACCACCTCAGCATCTCTGGGACCACAAAGCACTGTGCATTTCTGCAGCTGGGATTTTCTGGCATGAATGCATCTGGACCCATCTTCAAAAGGAAGCGTTGGGGAAGTTTCCAGTGGCTGAGCAGGATGATTATCTGCTGCTGCTTCTGTTTCAGAGAGCATGAGGTGCAAAGCACCCTAGTGAGGTGGGGAAGTGTGGTCTGGCTGGGAGGGCTGGTTGAGGAGAGGGAGAGGAGGGGGAGAGGAGAAAGGGAATGTAAGGAAATAGCTTGAAGCCTACATCATTGGAGATTTGAAGCAGCTTGGAGTTTGGCTGAAATGGCTGAGAGCTGGGGTGGGGGGTTCCAGTGAATCATCACCACTTTCTGTGTAAAGTGGAAAATGTTCCCATGAAGTCTTTAATTTGTTCAGTCACTCCTGCAAAACAAGCAGCTCTGGCTCGTGCTTCCTACAAGTAAAGTGTAGTCCTTTAAAAATGGCAGGTCATCAGCTCCCCCGGCAGGTTACCTGAGCAGCAGTCCCCATGTTACACACAACCACCCGCCAAGGAACCAAAGACCCTCCTCTGCCATGACCAGCAAAGATGTGCAAACATGGACATTGTTCCATGCTAACTGCTCTCCTTTGGCTTCACTCCCTGCCTGAAACTTGGAAACCAGTCCATCCTGTTTAAATCCCCTCCCTCAACTGGTTCATGGATTTCAGTGTGTTAGAGATGGGCTTTTCCCTTGTGGAACTGGAAAATGATTCATCCACCAGCCCAGGAATGCAACCCTGGAGGCATCGTTTTCAGTCTTCTCCCAAAACATTCTTCTGGAGCTGGATTTCTGTGCAGAAGGAATGTGGTCTGGAGAACTCCTCAGCAAATCTTTGAGCAAAGAGGGTCTGAGTCCCGGTCTCATCCAGATTGTCTCCGGAGAGAGAAATCATCCTAAAACTGAAGGTGGGTGCAGCAGATCTGCCTCAAGGGCCAGGAGCTTCATCCCACTCAGGTGTGAGTGCCCTGCCCTTTCCTCCTCCCAGGGGTGGTGAACCTCAGTATCACCCTCCTCCTCCTCCTCCCTGTTTGCAAAGGGAGAGATGCTTCTGATTCCAGGTGCGGCAAAACTCATGCAAACACGGCCAGAAAGCCCGTGTGTGAGTGCACGTTGATGCCACCACCAGCACGGCGATGACCATGGCATCTGGTTGTTGTCTATCCGCAGGCAGTTTGGGTAAGAAGTGAAATTGCTTGTTGCATTGCGCAGTTGCCCGCGAATCGAGCTAGTGTCCATTTGCTCTGCTGGATAATATGTTTAATCCAAATAAGCCAAGCCCTGGGGATGAGAGGCAGTTCTGTGGCTTCTGATGCTTTCCCTTCGTGCCAAAAATTGCTAAGATAATACTGCACTTTGCAGGACGGGCTGTTGATGAGGGCTGCTGTTCACCAAAGCCAGGAAACATAAGAAGAAGCACTGAATGGGCCACTTACTGTAGGGGAGTGACGCAAAGATGCCCCAAGCACAACCTCTTGCTTGTATTAGAAGGAGTCCCATCCCACAGGGAACTAATGCAGGTTTCTTGTTTCTTGTTCAAAGATGGCAACCAGAAGTGTCCGGGGAAAGGCTCTCAGCTCACGTGAGCTCTTCAGCGATGTCACTGTTCTGACCTGTTAATGGTGAGCAGCTTTGGGGTTTGCACTGACTAACCATCAAAAGGCTCCCAGGAGGAATTGCCTGTAACAGCCTCAGGGTGAGGTTTTTCCTGAAAATGAGAGGATTTGGGGCAGCACCAGCCTGTCACGAAGGGCTTGACAGTGGCTGGGGGCTTGTTGGCACCCCAACTTGTAGACAGCTTTTTAGGCCTAAATGCAGAGTGGTAGGATGTGTGGCCCGGTATGTAGTACAGGGGATATAAGAGACCTGGGTTTCAGCTCTGGCTTTGACTTTCTGAAGGTCATTTCTGACAAGGCAACTTAACTCTCTAGACTGTGATGTTGCCCAAAAGGTGACTGTGTGAATTCTTTGGTCATTGAAACACCTGCAATAACAAAAAACAAGCTGTTTCCCTCAAATAGCCCTTCATTTTCAGTTCTCAGAGAAGCTCTATGGGTCCTAGTTAACCCAACTTGATTCAGCCCACCCTATATATGTTCTCCTACATGTGATCCTTGGGCTCATCTACAAGAAGCAGATAGAGATGATGTGCAGAAGGCCATAGGCCACGAGGGGAAGTGCATGGAGCACCTAGCAAAGTGCCTGCTCTTCATTCATTAGCTGAACCAAGGCTGTGATGAGTATCGGTGCCCTTCTCATGCTCATGGCAGTGGTATTGGGGCCCCTTCCCGCAGTGTGACATGACCAATATCTGGTGTGTGGAGGTAATGGAGCAAGTGCATATGTCAGGCATCGACAGTGCTCTGCACCCTTTGGGGATTATGGGAAACAGGGAGGGGCAACATGTAGCCAAATGACAATTTCTTAGCCTTTGGGGTGATTGATTTTTCTTGCTCCTTCCTGGTTGGCACAGGCAGGGCTGCATTCCTTCAAACAATAGCTTGCCTGCCTGCCCGGCCCCAGTTCTGGCCACTGGCTGTACCCTGAGTGCTATAGGCATGAGTTTGGCTCTGCTTGCCGGTCCCTGGGCTCAGCAACTTGCATGATCTGTCCTCGCACCCCTTTGCCTCCTAAGATTTGAAATTCATTAGTTCTGTCTTAGCAGATGTGACCAACAGGAGATGGTAAACTCAGCTCAGCTACTAGGCAACCTGTCCTGGGAAAAGTTTTGTTCTATTTTGGGAAAGGACTTGTTGAACAAACTCAAAAGTCCCCCAAAATAAATCCAGATTCTCTTCCAGGGCACAGTTCCCATCTGACATGGTCCATGGATGCTCCCTACACTCTCCATGTCTGGGCATCACAGACTGACAGCTGCTATGAGACTAATTTTGTGGGGAAGGTTGGTGCGCGTTGAGAGATGGACAGAGCTCCAGGATTTCACCCCCCAGCCCTTAGCAGAGAGTGATTTTCTGCAGTCACACTTGCAACCAGGTCACTGAAATGAGGTGGGTTAAAAATTAAGTTTGCAAGGGAGGGTGGAGTCAGTTTGGGGGCACTCAGGCATGGTCACCAATGTGAGCAATCAGGTTTCCCACAGTTGTGAAAACTGCAGGTCTGCTTGAATGCTAACAAAAAAACCCCCAACAGTGAGGGTGAGAACTCCAGCAGCCTTTGCCAGTAAAGCCAGCGTGACCTACAACTACACCTTTCAGCATCCAGTGATCCTATCCCACATTAGAACCACTGGGATCACTTGGCTTCACCAAGTGCTGAAGGACCAGACTTGCACCCCACAGGAGAGAAACCCAGGTCACATCTCCTGCGGGGCTTGGATGAGCTGTTGGGTCCCTGAGCTGGCTTTCTGGTTTTTGAGCAGACTTCCCATGTAATCTTATCCAAAAGGCATAAATAACCTCTGTTCACTTCAGCTGAAGACATTAATCTCTCATCTCACTTGCGGTGTGATTCCCATGAAAGAACAGTCTCAAGGAGCCTAGACCCCAGGGGGTGTCACCACCATGGCAGGAATGAGTTGCTCCTCCACTGCTCAAGGGCTGCCGCGGGATAACCTCTGCCAGGCTGGCCCACCCAGTAACCAGCGCCGGCACAGCTGAGCCGCCCCTGCCTGTGGAGCCTTTGCTGCAAAATGTCTCCTTCCTGCTGGATTCAGCTGATGTGGGAAATCGCAGAGGCTCTGTTTGATGAACCTGACCAGAGCGTGCTGGAATTTGCTGGGTTTCATAAGGTTTTCATTAGAGCTGAGAGAGAGCCCCTGAGGTTTTGTGAAACTCCGAAACTCTCTGTACGGCAAGTCGCAAAACCGCCCTGTTTGTAAGGATGTTTGTTTTCACTGATCCTCTGCTTGTTGTCTTCCTCTCCTCATTGTCTTCCTCTTCAAGGTAGATGTGGTGCTTTACCCAGGGGAAACATCTGCTCCGTACCGTGGCTGAGGACTGAAGACAAGGTGATGACAGGAGGTTGGTCTTCATTACCAAGTTGCCAGGTTGGTGTTTGGGTGACTTGGGCTTGTTTTTACTACCCATTTTCTGCAGCGATACTAGTTGTGAAAATTCATCCATTTCCTATCCTCCCTCCCTGATATCATCCCTATAACAGCAATCAATAGTCCCTGCTACCATCTTAAACAGACAGGAGCATCTTAAACAGACAGGAGATATGCAAACATCTCAGTGCAAGGCTCCCACGATGCCTTACACTGGGATTAAGTCTGTAAATCATCTGCGTTTGCTTTGTAAATGGCTGAACCAGGATTTAAGATCACTAGGAGAAGATTGCCATTTAATAACAGTAATCAACAGCTAATAGTCTGGATGCTCAGCTCAGCTGATTGTCGCTTATGTGAATACGATAAAAACTCTCAGGAACACAATAGTTTTGTTTTCCTGCATATTGTTCCCCCATGGTTAGACTCTGTGAAGTCCACCACGTTGCCTTAAAGCTCAGCCCTTTAGAGTCTCCATCTCTTTACCTAATGGACCAGCTCCTGCTGAGTCTTCATTGCCACCAAGTATTCCCCTAAAGCTTTTTGGCATTCTGGGAAAGCGGGCAAATTTTTGGAAGCAGTGTCAAATCTAAGCTTTTCTAGCACAAACCTCCTTCACCCAAGCAGGTTGTCAGCCCGTAACCCAAAGAACATCAGGTGCCTGAACTCGAGCATCCGTGTTAGGAGTAGGGTTTGGCAACCTTGGGGTGATGGGTCTGGGGAACTCAGGTCCTTCTGGCATTCTCCCCAGATAAAACAACAGTCTGAATACATCCGGATCCAAACTGGGGCCCCTGTGCCGCATTCCTCCTCCAGCTGGAAAGCCGCCAGGACTGTTGTTTGCCGATGCCACGTCACCGTCCCACCTCGGCTATCCTGTTTTGTCAGTACACCTGCTAATTCCTGGTGGTTGTGAGCGAGAGCAAAGGGAGGCAGGTGCAGAGGAGCCCACACCCGCAGAGCACACAGGCACGGCCAGCCGTCCCCAGAGGTTACCACCTCCCTGGGCCTGGGCGAGTTGCAGATTAACCTCTTGAAAGTCAATGGTAACTCTTTTGCTCTGAGACAGGAGCTGTTCACCAGCGGGAATCTGGAAGAAACACCTTCCCTGACGACTTTCCTCCCATTTTTTGCCAAAGCTGCAGTATTACCCCTCTGCAAAGGCTTTGGTAGCAGCCAGAGCTCATGCAGAAACACCAGGGAAGGTCTGGTAGGATATGGTCATTTCCATTAGTGCTTTTATATCCCATCATTATAGTCAGTGCAGTTATAGTCACTGAGGTATTTCTCCTTGCTAGCAGACTTACAGCTGTGTCTCCTACCTTCAAGAATGATTTCTAGACATTTTAGGGCATAGAAGAGAGGTTCAAGACTGACCAGAAGCCCTGGCAGGCCTTGCTGTCAAGCTACAAGACATCATTATTTCTGGCCCTTTCTCCTATTTTGCAGAGGGGTACTTTTTCCATAATAAGCCTGAGGAAACATGAGCCCCATATTCCCAGTTCACAGGCCAGCATAGCTGGCTTGAAATGGGTTTTGCACTAAGATTGCCAAGCAATAAATTGGAGCAACAGGTACAGGTTTCTTCTGCTTCAACATTGGAACCCCTGTGCCAGAGAGACTGATCCTGTCTTAAGCTGCTGGAAGCTGTTGGTTCTGGGAAGGCAAATTGCGTCTCTGAAGCTCTTGCCAATCCTATTCCTGCCAAAAATCAACATTTACCCTTGTGTCCTTGGCTTACCAAGGCCACTCCTTTCTTCTGAATTGGGAGAAGAGCATTTAGCCCATCCTGCCCCTGCCTGCGTGGGATCTGCTGTTTGCACCTCTCTGCACAGCACTACCCAAGAGCTGTGCTGAAAGGGCTCGTTTGCAGGATCAATGCTTCTCTGTGTGCTGAGAGCCATCCACTGACACGAGCTGACCACATGAGGATGCAACAACTCCCTAGAGCTCGAGACGGTTGTGTTTCTGTCCGTGCAGCACAGTCTTGCACCGTGGCACTGCAGCACAGGAGCACTCCTCACCCCGGTGCCCAAGCTCCTTCCCCTGTTCCAAGACATTTCCATTTGCTGCTGTTAACCATTAACCAGCACACTGTTACCTGTCAGAGGCAGCTTTGTGCTGCCTGGCCAGCTGATGAGCACAGAACACTGCCCTACGAAACCGTATCCACGCGGAGCCCTGACCTCCACCGCTCCGATCCTTCCAGGCCAAAGAGCGAAGCTGTCTTCACTTTCCCCGCATCAAAACTTCCCTTGCAGGCAGCTGGGCCAAATCCTGAGGCTGGTGCTCAGTCCCTTACGGCTGCTGGCAATCCCTGCGTTGCTCACAGCTTAGATGCCACAGCTAGTGAGATGAACTTCTCAAGGGGTTTTTTGCTTCGGCGAGTTATAAGCCCCAACAAGTGAGGTCCTCATGTGTATTATGGTCGGTATACGTGAACAGGTGATTGCTTTTTCATCCTTTCCCCATACTCAGGAACACAACAAATGTGGGAGCAGTAAATTATAGAACAATCCTCCTCTTAGATCTGTAGGGATGAGCCTATAAGAGGCATTGTGTAGATTTTCATTTGGATATGATGATTTTGCAAGGCAAAGAAGAGCCTGAGTGAGGCTACGTGAGGAATGGGTAGTAAAATGTCATGTTCTTTGTTTGTGGGTCAAGGAAAGCTCTCCTGAAATGTTCTCAGGAATTCATAATACGCTACAAGTCTGGACATTTAACCTTACACAAGTAGTGCTGGGTCTTTGTACTGGTGTCTTGAGCAGCTTGTGTGGTTTTTTTTTTTCCCCTCCTTCCCTTGCTTTTCCAAAGTGTGAGGCCCCTGACATGTTATCTCATCTGAGTTTGGCCCTTCCCTCTTCCTCCCTGAGCTCTATACCCGAAAGCAGAGTGGAAATACCTTTGCGACATGTCATTTTGCAAATACATCCTTGGCAGGGCCAGCTTCCTCGTGTACAATGTTAACCTTGTCCACAGGCATGTGGGATAGTCAAGGCTGGGGCAGATGTGGGCCATTACACTGCCAAACTTTGATTTTGCACTTCAGCAGTCTTCCTTCCAGCAGCTTCTGATTTACCCCAGCATTAACCTGTGACAATGTCTTCAGTGTTTCAGGCTTGCACTAGAAAACTGAAAAATGGGCTCATTTGCCATCTGTATGCGTGAAAAAACAAATTACACCACAAGGTCCTTGAGCTCTGGGAATACCGAGTCAAGGCTTAGGACCAGAACACAAGTGCATCAGGTCATACACATGGGAAAAATAGCTGGACAGGAACATCTCAGATCATATTTCAGTTACAAAAGTCAGGCTATTTTGTTTTCCACCACTATTGAGTTAAACTGCTCGGAAATAATGTTTTCTGCTCTATAACCCCATGGTATGACCAGAATTAGCAGGAAGCAAAAGTGCCTACAGCTCAGCACTAAATGAGCCCATGTTTTAAATAGGAACATTTTCTTATCTCTCGGCATTGACCATCCTAAACTGCTTTACGTGTATTTCTACAGGTTTGGGCTCCTTAAAAGCTCACCAGGATTATTTCACACTTTTTCACTGCGGCAATGGAAAGGAGGGGGGACAGGCAGCTAAAACATCACCCTTGCGTGAGCCTGATGTGCATTCCCAAAGCTGTGGGTCTAGGAATGATGTGCTTCTTTCCAGAGCTCAAATACATGTAGCAGCAGCCATGGAAGCAGGTTGGTTTCCATCAGCACATACCATCCCTGAAAAGGACCCAGAAACACAGCAGCTATTAATTAATCCCTTGGTGCTGTGCATAACAACTTCATGTACCAAAAGGGGAACTGGACAACGATGGAGTTTGGTGCTGATCTTTTGAGGTCTCCAGGTGTCCTCTGCCCATCTTCTAGCCCTTCCCACCAGAGCTGTGGGTGTATGACCCTCACTGCTGGGCCAGAAGTAGGCTTCAGGTTGACTCCAAAGTTAAAAGCAGAGCCTGTCACAGTTTCCCATTTTCTGTGGACTGGAGGAAGATGCAAAACCTGGTTCCTCTATGCCCTGCAGCAGATGAAGACACTCAGCATGGCGGAATGAAAAGAATGAAAACTGAAAGGTGAAGTCTCTTACGGGTTTTATGAAGTGTAACCTACTGAGATTAAGGGATGAATTGCTTGCTAAGAGTCAGTTTTGCATCATCAACCATGCAACTAAGATCTCTGAAGTGTTCCTCTCAGATATGGGCACACCCAGGCTGAAAGAGCAGGTTCAGCCCCCACCCTGATTTGCAGTTCTCTGTGATTAGTGGTACACTGGTCTGTAGCTGACGTCACAGGTATTTTGGGTGCTCTTCCCATTGCAGATATATTAGGTCTGAGTGGTCCATGGATGAGATCTGTGGAAACTGTTGGTTTAAATGTATTCTTACACCTGGTTTACCTGACGAGCTGGTCCACATCTATTTTCAGCTTGTGTGGGGTAATCTAAAAAATTAAGAAAATGGTAAGAGAAGCTTCACGTGTAGGATGGGAAGGACTTGGATGGTTCGCAGTCCAGAGAGATTATGTGGTCTCCATCCTTGGAGACGTTCAAAAGACAGCTGGACGAAGTCCTGGGCTCCCAAAGGCAGAGACACTGGCTGATGACAGGTAAGAAGTGATGTCTCCACCTGTCTCCAGTGAGGGATATTCCCTCTACTGGCAGCAAGCAGCACCATGCAGGTGACAGGCAGGAGCAGCTGGGAGTGAAAGAGGATGGTTTGTCTTCAAGTCATCCCCAGCCAGTGGCATTGGGGCAGCTTTCAAGAGGGTGGCTGCATATTTCAGCCACCCTTCACAGATACTTTTTTCTCAACAATAAGCTACAATATCACAAATTGTATCCACAGACACAGCTTTCTGCTGCAGAAGGTGGTTGCAGCAAACACTACCAGCTTGACTGGGGTGTTCTAGTTTATCATTACATTTCTCCCGGGAGGGCAGCCCAGTCACACGCTCCAATGCTCTGTGATGATCCCATTTCACCCAGTAATCTTGATGGCAATCCTCACCCCTGCTCTCCGTCGCCCTGGGCTGCAGCACACCCAGGGCAAGAGCAGGGAGACCCAGCTTGGCCTCTCAGGAGCAGGCTGGCTGCCCCGAGTACCTCTCCTCTCAGACCAGCTCTGCCAAAATTTGGGACGGTCAAGAGTCAGCAATTGAAGCTGGGACTCTTGGGCCTGAGCAGTAACGTGGCACTGAGCAGCACCGCACCTCGCTTTGTCCAGCAGAGACAAAGGGTGGAGGGAAAAATCCTTCCCTGCCCTTTTAAATCTGGACACAACAGGTTTCTAATAAAGCAGCACTTAGTCATTATTCCTCTGTGAATGCAGGGCTGGTGGATATCGGATGCAAACAGAGTTGGTTGAAACTCTCTCCTACCGGCTTCAGCTCCGTCCCTCCGTGAGCCTGGGAATGGGTGTGATCTCTGAGTAGGAGTGTCTCTGCGGTTAAGTAGAGGATTGAATTACCGAACACTGCTGTTCCCGAGCTGACAAGGTAGGAGAACAGCAAACAAAAGTGCCTTGAAACTAGCTCAGCAAAGAGAAGAGAAAGTGCCGGACTCGGAGGAGAAGAGAGACTTGCGAGGACACAGTACGATTTCCAGCAAGGTAAGCGGCTCCCCTGTGCTCCTCTTGGTTTTATTTCTGCAGGCCAGAACTGTAGAATGCTTTTGTTCTGTGGGATAGTACGAACCAAACAAAAATTAATAGATTTCATGGTTGTTTTTTTTTAAAAAATAGCTCACCTGGTGTAAGGCAGGGTGTTTTTACTGACAGCCATGAGCCCATCCTGAGCAGCACTGTTTGGGCTTGGAACAAACACCTATCGCAGCTCACCAAGAACTTGGCCAGGCTGGATATCAGCTCCGGGGACACATGCTTTTCATTTAGCTCTCTGCACAGACAGGCTTTGATTTCGTGCAACAAGCAATTAACAGCGTTTTGTTTTGGCCTGGTTTATTTTATGTGTTGCTGCCGTGGGGATTTGTGTAACGCTCGCCTGCCTTTGCAAAGCGGTTAAGGGTCCAGGCAGCGACAAAAAGTGGTTGGAAGTCCTCATCAATAGGTCTTGTCATCTAATCGATGGATCTGCTCATGGCTAAACTACTGGGCTGCTTTGGCCTCTAAGCACAAAGTGTTTTCTCATCCTGTTCTTTTGAGATGCAAATTGCGCTGAGATAAAATTGAGTTGTAATGGAGTTGAGCTGCTGGTTTACTTGCCAGTATTTTTCTTAGGCGTGCCTATTAAGAACATAAATATTTAACACAAAGGAGAACCGATATGAATTAGCATCTGTGGGAGGTTCGCGCTTATTCAAGGCTACCCCAGCGCAGATGTAAACAAATGTTACAACAGCTGAAGCAAACTGGCCCCACCAGAGCAGCACCGAGGCGGTGAATCATCCCGGTGCTCTTTACACACCACCGCTAAATAAGCAGATGAGCCTGTAAAATAGAGATTAGACAATCACAGGCCTTGCTCTTCAGCGGGGTTGTACTATTCCCTGCCGCGCGGAAGCGAACGCAAGGATGGGCATTAGCTGCTGTGGTGCAGATCAGAAGAGCCCTGACGATCTTTCCTCACCTTCCTCCTGGCAAAGCCTCCCCTCCTCCTCCCCCTGAACAAACAGGCTGCCCTTTTCCTCCTCCAGCTCACCTTCCCACCATCAGACACGTAGGTCTCATGAAGTTAATTCCCAGACAGGACTTTGTGGCAACAGCTGCCAAGGTCTCCCAGCTGGGAGCAAAGGTCTCGTGCCATGGCCACAAAGGGTGTCACTCTGGTCTCGTGTCTTCTCCTGTATCTTGGGGCTTCTAGTTAGGTTGAGATAATAAATCCCTGCTCCTTAATGGCCAGGGATGCTGAAGGTGTTTACAGCCTCTCCTGATCTTTTCTGTGGAGCTGTGCAATTTTTTTCTGGACTTTAAGCGTGGAAGTTTTTACCTTTTCTGCTCTGGACCCCCTGTGGAGTTGTGGGACATGGCATGGAGGAGATGCACCATGGACTCTGTGACCACAGGCTGTCTTGCAGCCTGCTCCTCTGGCACCACCCATGCTGCAGTTGTTCATCCCTAGACAAGGAAGAGACTGGCTCAGACACCTGCCTCATGCTTGGAAGATGCTGAGGCTCTGCTCTGTGCCAGACACGTCCTGCTGGACCAAAAGCATTCCTTCAAATGTAATAGAGCTAAAGATGTGGTAGCCCACTTGGAAGAAGAGTCTTGAAATGCCCTGTGCAGTGAAGGGGAGCTTGGGGCACAGTGAAAGCCTTTGTACTACCTGGCCCAGCTGCATTGTAGCCACCCCTGGGGAGCACATGAGCCAACTCCTCCTCCTTTGTCACAGGGAATGGGCCCTTTGGCAGCCTTCTAAAATTTGCTCTTGGACTGAAACAAATCCACAGGTTGGGCTTTCTATGTATGGAATGTCCAACTGCACAAGGAAGGACTCCAACATGGACACACCCAAAACGTCTCTGCTTCAGCTCTCTTTTTTATTCACATATATTCTTCAGCTTCTGTTGGCCTCACAGAGAAACAGATCATAGAGTCACAAGGGAATACATGCTCCTACAACTTATTAAACCCCCTCTTCTCTTGCTCTCCCTTTCAACATAATACAACCCTGGAAATGGGCCTAATTATAATTTATGCTGAATGCTTTTACATTTCCACTGTATTTCCACCCATTATGGGTGTAAAAGGAATGCAGAAAGGGGTGAATATTGTCACTGAGCCTTTGGCATCCTCGAACGCAAAATACCCTCCGAGACGAGATGTTAATTTCCAGCATGGAATGATGTGCATTTGCTTCGGTTGCCTTGATTTCCAAAGATTGCTGCTTGAAAAAGAAATCCTACTGCTTGTTATCTGGCTTTATCTGAGCCTATTCATGCTTATCTGAGGCAGTGCTGGGTAGAGTAACAGTGAAACTTGTTATTACCTTATATCCACGTCAAAGACCTGAGACGTAGGGGGTGTGAAATTGTATGGTTGAGCTCCATCCTGGGCAGCTCCTGTGGAATGAGCTATTCAGAGCAGTCGACCCCTCCTACCTAAAAATGTCCTGTTGCCATGCCCTGGGATGAAAGAATAGGTTTCTGTCTGGCCTTTCATTTAAAACTGCTCTTACAAAAACAGCTGAACAGGGGAAGAGACGGGCAGAGTTACAAATCATGTTGGTTTTGGGGTGATAGAGTCTATGGAGATACCCACCTTTCCGTTGGGAGTGTGCTAGTGCCTGAATTACTGTACTTCGTTACTGTCTATGAAATAGCTGGCAATTACAGAATTATAGAAGGTTTTGGATTGGAAAGGACCTTCCAAGCTCATCTAGTCCAACTCCCCTGCAGTGAACAGGAACATCTGCAACTAGAGCAGGTTGCTCAGCGCCCTATTCAACTTCATCTGGAACGTTTCCAGGGACGAGACTTCTACCACCTCTCTGGGAAACCTGGGCCAGGGTTTCACCACCCTTGTTGTAAAAAATGTCTTTCTTATATCCTGTCTAAATCTACCCTCAAGTCCCACTCATCCCAGTCTTTCAGATGTCTGGTTCCTTTCCCTGTGCTCAGACAAAACTCCCATTGGCAGCTCTGGGTGCAAAACGCAGTTCTGGATAAATGGCTCTTTCTAAAGCTGTTTTCAGCATTTGCAGGGATGTTTTATTCATTTATGCAGTTGATGTTCTATTCTCTCGGAGCTGGCCTTCGTTTCTGCCAAGAGGGGCTTGCACACTCTTCTCACGTACACAAGCTGAGGTCCTGCATGGGCTGCTTTCCCTTCTTATGCCAAGCGAGTGCCAGACTCATGGTCCCGTGGGCTGGGACTTTGCTCTTTGCTGTGCCGTGTTGGCAGAGAGCTGCGCTCAGGTGTGCAGGAATCCCAGAGCTGGGCAGCATGGAGTTTAGCTCACAAAATTGTGATGAACCAACACCATCCATCACACAGCACATGATACCGTAGGGACTAGGTTATACTTCCTTCTTGCCCCATGTTCCCATGCTCTTCATTCCCAGTAACCCACCCCATCCCCATTCACCTCCTTGTCTCCCTGGACCCCTTTCTTACCACAACAGAGAATAACCACCGAAAACTATCTCAGGAAGGAGCCACAACCATGGGGTCTCTTGAGGATGGGGTCGTGCTCCTCAAGGAGTAACTGCTTAAAGTGAGAAGTCTGGAGACTGAGTGGCACCCACAAAATCACAGGAGGACCTAGCATGACCTCGCAGTCTACCCTAGGTTGCAAAGGCAGGGTGAAACTGGTAAACATACCAGGCACATGGTGCTGAACATCCCTCCTGTTTCATGTAAACCTAGAAGACAACACTAGTATGAGTGACTGGTACCAAAATGGTGGGTGTTGCTGGTGTTCACTTGAGAGAAGATCACGTGAAGGCCTGATTCTGTTTCAAAGGCCTTAAAGCATATATAAAGTAACTCCTGCCTTGGCTCAACATCCCTTCCTTAAACGTGGAACCTTGTTTGGGGTTGGTTGGTACCTGGTTGTTTTGACACAAGTCGGGTGTCTTTCAGCGGAGTAACGTCATCCAACATACACAAAGGGTGAACTTTCCCTTGTAACTTGAGAAACAAACCTTCCCCTTGAATAACTCGACTGCATCTCGTCAGGCCAGTGATGGAAATGCAGTCATCTGCAGAGCACCAGAGGTTCAGCTCATTTCATTTCCAATCTGAAATGTAAACCAGATTGGGTTTCTCTTCCCAGGTTTGATGTGATGCTTGCAGGCCTGAAGAGGAGCAAAACTGAAACAATCCCTTCCTTTTGACAGTTACTATACTATTATCCTTGATGCTTTTCACTGGGAAGCCAATGCTCTGGGAACCAGTTCTCCAGCTGGTCTGAGTGGACCCAGACACATGCTCCAGCACCACCTAACAAATGTCCTGATAGCAAGGGCTTATTCCATGGCACTAGTTAAGCAGTGCACCAGAGAAATCCTTCTCTTTATCTTGTACAGATATGGGTGCTCATTCTTACAATAAATATGAAACTATTATATGCAGTAGAAAAATTCATAACTTTTAGACTTGTGTTTTTCTGAGAAGGATGGCCCAGGTGAGCACTGGTGCTTGGGTTTAACCGTGGTCTGTTTGTGGTATTTGTTTCCAATGTCAGGACGTGGGGAACCACCCAGGGAGAGTCCTCCTCACACTTAAACACCTAAAAGTAAGAAAGACACGCATGTGAGGGCAAATGAATCCCAGGCTCTAACCCTCTCTCCTAACCTTCCTCCAGGGTCCCTGCACAGGAAGCAGTGGCCTTTCCTCAGTTTCAGCAGGGAAAGTGCCTTCTTTTGAGGGTCTCTCCTCAATTTTGAGATGTCATGCCCTTTCCATAAGCTTTGGAAGTGCAGGTGCTCCCCAGAACTCAGGAAGGTCTTGCACAGGTGACCAAACACACATGGTCTCTTCCCTGATGTCTCAGCTTTCATTTTACTTACCTGCAGCCATTAGGTTAAATAACACTCCGTTAAAATGCCGATTTGGGCAAGGATCACAACCTTTTTCTTGGAGGTGGCAAGTAATTAGAAGTCAGTTAAGGAGAACATTTCTAACCTGAGACGCTCCTCTGGAAACCAGGAAGAGGAATTAAAATGGCTTCAGCTTTGTTTTCTCTCTGCGTGCATCTCCTGCCCTTGCTGTGGCACAAAGCCCTGTCCTCGGATGCAGTGCTGGTCCTGGGCCAGTGAACTCTCCCTTTCAACAGGAAAGAGCTGAAAGAAATGAGTGATTTGTTCAAAATTGGCAAGACTCAGGCTTGCCTTCCCCTTGGGATGGCTCTGTGCTGTCACTGACTCAATAACTTCTGGAGAGGAGCTGGAGGTGGAATGGATACCTCTGAAAGGAGATGAGCGCCAAGCTGCATTCTATTATTTGAAAATAATTCACGTGGCACCGTACCAGGGGCAAGGCTGCTGCAAGGCACTTGCACACAGAAGGCTTTTAACAGCTTCTTGTGCCACTGTTTTTCCTCACGGATCCTCAGAGAGAGGTGAGTTTGCACCAAAAGAGTTTGTTATCGGGTGCTGGGAGTGATCTTGGGGTGAAGTTACTGCAGCTCAGACTCTGCTGCTGCTTCTGAAAGCTTTGAGTCTAATTGGGCTGCCCTCAGCCTGCAGAGATGCTACCTGCCTGGGAGAACCTACTGCTTTCAAAGACATCCCAGGGAAGAAGGACTTCCCAGGAAAATGTTCAGTCAAGAGCTGTGTGGGTACTCTGACCTTCTCTACAGGGCACCGAGGCAAGGACTGCCAGCCTCTGCATTCAGCCAGTTTGCCCTCCATTTTCCAGCGCCGGTCGCTGCTGAGCGCTGGGCTCTGCATGCAGTGTGATGAATGTGGAAACTTAGGCTGCATGACTTGGGAGTTGTGGCTGGTGTTAAAGCTTTCTGGTTTAATTGTCAGTACATTGTTCTGACGTTATTGAGTTTACTGGGACAATACAACTCTGCTGTTCCCAGGAAAAATAGTCCCTTGTTAAAATTTTAGAGGGAGGATTCAGAAATAGCAGCAGTTTGGGAAAAATCTCCTCCTACAAATCAGTTTCCCAAGACCATCTGCTTGAAGATCAGGCTGCTGGAAAGCTACCAGCACTAAGATAAATAGAGAGGACAAAAGAGGTCATAAAGAGAGGTGTGGAGAGATGAGCAAGATTTTCTGGATGGAGCAAGGGGTTGAACTAGAATTTATGGCAGGTGGAAATGAGGCAGCTGCAGGGACTAGTCAAAGTCAGAGGAGATAAATCATGAGTTGCCTGCCCTTCTAAATCAGATGTCCTCTGAGGAATTCAAAGAGACAGATGAGATACAGATTGAGGACTGTAGCAACTGGAAAGATGGCTATTTCCCAGTAACCTAGTATTTCCTTGTGCTCTTTCCTTTTACATAAGGAGTAACAGTAGGTTTGGAGAATTAATGCAAAGCCCACCTGCATGTGGCTCACAGGAAGTAAAAGGTCGAGGCTCACACCATCTGTGGGCTTCTCGGAAAGACTGTGTGTAAGCTGCTAAGTCAGAGATGCCAGAAGTGGACAGCATGTAAAGGCACAGGTTATATGAAGACGCACTAAGCTGAAGTTCTGCTTCTTGGTAATGGCTGGGGTGGTGGTTGGAGATGGAGTCAATTTGCAGGGTTCCAGAGATATAGCAACTGCGTCCTGGAGAGACTGATCAGCTTTTGTCAGATAGGGCAAACTGGTCATTGCTTATACAGAAATTGCTTGGATAGATGGATCCAGGTTTGTGCATCCTTTGAATTTATTGAACAGGGAATTCAAACGTCTCCTGAGGTATAGAACAATTCCAGTTTGAGATGCCACCTAGAACATAAATCATCTCGGCGATTTTCCTCTTCCTCCCAGGCCCTTAAGTTTCAGTCACATCAACACTGAACAAATTTCAGCACCTCAGTCCTCAGCATCGCAGCCCTTGCCCCATGAGCAAAGAGCAGGAAAGACCTGTGATGGCAGGTAGCTGCTTGGATGAGACATGACCTGGTGATCCCTGGTAGCCATTCATGCAGAAAGGGAAAACCTGCCTGTCTGAACCCAGTGAAGTCCCTTCTTAACTCCAGAGCCACTGACCCTGAGAAAATGAGGAAGAAGCTTCTTCACAATGTTAGTCCATCCTGTTCAATGCCCCATCACCAGTTTTGATCCATCTCTACTTAAGAGAAGACTAAAAAAGCCCTCCAAACTCTTTCTGGATCTACCCAGATGATCTGGTAGCACAGATAAGGGATCTTTTCCGACCTGTGGAGGTGGCCGGGTGAAGCCCTGAAGCATTAGGATCAATCCATGTTATTGCCTTAATGCCAAACCAAGAGGAAGGCGCAGGTTGCTCTGAGTACAACACCTGAACAGGGGCTCCTGATCACACACCCCAAGGAGCCGAGCACAGAGAGCACACCTCGGCCATTTAGGCGTCTCCTTTCAAAGACATTAAGTAAAGGCGAGCCTGCCAGCTTCCCTAATAAGCTGTTCCAAGATTTAATTGCCCACCATGATCAGAAATAGCATCTTATTTCAAGTCTTGTTTTACATAATTTTAGCTGCCAGGCAACAGCTCTTTCCAAGAAGGCTGAAGTGCTCTCTGTGGTCAGCCAGGCGCATCTATGCAGAGCCCTCTCCTTGGCACATTGGCCTCACTGAGCTCCTGAACCTGGACCTCATAGGAAGAGGGTGAGCTGGACTGTGCTTCCTGTTTTGCCACCCCCCAAAACACTTATCCCATTGCCTGCCTCATCACAACGTCGCAGCACTCAATTCAACTTCTCTGGTTTTAACCCTTCCTGTGACTGTGCAAGAGGACAGGAGCTGTCATCGGCACACACATATGGATATGTATGTTGCAGGTGCTCTCACCTATGCAAACCTTGCCTTCCTGCCAAAAAACTGGAGGAGGATGTTATGTGACTGAGTGTGCGACAACATGACAAAGACAAGCTCCATTGCTGGACCTCCCTGCCTATCATTTCCACTTGAGATAGATAAAAGCCCTTTTTTTTCCTCTTCCATCAGGAACATAAAAGCTTATATTGGCTGAGTGCAGCACTTCTGGACAGTCACTCTCTAGGGACAGTGACTGTTCAAAGCAGTGGTCCCCAGCGGTAGCTGGTGAGCCACACAAAGCAACGCAACATTGAATTCCATTCCTCTGGGCAAAACAAGAGTTAACTGCTGTCCTCTCTGCAAACAAAAAATGGCACCTACTTGGGCCCAGATGCCCAACTATAATGGAGACAATGAAAGCAATTCAGCAGCCCTGGTTTACCTCATCTAATGTCAGTCCAAGTATTCCCAATAATTAGGCCTTTCAGCCTGGAAAGGCTGGAGCCACAGCTGCTTCCTATTTTCCTGAAGCTGTACAGAGCATTAGTCATTTCACTGGGGTTTTTTTTATTGCTATGACTACAACCCAGTAAGTGTGCCGCCAAAACCCAGACAAGCCAAATCAGGCTTAATTCAGAACGTACTTCGGGAGTTTGAAATGATCTCCTATCCCCCTTTTCTGAGTCTCTATTTTCCCTCCCCACCCAAACAGCCTGAAGAAACATCCTGCTAGGCCTGCTTTCTCAACACCTACCAGGTTGACCAATATGAAGCAGTGATTGCTGGCACTTCCATCCCAACTGCTATTCATTAACCAGTCTTGGGAGAGACCTTGACACTTAATTAGTGATCCAGTCCTTCCTGAAGGTAAAGCTTTTCCCTACAATGTGCTGGTTGGAGAGGAGATGAAGATCAGGTAAGAGTGTTGCTGTGATTTCATCGGTGTGTGAAGAGGAGCAGGTACAACAGAGACCCACCTGCCCTCACCCATCAGCTTTGCTACCTAGATTGCATTAGGGAAGGCTTTACTTTTAGCTCTGGAGGCTCCAGCTTGTCCCCACTGTGACATTCATCCAAGATGCCAGCCACTGACATTTGGCTTCCAGATCCTCTGCCCTCACCCATCATTTGCTCTTTGAAGTTTAATTTATAGCATCTTAACCTAGTGATGATGACCCAGCAGAGTGATTCCAAGCCAGAAGTTGTCTTTGCTATGCAGTGGCCACCCCTTAGCCTGTGCTTATGGTCTGAGTTTGTCTCCATGATTGCAAGAGTCCTTGGAAATGGTGGAAATAGAGGTAACTGGCCCTGGAGGTGAAAACTGGGTAGTTGCATGTTACTAATGTAGAGGCAAAGAGGGGAGCTGTTTTAGTGCTCTTCCCCCCTCGGAGGTAAAGCTGTCTGTGTATGAGGAAGCAAAGGTCCATGCCCCTAACCTGCCCCAGAGGTGGTTGTCTCATGCTTCTTCCCAATTTGTGTTTCACCTAGAACTGGGCAACGCTGATTTGATTGACGTGGGCAGTGATTCAGATGTCTCTGTTCAAACCCCACAGTGAACCTAAGCCTCTTAACATCCCTTTTCTGTCTTTTGAAATTAGAAAAGTTTCTGCCCTTCTTGGTTCCAGCATAGAATGGGAAGTTTTCACTCCATAAATACTGGATTTTGTGTCTGGACAGGAGTTGAATTATGGGGTCATCTGATTAAAAACCCACACTAAATCATTAATGAAATGAGCTGTCTGATTATATAAGCCATATTCCTATTATTACTAACTTGGCCACCGGCCGAAAGGAGCTGGAAAGACCAAAGAAACAGCCAACATTGTCTGTGCTTCAACACTCCCCCACATCTTCATGACTAAGGAAGAAGGGAGGAACAGCAATTCCCAGAAAAGTGGGGACCAGCACTAGTGGGCAGGTTTCAGATGGAGACAGAAGCCCCAGGAGCGGAGGAGATCCAAGATCCCTGGTTTGAGTTAAAGAGTTTTGGGTGGGAATCAGTAGAGCATTGCTGCCTTTCAGAGAGTTTTATCCAAGTGTCTGAGCTCAGAGGAACCTCAGCATTCTCTGGGTTAACTTTTCTGACAGGAGAGGTTGGGATGCTGGGAGAAGCAGGGAGCCAGCTGTGTCTCACAGCTGGTCAGCTGCCGGTTTCCTGTGCTGTTAGCAGGCGAGCAAGATGCCTGTTGCCTTCCACCACGAGCAGTGTCAGTTTTGCTAAAAAACTTCCCCCTCCTGAATTCTCCCTCACTTATAAACATCTTTACTGGCTTTGTTTTCAGGTTGTTCCTGTTCTGATGCTGGAAGGAAAAACCCTAAATAAATTAAAAAGATATCTGAAGGAAGGAGGTTTCGCTCGGGCTTTTCTCCGATAGTGACCTTTCGCATGTTGTATTGAAAGAGTGGGAAGGTCTTTTTGGTTACAGATCTGAACTGGGATCATGATTTTGGCTTCAGTTCCTGATAGCTCTGGACTTCACAGTAGATGGATGAGAATCCCATTCAGGGAGTGTTTAGCTCCTCTCTAGACACTGAAATATCTTCCTGGATCTGGCTTTTAGTCTATGTGGGTCTCAGTTACCTTTCTGAGAACAGAGATGAAAAATGTGGGGTTTTATTCCTTGCTGTTTGCCTTCTTGCCTAGAAGCTATCTAGAGGATCTGAGAGGGAGATGAAGGTTGCTGAAGGTACTCCTGGTAGGTACATGAGGCCACATGGACTCAGTTTTCTACAGTCCTTTGGCTATATTCGTATTCAGGAAGGAGTGAGCATGTCTGCCTCCTGCTACTGAGTGTCGCCAGGCTGGGGGTACCTGCTCAGTTAGCAGAGAGGTGTTGGGGCCAAGCTCAAGACGCCCCTGCAGGTACTTGCATCTCTACTACCTGTGCAAGAAGCCATGGTCTGGCAGATCTGGGTTGTGGGAGATCTGAGTGGACCAATGTTCCTGCCTGGAACAGTAATGGTCGTGCTCTTAGTGGGCAAACTCTTCAGGAGAAGAACCATCGCTTCTTATGACTTTATGTTGCCAAGAGCAGCGCGTCTCTCCTTGCTGTAGTAACACCAGTAATAAACACGCTTTCTGGCAGGGGATCATGTTCTTTTCCTCCTTCAGAAGAAACTTATTGCACGGCTTTATCCAATAGCTTCTTTTATTTCTCATCTTATTGTGTCTCGGTTGCTGGGCTGAGTCGAGGTGGCCGTGGCACCGTTCCTTCTCGTAGGTGGTTTCCTGCAACTGAGCAGAGGACCACAGGAGAGGCTGTGGCCTACAATCAGTGAGGCCCTTTCAGCCAGAGATGGAGAAGAAAACACAGTCAATCAAGTTGGTTTTAATGTAGTACAATCATTCGATCTGTCATGAGTAAACACAAATCAGGGAAGTGCGCCGGAGAAGCAAATGAATGCAAAATGCAGGAACCAGTGAGCTGTGATTTTTATTGAAGCTGGGCTTTGATTTGTGAGCAGGATTGACTCATATAGGAATGGCTGATATGGGTCTTGCCCCTACACAAACACAATCTGTCCTGTGGTTGCTCCACTGGAGCCAAGCTGCTCAGAAGGGACCTGCTGTGCCCTACGGGCCAGCCAGCTCTGCTAGGATGTAACTCACTGTTTTCAGACGCATTGTTTTGGGGTTTGATTTGCTTCAGGATGTTGTCCTGTAAACAAGCTGAGTTCAGAAGCTGCTTCTTAATCAAAACCTCAGCTATCCAAGCAGTAGGAACAGGGAGCACAGCTAAGTGTAGCCGTTCTTTCTTCTGGCAGCTGGTAGATAAGACAGAAGATGGTTGGGAGACCTTCAGCCACCAGAGAGGCAGCTGGAGATACCAAAAACATCTCAAATGTCTCCAGACACTTTTGTGTGGGCAACTGAAACCTACCTCTTCCCCATACAGGCAGCAGAACCTAAGGAGCTGCTTGGCTATGTGTAGACATCTGGGTCATCACTTGGGTTGCTCCGTATGCTCTGATGACTGCACTGGCTATGTCTCCACTGACCTTTATGGAGATGAAAGCCTGATGCCCTGCCCTGGGATACCTTGCAGATGACTTATTTAGACCTGAATCTCTTCCTGAAGTGGAAGAGCTTCATTCTCAGTACCCCCAGGTACCTGACCTGACCTCCAGTGGCTGCTCCAGAAGGGCATTGGTCTCCTGCAGGTCCACCATTGTCTCTGCCACCACTGGTGTCATTGTTGGAACAAAGTAGTACTGATGTCAAGTCCAACACCCCAGCAAATCTTTTTGACTTATTTAAATAAAGGAAAAATAATCCCCTACCAGAACAAGAGTATCCTATCCAGTCTTTGATAGACTGCGATCCTACACTTTGCTTGGCCCTTCATCAGCATGGATACCCCGGGAATGGTGGTCATCCCACCCCAACTGCTGAAAAATAGAGTCGTCACAACACAACTAGTAGAGTTGTGTTCTCTTCACAGTCAGCAGTGATAGAGACACTTCAAGGTGTGAATTATCTGTATTAAACCACCACCCGTAAGAGGAACCCAGATGACCAGCACCCTTACTGTTCTATCCAATTATATCATTGTTGGGTTTTTTTTTCTCAACCACTTCCTTTTCCTTCTAGCTCAGATTGCAGGATGACCGACGTCGACATAAATCTCCCACCTATCGAGAGAAAGCTGGGACTGCAGATATGGGGCATAGAGGTATGAGAAGAGGCAATGAGATGGCATATGTCCTCTGAACATGTGTGTGTGTGTGTGTGTGTGTGTGTTTCAAGAGCGTTTCAAGAGATATTCTTGAAGTAAGCTGGGTGGGAAAAGAGAGTGTTACAGATAAGATAAAGTGGGAAGCAGGAGACCCAACTTCTCCTTGTGCAACTTTCAGCATGTTATTGCTTTGGTTTCCTGCTCTGTAAGACAGAGATAATATTGACTGAGGAAACATGAATGTGGTGGGACTGAAGCCATTTCTCCAGCAGTGGAGGTTTTCTCACGCCCTTTAGGAACCAACGCAAAACTGCACTAGCACACCAGAAATGAACTCCTAGTTTCACCAAGAAAAGGGGTTATGCATAGGTAGCCTTAGTCTGTACCAGCAGCTGCCATGGGGAAGCAAAAGCATCCCATGGAGCCTATTTGCAATTCATCCTTGTCTTTCCCACTCTGATGAATGGGTCACTGCAAGAAGACCTGCCTGTGAGGTCACCTTCTGCTTGCGCGGTCTTTGCTTTTGGGCTGGAGCTGCACTGTGCTCAATTCTGCCTTTTTCTGTCCCAACTGACCAAGAACATTTTCCTTCTGCAAAACAGGGTATAGACTGAGGTGCACAGTCCACTCAGGGGAACAGTGGGAAGGGTATCCAAGTGGTGGTGGCCCTCTACAGGTGCCAGCTAGGTTCCAAATATCACAAGGTCTTTGTCTTTCCATTCCTCTCCAAAGCACAGTACTAAGCTTCTTCCCAGAGGCAGTGTAATTAGAGATGTGTGGGTTCACAAGGGTAACACTGGTATGCTGGGAAACAAGTCAGGTGACCAGAAGAATGTATGTCTCTAATTGCAGGGAACCACAGAGCCAGTTGAAGCCCAGGAGCTGTATGTGCACTGGTGGGTGGCACACCCAGGCACCTATTCTCAGCAGGCATGGCTGGTTAGTTGTGCGCTTCTACCAGATGAAGTGTGCAATTAGGATCTGGAGGGGTGAGGGACCCATCAGTGTCCTCAAGTCTATCTTTTCTCAGCACTGACAGTTGCTAAAAGTCCCTGGGGAAGTGGTGATCCTCACAAAGCTCTGAAAGTTATCCTCAAACTTATGGGTGCTGAGTAAAAACCGTGACCCAAAACTAAACCTAGAATATGTGCACACTCACCTGGGAAGTTCCCTAAAAATGCAGGTGCCACAGCAATTTAGCCCAACCTCCAGGTCTTCATTCTTCAGACCTACAGGATTGCAGAAGAGCGAAGAGACTGAAAAATACTTGTCAGTCTGTCCAGTCAGCAGCATCACTCAGCACTAGTGAGGCTACACCTCAAATACTGGGTTCAGTTTTTGGCTCCTAGCTCCAAGAAGGATATTGAGGTGATGGAGCGTGTCCAAACAAGGACAACGAAGTTGGTGAAGGGTGTAGAGCACAAGTCTTAATGAGGAGTGGCTGAGGGAACAAGGATTGTTTAGCCTGGAGAAAAGAAGGCTTGGGAGAGACCTACAACTTTACAACTCCCTGAAAGGAGGTTGGAGCTGAGTGGGGGTGGTCTCTTCTCCCAAGTAACAAGCAATAAGACAAAAGGAAACAGCCTCAAGTTGCACCAGGGGAAGTTTAGATTAGATATTAGAGAAAAATTCTTCACAGAAGGGGCTGTAAAGCCCTTGACCAGACTGCCCAGGGAAATGGTGGAGTCCCTGCCCCTGGACATATTTAAAAGATGTACAGATGTGTTCCTAAGGGCATGGTTCACTGATGACATGTCTGTGCTGAGTTAACAGTTGGACTTGATGATCTTGATGGTTTCTTTCAAGCAGAATGATTCTATGATTATCATTTGCCCTCCTCATTAGTACTTTCAGGATTTCCCCCAGAAATGGCTTTTCCCAGCTCACAAACACAGCCCAAACTCTTCCTTCTCCAAAATCTGATTGTCAACTTAGTGCTCCATGAACCCCAGATGTCCTGTTTCACACACAATTTCTGGCTCTGTAGTTCTAGTAATGACTCAAACACTCATTTCCCTACAGAATATGAAGATGGTTCCTGTACCTGAAAAGGCTTATGGGACTTTTTTTGAAGGGGACTGTTACATAATTCTGCACGTAAGTAAAGCCAGCAAACACTGGTCTCTCTAGTAGGCAACTGATTCAACTCTTCTTGTTTTACTCTCACTTGGGTCCTATGTAGGCTCGCTGGTGAGAGCAGCGCTGTGGGTAAAAGTGGTTGTGCACGTGCATTCACCATCTAATCATGCACCTGAATTTAATGTGCCTGTTGTGACAACACTGTGTGTTTAGTAAATCAGAAGTCCAGAGGAACCATTAACTTGGTAATTCATTAAAATTCTTTCTCTTCTAATCAACTGAGTTGTGTCCAGACATGGCAACATGGCCGGTATGTCTCTGCCAGACTAAATCAAGGCCCACATTTGCATGACTTATGGGAGTCATTTGGGGATGTGAGTGTTGGCTAGTCAGGGTCTCATTTCAGCGGATAATGTGGGTTATGTCACCTACTCTGTCACACAAGGAGCAGAGGGGCTCTGCAGTCCTTCTCATGTCCCCAGTAGGACACTTCATCTGTCCCTTCTAAATTTGGTCCAAACCTTCCTGCAACCAGCTAAACCTAGGCTAGCCAAAAACAGGAGGAACTTCTGCGACCCAGCTCTACTATATGGGCTGTACAAAGTGCCTTGTGTTCCTGAAGCTCTGTAGAAGGGTGATGCACTCAGCTCTCAGACTTCCTTCCAAATCTCTTCATCTGCATAGAGCAATCCAGGCCTCATTGTATCAAACAACATCCATGTGGTGAAAACCAGAAGCATTTCCTACTTCCTGGGTCTGAGTGTCCCTCCCGCAAACATCTCCTTCAATCTAGAGACAGCAAAGCCTCCACTATCCCACAAGAACGAAATGCACATCGCCTATATATCAAGCTAGGAGAGTGGGCTGAGATAGTGACTCAGAATGAGTCTCTTCCTCTAATTGACCATGCCCATGCCTTTATACTGCCTTTCAAGTGCTGCATTTATTTGGTAGCAGCTCCCTAAAGACATGGTTAGAGAAGAATACGAGTGTCCTTGCAAGGAGCTGGCTGTAGATAGCAGTATAGATTTTGATGTTAACAGGCTCAGCTTATTTTGCAGTAGGTTCCCCAGGTAGAAAAGCCTTTAATCAGCCCACAACTCTCCTTTCTCCCTGCAAATGGGAAGGTAAAAATGCTCATCTTTGCAGTCTGCGTCTTGACTGGAGGCTCTCCAAACAAAGATAGTCCGCAGGACAACAGGACTTTGATCATCTTCAATAACAGGGTATTAAATTGAGCAATTTTGCAACAGATTAATTAGCTGTGCCTAGAGGAACTGAGCTGTATTTCACTCAAGTTCTCCTGTGCGCTTCGCTGCGGTGTCACTGCACAAAGCAAATAAACAGAACTTAGTGTCAAATCCAGTTTACAAAATGGGCTTTTATTACCTTTCCCAGGTGTCTGTGAGAGGGTTTGACACAGTAGGTGCTGAAAAGAACTGGCAGAACTCAGATAACAATGAGCTTACCTGTTCTCAGGCCTCTTGCCTCCTGTTTCTAGGCTGCTGGGTTTTTCTGTAACAAGGGAATCACAGCGTGCGCACAGGCTCGTCTCCATCCGGAGTCACGTCTGTTTTGCAAATCAGCAGGAATTAAAAGACAGTTTGTGTTACTATGAAGTGTGACTTGAGAAAGAAAGAGAACGGGAAAGAAAGGATTGTATCTCCAGACAAAGAAAGAGCAGTGTACACTGCATTTAAAAAGGTGAACTATGAGAAGAGTCTCTAAGTTTTAATATCATCTCTACAAAAGTAGGATGTGTTGAGTGCTTTAATTTTCATAACCGCACAAGCGCTCAGTTTTCCTTGATAATAAGTGCTATAAAAGAATATCAGACAGAAACATCCTTCAGTTCACTATGTACATAAAACCTATAAATTCTCTCCTGAATAAGGTCCCTGGCTCCAGGCTGAGCTCCCAGGGAGCAGCCTAAGTCTCCATCCTGTCTTCCCTTGAGCAGGAAAAAGGCAGAACTGGGAAAAGTCCTAGGAAAGGGCCACTTGATCTCTTGGTTTTGCCAAATCTCTCTGACCGATGAGACTATTTGAAGCATACCTATAGGCTGTGTCTTCTCCCTAAATTGTCTTACCCACCTCTTCCAGACCAAAAGAACCTCTCGCGGCACCACAGTAGATTTGCATTACTGGATCGGCAAGGATTCGTCTCAGGATGAGCAAGGTGCCGCGGCCCTGTACGTCACCCAACTGGACAACGCGCTCAGGGGGAACCCCGTGCAGCACCGGGAAGTGCAGGGACATGAGTCCGAGACCTTCCAAAGCTACTTCCGCAATGGCATCATGTGAGTAGCGTGAAATACCCTGCAATGAGGAGGGTCATGGCCCCTGGGGTTCCCTCTGCTTCTCTACACCTCAGAGCCATCAACATTTCCAAAAATTTGAAAAAAATAGGGATCAGCACTGAAGTTGGTCAAAATTCAGAAGAAAAAATTCCCATTTTGAAAGAATTCTTTATAAGCATTGAGTCTGGAACCATGTCATTCTGTTCTACTGGTCATTTTCCCAGATATTTTCAGTAACTGCATCTTAATCTCCCTTTTGTTCACTCTGCAGTCTTCCTTCCTTTTCTCCACACACTTCAAAGATGACTACTCAGGGCACTTTAGACTAATATCCACCTTGAAGAGAAGTGCTGATTTGGCTCATGCTGGGAGTAATAATTCTGTAGTGAAAGTGATTCTGAACTTCTGCCATGCAAAAGATACTGTTGAATGCAATCCTGTGGTCTTTGCTCACTTTGGGGTCATTGGAAGGTGATTCCATCAGCCTTCCTCCAGAAGGACCTTCGTTGGCAATAAACAGCCTAAGTTCCTGGCTTTTAAACAGCTGAAGAACACTCAGATGAAAATCCATCCTTGGTTAATATTTCCTGTCTGACTCTTGATACCTCTGTGTTGTGCACCTCTACAACCTCTCATGAGTTTCCTCCGGACTTTTGCAATACAGAAAAGTGCTTTACCCTCATCTTAAAGATGAATAAGGGACAATAAAGAACCACAATTTGCACCTTCAAAACCATGTAGGTTTAGAAGTCTATTTATTTGGAAACCCATCTGTCTCTGAAATCAGTATGAGTTAGACTTCCTCTTGGTCTAAACCACATCCCTAAAGTCACGCAGGAAGTCTGAGGAAGAATGAGAAATTAAAGCAGGCTCTTTCCTCACCTTGGCAGGTGAATTAATCACCACAGCATCCTTCTGTGGGTATATTAAATTGGGCCAGGCATCTCTAAAGTACTATGAATCACTCACACACCTGACCACGGTCACCAGTCTCTTCCAAGCTATGATAAAATACATACATTACCCACATGGCACAAACTGTAAGACTCTCAGCAATTGTCTCTATTTCCCATAAACAGAAATTACATTATGTCATTTATTACTGAGTGCAAACATTGGATCTGGTTTCTGAAATGGTCTAGACATGTGAAAGTGGGTTAGGCTTGCCCAAAAACCATTAAAAAGGCCCTGGGACTTCCTTGGGGGACTGTGTCACGATGTGATTGTGTCTGCCTTACAAAGCTGCACATGAAGGAGGGGATGGCATGACACAGTGAGACAATACCGTGCTAACAGCAGCAAGAAGAACAAAAATGGTAGATAAAATCTGAGCAAAAAACAGTGCCATGCATCTGTTTACAATATGTGTTTGGTTCTACTTAGGAAACCAGTTTCCTACCTAAGCTAATTTTAGTAGAATAACTATTTTGAACAAACCCAAAAGTTAGCAAAAAAAAAAAAAAAAAAGTGTATTTTCTGCAAAATACATTTCTTCTTTTCAACCACCTGTTCATCTACACACCTTCTCTCAAGATATAAAACAGCAACACAACACCCATAACAGGCGAATGGACATCGTGAGGAGTCATGGTGTGACCAGGGACCAAGAACAAGCAGAGTGAGGCAACACAGCACGTGACATTCCATTTTTAGGATTCTGAGATTACCTTGGCTCTAGATATTTCAGTTGTCACCAAAAGCTTGAGGTGTTCTCAGAGCATAAAGGGGAGGTATTTTCTAACCAGCTCTTACTCTTTATTCTCTGCTATATAACAGCTACAAGAAGGGAGGAGTGGCTTCAGGATTTAAGCACGTGGAGACCAATATGTACAACATCAAGCGCCTTCTTCATGTCAAGGGGAAGAAGCATGTGTCAGCTACAGAGGTAAGAAGAAAAACCCTCTCTCCTTATGGATCATTTCTCCTTACTTTTCCTACCTCCATTTTCAACAAAGTTTGGTTGCTAGATAGCTCATATCTGCTCAAGGACAAACTAGTTTTCAAGATCTCACTCAGGTGTTATCATAAGAGAAGACACTGAGCTCAATGAATAGCTGAGTGCTAGAAAAATGAGCATGTCACTGCAGACCAGTTGTTGCACTCCCAAGGGCAAGTTCTCAATGGCTGTGACTTCTCTCCTGCAGCTCTTGTTGTCCTTCCCAGTTTTCCAAGCACTTTTGTTTCCTCATGACAGGTAGCGCTTTCCTGGGACAGTTTCAATAAGGGTGATGTTTTCTTGCTGGACCTCGGGAAAGTGCTGATTCAGTGGAACGGACCCAGCTGCAGCATTGCTGAGAAATCCAGGGTAAGCACAGGCAAAAGCCACTTATTTTACTAGCAGTATTTTTTTTATGCCTGAGGAAAATACAGAGAAACAGCATTCGAAGTTTGCACAGTGAAAATCTCAGTAAGCCCAGCAACACAGAGACAAATAGAGAAAATCATGGTAAATCTTCTACTTGCCCATCTGCTGGCATCAGAGGCCCAGAGCAGTGCTTTGCTCCATTTCAGACCTGGCCTCAGCTTGGGTTTCACAGACAGCTGTGGGCACATCATTAGCTCCAGCTTCAGAAAGGTGTCCAGCTCCCTCTGTGGAGGTCTGTCTCCATCTCTGTGCCCTCTAGTTTGCTTGATGTGGGATTAAAGTCAGCAGCAATAGTAAGTTTAGCTGCAGCAAATACCCCAGGGGTAGGTGAATTTTAAGGAACTTTAAGGAATTACAGCTTGGTCTGTATAAGACAAGTAGGAATACATAACCCAGGTGTTGATAGGTCAGACTCTTCAGGCACTTTGCAAAGAAGTCATCATCCTTGTTCTACTGATAAAGGAACCAAGAAACAAAGATGTAATAAAGCAAGAACTATCAATGGGTCATCAGCAAAGCTGGTGGTAAAACTCATTGCCAGTTATTATATATATATATGTATATATATATAAAAAGACAGGTGGGACTGCTTTTCACATGGTGTCAACTGGTGAGCTAGGAAAGGCTCACATGGAAGACTGTTTTCCAGGACACAATGGATAGAGGCAAAGATACAATGGAGAGTGGAGAAGAGACAAAGAAACCCTCAGGACACAGAGGAGGGGGAGCAGGTAGAGGAATGGCTGCTGTGAGGAACAGGCCATGGTTCATCTCAGGCCTGGCAATCAAGCAGGTCATTTTCTATGTCTAACAAAAAGGGGCTCCTTTCAAAGCTGTTGCAGTAAGTGTCATGGAAAAAAAAAAAAATCAACGGAAAGCAGAGATTTCAGTCTAATTAGTTGCTTGGCATTTCATGTTGCTTTTTTCACAGAAAACATCCTCCTTTTTTTGAATATTTGAAACATTTAAATGTAAAATGTCACCACAGGGCACCCAGGGTCCTGCAGCTCTGCAGCATCCAGCGTCATTGTCCTCAGCATGCACACATCTCTCTCCTAGACCATCTCACAAGATCATTGGTCCTGTTTATGTGCAGTCACATGTTGGCAATGCCTGTTGTGGCTGCCGTGTGCCTGTACTCTGTGGGAGCAAGCACCAGGAGTGACTGTAGTAAGCAACATTTTCCTTAGAGTTAGTTCATAACCAGGAGTTATAGACACACCCTCTTTTTTAATAGCAAAATTTGGAGGATTCTAGAAGCTTCTGAGAGCTGTGGTAATCCAACTTGGACTACTGGTGCTTAGTCATTGCTGTAGGTCTGAGGCATGACTTGACTTACCCCATGCCGATCCTTGTGCAGGGTCTCGCCCTGGCTCGCAGCATCAGGGACAGTGAGAGAGGCGGCCGCGCTCAAATCGGCATCATTGACAACGAGAAAGACTCCCCAGATCTCATGCAGATCATGAATACGGTGCTGGGGGAGAGACGCGGGGAGCTCCGAGAGGCCATCCCCGATGTGAAAGCAGACGAGCTGCAGAAAGCAAATGTCCGGCTCTACCAGTAAGTCTGGGAGTGGGCTCCACACCCTATCCTTTCTTGTGGCGAGCGCTGGGAAGCCTGACTCTGCTCGGTAACTCTGTTTTTCAGCGTCTACGAGAAGGACAATGACCTGGTAGTACAGGAGATAGCCACCCGGCCCCTGACGCAGGATCTGCTCCAGCATGAGGTAAGAGAAAGCCATCAGCCCTTACAGTGAGAAAAGGATGCTGTGGCTTACTTTTTTTTTTTTTTTTTCTGAAAATTACCAGCCCTTCCATCATTCAGATGTCCTCTAAAAACAGGATAGCTTAGCCCCACTACAACCTCAATGGGCAGAAGTAGGTGGTGTGTTGAGGCTGCTCTAATGAGAGAGACGGCAAATTGACCCTCTCAGGCAAGGACAATATATTCTTGGCAACCAGAGTGAAGAAGAACTGCAGGCTGGGAATAAATTCGAGACAGAAATATGACTTCTTAAATCCTGGTATTTGGGGATACATCTCCATCTGCAGAATTCAGAGCAAATCAATACCCTGCTCACAAAATCATGAAGATATGTTTTCCTGCCACAACAAGTGACCGGTCTCAGTGACACACCCCTGGAGGAAGATTCCTTACAGACCCTCTGTCCAAAGGCTTTCAGAAAATAGAGGCTTTCCTAATATTCTTTGAGCAAAAATTTGGCAGAGAACTGCTCATCCTTAGTTCTCTCCAGCACAAACCAGCCTATTGCAAAACTGTGTCGTGCTGCAAGGCTCCAGCTCCCTCGTCCACCTGCAGCCAGCCTTGTTAAATCTCAGTCTCCTTTCACAGGCTTGTGAAGCTTTTGCTTTCCTTGTCAAGGTTCAGTTTGAATAATGAGAAGCCTTTGGTCGCTCAGTGGGTTGTCAATTTGGAGCACCAGCTCTCTGCAGTGGAGACAGGCTGCTTGACAGACGTCTCATCCCTGTTGGGTTTGGAATCCTGCTGCGTCCACAGCAACGTAGCAGCATCGGATCGGGAACACAAAACAGTCATGCAGGAGATGTCTAACTTGGGCTTTTCCTGCTCCTTGAGTAAAAGATCTGCTGTAAATGAGCACCATCAGTGCTGCTGAAGCACAGCAGGCTGAGGGTGATATGTCAGCACCTGCTTCTCCTGGAGCCTTTTGGAGCTGGTGTTTCTGTTGGTTTGGGAACGACTGTCATGAGATGGTAACAGCCAGTTTTGAGCAGTGCCTAAGAAAAATAAATACTTTAGCTCATTACAGTTAAAAGGTGGCTGCCTGGGTCAGGTGTGTTCACAAAGCCAGCTCACCCATGAACCCCTGTCCTGTAGAGTTGATGGCAGTTGTAGTCCATTCATAAACAACAGTGAATCCATCTCCTGTTCCCTCTGCTAATGGTTACAGCAGGGTTAGAGCTCTGCAAAGCAAGGAAATGAGCTAGATCTGCATCTAATCTAAATCTTCAAGAGGTATCCACCCTGAATAGGCTGCAAATGAGGACCTTTGCCTGCAAAGGACATTTTTACATCTGGGTTTTTTTCTGTTTCACTTCAGGACTGCTACATTTTAGATCAAGGTGGTTTTAAGATTTATGTCTGGAGAGGAAAAGCCTCCAGCCCAGAAGAGAAAAAAGCAGCCTTCACTAGAGCTGTGGTGAGTTGTAACATGGTGCAAACAGTGTCGTGGGAGGTTAACTGAGGGCTAATCCAGACCTGACCACTAACTACAACTAAGTGTAGATCTCGAGAAGCTGGCCTGTGTAATAACAGAGAGAGAAGTTAAACATCTGAGGTAGGTGTAATGACGTAAGTATTAGAATGTTAGTCACCAAATTGTACTAGTGCTGAGACCTGTCACTAAAACTAAGAAGAAATCTGTCGAAGAAGAGGAAGTATAAAAGTATATGCTTTGTTACACCATAAATGGTGGACTTCTGGAGTCTGTTGATGCAGGAGATGATGGAGGCAGAGATTATCAGCACAGCTGAGGTGGGATTAGGCAAATTCATGGTCAACAGGTCCATAAACAGATATTAAAGGGGCTCTTATGTTCTCTCTAACATTCAGGACCCAATATTGTGGCTGCTGGGGAGAGTGAAGGAATCACACTGAAGACAGCCACCAAGCACATGTGTGCTCACTAACAAGCATGTCTTACTGCCACTGTCCCAGGCAGCACGGAGCACAGCTCTGACCCTGAAAGGCACCTCTTGCATTCTCAACCAAGAGCCACACCCTAGAAAAGTCAGCGGAGAACTCCATTATTTGGGGGTCTCTGGAAAAGCCAGACCTTTTATGTAGATGCTACAGGCCTCAACCACAACTCCGTTAGAGGCACCAAGTCTGTTTTACAACACCGATGTGTCCGGGCCTAGGTTATGCTTGTGAATGCGAGGATGATACAGGGCTTTTCCACTGGGTGGAAAGAGATCTTTTATTAACTGCCATTAATGCAGATTGACCAACCTGGGCTCATGTTAAGGTAGAGCACACCAGTGTAAGTGCCCTGGCACCCGTGCTTCTCCTCCAGACGAGCTACCATGCAGCTATTTTCTGTCAGAGCAGGCCTCTGACACTTCCTTTCAGGAAAAAATTAGCCTCAAGGAAGCCTGTGAGTGAGGCATTTGGTAGGTATATTTGCAAGTTGTCATGTTGAAGTGAAGGCTCCAAGAGACCTTGGTGGTTTTTTTCATGTTTGCTTATGTGAAGACCATAAATGGCTTCATGATCAATAAGGCCTTGCTAGGAGATACTGAACTTCAGTGGCCTCACCTTCAACAAGATCTTGCCTGGGGACACTCAGCTTCAATGTCGATTGTCTTGGAGGAGAAATGCTTAGACAAACTTTGCCTTAAAATTTATCTCTTAGTCCTCTGTGCTCCTTTCAAAAGCTTAACTCAGAGGCTTTCTAGTAGGCAATCAGCTCTTCAATTCCAGCCCTGAGCTACACATGTAGAACAAAAGATATCTCTTTCTTTTAGTGTGGCAGGTGGGAAGGATGGGAAGACCATCTGCTCTGGTTTTCCCCGGGGGTAGTACATGGCTGCAGTATTTCCAGCCGAAGATGAATGCTCTAAAGCCCATAGTCACGCTCCTTCCCTGAACCACAGCTGCCAGCACTGCACCTCCAGGTCAGCCTGGAGTCTGTTGAGATAAACACAAGAGCAGTTCCCAAAAACCGAGCAATGACTTTGGCATTGTGGCAGAATACAGTTAATTTTCTTCCCTCTGGTATTGTATTAAGCACCTTTGTTGAAGTAGTCTTTTAACTCAGTAGTGGCTCAGTTGTAAAGAAATAATTTGGGTTTAGGAGATAAAAAAAGAAAAAAGAAAGGAAAAAAAGGGAAAAAAAGAAAGAAAAGAAAAAAAAAAAGAAAGATTTGTGAGAGTTAAGTCCCTTGAGAACAAGTATCATGCTCTGGGGCATTTAGCTGCCTTCACTACGTCGGCATGCACTCTCTATCATGCTACAGGGAGGACAGTCTCCCTGTTTTAGAGACGGACAAAAAAGCTGGAAAAAAGCAAAGAACTGAACTAGGTTCTTGGATTATGGGCATATCCCACCACTGCTCACTCCACTCCTAGATCCATCACCAGAAGCCTTCTATGGAGCTGTCTGAGATAGAGCAGGAGGCTTTTTATTAGACCCACTGAGTTAGATTTTCTTCAAGACTAAGATATCATGTAGAGATTAAATTTAGGATGTGATCTAAGTGACCAGCTTCTATAGGTAGAGACCAGCCCCCTAAACACAGGAATAAACACAGATACTACAGAAAGAGCTTGTAGACACCTCCATTTATAGTTCTGAATGCAAGTCGTGGGGTGAATCCTGCTCTTGGTCATGTCACTGTGTTCAGTGGGGAGCATTCACTTATTGGGCTGGTTCAGATCCACATTCCTCTTCTCATATCTGTAAAAATTTTGTTGTGTCCTCACTAATGTCCTTTTCCAATCCCACTAGGGTTTTATCCAAGCCAAAGGCTATCCTTCATCCACCAACATTGAAGTGATCAACGATGGAGCAGAGTCAGCCATGTTTAAACAGCTCTTCCAGAGGTGGACAGAAAAGAACGAAACACAGGGACTGGGCAAAGTCTACACTACTGGCAAAATTGGTGAGCGTGTTTGTCTTGGATTTGGCTTTCCTACCTGTGCTAAGCAACAGCTGAGGGAACATCACTCACATTAACTGTTTCCTGCCTTCAGGATCTTGAAACCTAGTGCACACTCTTCTTATATTTTCCAACTTCTTCAGTAGATGCAAAGGATTTTGGAACTGAACAACACTCAGAACTGCTGAGACTTCTTATGTGAACCAAACTGTCAATTATTTCAATTGCAGACATTGGCAGAAGATCACTCATGTCTGAAAAATTGTACGCAATATTCCACACTTGCAGAACTTCCTAATTTTCTTTATAAAGTGCTAATGCTGAACCTGATAAAGAAGGGTCAAACAACATTCTGCTTTCATTTACTCTGGAATCCACCCAAGACCCTCTTGACATCAGTGGAATTATTCTGTGTTTACACCTGGTGTAATTGGTGCCTCATTTTATCATGGTGCTGAAGTGAATATCACGATAAATTAACCTCAAAGAGTAAACAATATCGAAGAGAGATGAATGATGGGATGGTGACAGGATGCTGAACATCTCTGTCAATAATAACTTGAGAGCTTAAAATCTCTTTCCCTTGCAATTTCTATTCTTTCTCTCCACGTCTCTTCATGCTGTCCATACTCTATCATGAGCTGGAGAAATGCAGCTATTTTATTTCTGAAAGCAACATTTTAAAAGGAGGGAAATAGGTATAGATTTGGAAAACAATCATGAATGTTCAATTAGGAGACAACTAATATTTTCGCCAGCCTGTCGTCATTGGAACACACTATATGGTCAGTTGCCAGCCTGTAACAGAACAACACTGGAGCATGCAAGCTCTTGAATATTCCAAAGTCAACACTGGCTTACTGCAGGCAAGACTGGCTTCTTGCAACTGCCATCCAAGTTTTTCTCATGTGTGTGCATAAGAGTGATGCAGAGGGTTTGTATGTTATCGTGCATTCACTGGGTTCTTGTTTTCCTTCTGCTGGTGCCTGCAGCCAAGGTGGAGCAGATGAAGTTTGACACCACTCAGCTCCATGCCAGGCCGGAGCTAGCTGCTGAGCAGAGAATGGTAGATGATGCCTCCGGGGAGATAGAGGTGAGAGAGCTCCTTTAGCTGACAGAGGATGCAATAACCAGTGTGTTTCCAAACCTCTCTGCCTTTTCACACACAGCAGCTGTACAGAGCCCACCTACTCACTCCAAGGAAGCATGGCTGCAGTGAGAGCAGGGTGCTTGCAAACTATAACTATTGAGGCAGTTACAGTAACTCAGGGGCATTTCTCCTCCAAGTCATGACCAGTAGAGAAAAGCAGTCACCAAGATGACTCCTCTCCAAGATGTGTGGGTCATGATATGGATACAGTCAAGCTCCTTCTCACATTGTCTCCCAGATAGGTCTATACCAACCAAACTTTTGCAGAGCAGAGGTTCCTCTCCCTTTCGTGTGGCCTTCTATGCATGGAACATGGAACTGGTTGAGAACAGGGGCTGTGGGACTGAGAAGGACCTGGAGGCTGCTCCTCCTTGAGGGCCACTGACTGCTGAAAATCTAGTAATTTTACATGTGTTGTGACAGTCACTGGAGAGACTTGGCTTTGCCAGCAACCCCTTGATCAATCTCGGGGAACATAAGCTGGCATCCAGGAGAGAGAGGAAGGATTATCTTTCCAACAAAAGACTTGAACTTCAGTGATCTTCTAGCAAGGGGGCTATGCGCTGTCTTCATGTTGACTCCACTGCTGCTCACCAAGATGTTTCTTTCACTAGGTGTGGAGGATAGAAGACTTGGAAATGAAGCCAGTGAATCCCAAGACATATGGGCAGTTCTATGGGGGTGATTGCTACCTGGTCCTGTACACCTACCTGAGATCAGGCAGGCCTCACTATGTCCTCTACATGTGGCAGGTAGGACAAAGTGAAGCAGAAGGGACTGCATTGTGTGTGCTGGAAACATAAATCTGAAGGAAGCATTTGCACGCAAAAATCCCAACCCAAGCATCCAGAAGAACTCACGTGCCCTTTGGCCATCAGTTGTCTACTGCAAGTATCTGAAGCTGTGCTTTGGAGGCAGCAGGAACACTGAGCCCAAGCTGGCATCAGACTGAGAGCCAGCAGTTTCAGATAGAAATAGTGAAGGATTATGGGGCTTACAGTGCTGAGGTCAAACTTTACACTCTTTCAGATTGTCCATTAAAGCCTCAGCTCCTGGAGTCGTGTAAGTACATGAATATCTGTACTTCCCTTTTCAAAGTATATTTTCTTCCCCTGGAAGACAGAGGGAGGTTTTGAAAATGGGATACTGAAGTTTCCAAAACCAGAGTGCAAGTGAAATCTAAACATCTAGCAGTTTTAACTCTGATCTGATGATATTTTGTGCGCGGCTGGGGATTGGCAAGATGTTACATTGGGCAGAGCTTCATACCCTTCATCTCTTCACATCATGTGTGGCATCTCTTTCTTCTCCAGGGTCGCCACGCCTCTGTGGATGAAATCACCGCCTGTGCCCTCAATGCCATTGAGCTGGACAAAAAGCATGGGGACGAGGCTGTGCAGGTGCGCGTGACAATGGGCAAGGAGCCCGCACACTTCCTGGCGATCTTCAAGGGCAAGCTGGTCGTTTACGAGGTAAGGTGACTTTGTTGCGCACGGGCAATGGAAAGTGCAAGTGCCAACGATTGCTTGGCAGTTGTGATGGAAATAGTCCAGGAAAATGGGCTGATATTCAGGAAAGGAGCCTGCCAGGACTGCATGGGCTGCCAGATGGAAGTGGTGGAACATTTCTACTACTTCCCAAGTAGCCTGAACACCATATGTGTAAACACAGTCCTGGACTGACCCAGGCTCAGCTGTTCACCCCTGAGTTCCAGCATTAATGTGTGATGTTCTTTTCAACTCTATCCCAAAATATGCTGCAGAGTTACAATAAGACAATAGGCCTGTAAATTACAGACACAACTATCCAGAGGGTTCTTGAAAATATCCTGCAACCAGTTACACGATTTGAATCGTCCCTATCCTGAACTATATATTAACTACTGACCCACTTCACTTGCTGCTTTAGCTGCCACCATCTGTGGTGGAGACATTGCAAATGGCTGGGAAAGAGTGGATTTGCCCTCAGCTCTTGGTGTTGGCCCCAACTTCTATGGCAGATGTTCAGCTAAGCTGAGCTCAGCTGGAAATTTGAGTTCAGCTGCCTTGCCCAGTTTACATGGCAAATGCTTTGTAGACACCAAGATCTGTTCATGTTGAACTAGAACATCTTGATAAGAGCTGGTCAAGACAAAGAATAACCAGGGAGAAATGTGGAAATTCTGATATGTGGGGTTTATTCTGGCCTGGAATCAGAAGGTACTTGGATTTCTTCACCTGCTCTTTGCAGTACTATAGTCCATCATTGCAGCACTATAGTCCATCATTGCAGCAGTGTGGAAGGTTGTGACCCCAAGAGCCTTCTCCCTCAAACCAGTTTCATTCTGGATTTGCATGTCTTTCTCACCTCCCATTGCCATTGTTCCTTCTGTTTCCTTGCAGGGCGGCACGAGTCGGGCCCAGAAAAATACGCCCGAGCCAGAGATCCGCCTCTTCCAGGTGAGGGGCACAGATGAGTTGAACACAAAGGCCACAGAGGTGCCAGCCCGGGCCTCATCACTCAACTCCAATGACGTCTTCCTGCTGACAACCAGTCAAGTCTGCTATCTGTGGTGTGGGAAGGTGAGACCGCTGTGAGTTCAGGGGAGGTAGTTGAAGGGAGGCAAAATCACTGATGTGGGATTTGAGTCTCCTGCCTCCACTGATCTGTGGAAGTGTATCCTTAGGCAGGCAGCCGATTAACTCCCATGGAGGAGGGTGCATCCAGAAGAAGGCGCCAGCTGTGGAGGCTCAGTAGTAACACAGCCTTCTCTCTATAGGAGTAAACCATCTTGGGGTTTAGCTCACCTCATTTTAGATGTTCATTCAACTTTCAGCTGGATAAAGCACCCCAAGTTTATTAGCCAGGATTAGAGCATTTCATTTATCCTGGTCTAGTCACCTGTTTGAGGATGAGATGGTAAACCAAACCGAAGCAGAAAGGTTACCCAGAGAAGAAGCAGATCCCTCATCATTTCAAACGTTCAAGGTCAAGTTAGATGGGACTTCGAGCAACTTGACTTAGTAGAAGATGTCCCTGCCCATGGCAGGGTGTTGTACTAGATGATCTTTAATGGTCCCTTCCAACCCAAACCATTCTATGACTATAGGAGTTTTGCGCTATTTACCATTGTTAAGACCCTCAAAATCATCAAGAAGGTCTAAAACTCTCCAGAGGAGAGTAGGACCAAGCCAGCTTTTCCCCACAGATAAATTTTGCCAGTCCATCCCTAACTCCACTTCAACCTTATGTTCTGAACACAGGGATGCAGCGGAGATGAGAGGGAGATGGCAAAAATGGTAGCTGACATCGTTTCCAAACGGGACAAACACACCGTTTTGGAAGGACAAGAGCCAGCAGAGTTCTGGGAAGCCTTGGGAGGAAAAGCACCTTACGCCAGTGAAAAGAGGTAATGGTGAGCTGCTTGTTCCTCTAAGCTTGGCCAGGTAACATTAAACAAGAGATCAAAGTTTTGCAAGAATATGGGTAAGGACTTTGATACTGTGTCCTCACTAAAGGGAGCACAAAGTCAGCATATCATCAAAAACTTAGTCAGAAACCACACCAAGATGCCCCTTTCCTAGGTTTTGGGTCAGGTCTTCAGTGATGTAGGAGCTGCAGATCCAAACTCAGCAGACAAGGGTGTGCTACATCCTCCTTTCTCCACAGTAAATCCATCCCACATCTCGTCATAAGGGCTACATGAACCACACGATCCATTTCCAGCCATTTTTAGTTTTATGGGCAGCTCCAGAAGATTCATGAAATAAAATCTGATTTTGAACAACCTGGATTTCTCCAGCGTTCTAGGCAGGTAAAGGGTTCCTTTACAACCAAATGATCTGATGTGGTTTTCACCTGACATCAGTCTCATCTTCACAATGCTTTCGCCCTCTTTAAATGGAGAAAAAATTACCATTAAAAATTGTTAAAATGGTCCAAGGATCCCCTGAGACCTGCCATTGCTGACTTTCAGGCCCTTGGATGAGCATTGCCATCTGCCCAGCTTTTCCATCAAAGTCATGACAAGTAGCAGTAGGGCCCTGTAGTAAACCAAGAGGGAAAGGTTTCCATCTCTCTTGCTTTTTTTTCCCTGCCATGTGTGAGGAAGGTTTCAAGAGAAGATCACACACTACCAGCCTCGCCTCTTTGAGTGCTCCAACCAGACTGGTCGATTCATCATGACAGAGGTGGTGGGTTTCTGCCAGGAAGACTTGGATGAAGATGATGTCATGCTGCTAGACACATGGGAAGAGGTCAGCACAGAGTTCCCTTGCCCTCCTCCTCAGACATATTTTCAAACAGGTTATGGCTTAATTGGTTACGATCCACCATTCAATGCGAAATCAAGGGCAATATGCCTTCTGTCCCCTCTCCAAACCCTTCGTGATGTTTGGTTAGACAAGCAGGTGTCCAGTCCTTCTCACCCAGGTACAAAACACATGAATGAGGTCATATTTCTAGTCCTGTATCAAAAAGGAGGGCACTGAGACACCTAGTCCACGCCTTTCTCCAAGGTGACAAGAGTTCAACCTGCTCCAGTCTTTGCCAGCTCATACAAGGGGGTGGCACCTAGAAACCCTCCCCTTCATTTCCCAGCACCAATGATGACAACTTGCTTTAGACTGTTGGGAACTGTCTACAGGGGATTTGCTTTCTGAGGCCATTGGACTTTTGACCCACACACAGACTGGGTTTAGCTACTTTGAAAAGTACAAGAGATGTTTTCTGAAATATTTTTACTTTATGCCTGTCTCAAAAGCAAAATGTGTTTTGGCTGGGAGTAAATCTGGGACCAAAATCCCAGGGAACTATTGGGAAACAACATTTCCAGTCTTATCTCTGCTCCACTTGGCAGGGAAGAACAAACAGTTGTGTCTGCGTAGGTCCTAACTACTTACTGATCTCCAACACCTTCTCTCCTTGTAGATTTTCCTTTGGGTTGGTAAAGGCTCCAACACATACGAGAGGAACGAGGCAGTTGCCTCAGCTAAGGAGTATCTCAAGACTCATCCAGCAGGAAGAGACCTGGCAACTCCAATAATACTGGTGAAGCAGGGCTATGAACCCCTCAACTTCACAGGATGGTTCAACGCTTGGGACCCCTACAAATGGAGCGTAAGTTGCTGTACAAACCCTGTGGTGTCTACATGTGCTCAGTGGTGCTTAAGGGGTGCTGCTATCAGAGAACATATCCTCTGTGGTGCATGGAATGAAATCTCACTATGACATACCCTGAGCTTCACGGCTTCCTGGTGTTACCTGAGCAGCTTTGACCCTTTTGCTAGCAAAAAAAAATACCTGTTTGGTGAAACCGAGGCTTTTGCAAGTGTAAGTATTTGCTTATTATTCCTCACAACATTCACATTTTTATTTAAAAAAAAATAAAGATTAGGTTCTGAATTAGGTTTGTCATCTCAGCCAAAAATGGAGTGGGGTTGCTAGTAGCAAAATAAAGTTCAGAGTGAAAACAGAAGTACCCCACATCATAAAGACAGAAAAAAAAAATATTCATTTTTCAAAATACAGCCACAGAGAAAAATTTATGACCCAGCTTTAAGGGTAAACTCTAGTAAAATGAAGGATGTGAGCAGACAGGTCTCGTGTTCAGGTTTGCAGACTGCTCACCAGAGCCCAGGAGCTCCTGAGTAATGTGACCCTTGGTCCCTACATACAAGACTTCTCAAAAGCTCATTTACAGACACCAGCATTTCACTATATAGAAATGGAAAGCTGCCCCAAGAAATGCCTGGGAAAGAAAGAAGTCAGGGAATCAGAGAATTATAGAATGGTTTGGGTTGGAAGGAACCTTAAAGATCATCTAGTTTCAACCCCCCTGCTACAGGCAGAGATACTTCCCACTAGACCAGGTTGCTCAAAGCCACATCCAGCCTGATCTTGAGCACTTCCAGGAAGGGGACATCCACAGCTTCCCTGGGCAACCTGTTCCAGTGTCTCACCACCCTCACAGTAAAGAACTTCTTCCTAATGTCTAACCAAAATTGACTCCCTTTCAGCTTGAATCACAGAATCATCTAGGTTGGAAAAGACCTTCAAGATCATCAAGTCCAACCATTTACCCTACTCTACCAAGTCCATCACTACACCACGTCCCTGAGGACCATATGGCTCTTAAACACATCCAGGGATGGTGATTCAACCAGCTCCCTGGGCAGCTTGTTCCAATGCCTGACAACCCTTTCTGTAAAAAAATTTTTCACCACTACTCTCTGGGCCTGGCCGGCCAGCCAGTGTTTTACCCAGCAGAGCATACGCCCATGAAACCATTACCCCTTGTCCTATCACTGCGCTCCCTGACAAAGTCCCTCCCCGACCTTCCTGTAGGCCACCTTTTAGTACTGAAAAGCCGGAATAAGGTCTCCCAGGAGCTTCCTCTTCTCCAGGCTGAGCAACCCCAGCTGTCTCAGCCTGCCCTCTTTCTCTCCTCTTTCAAACACACAGGCTTCAAATCATTTCAGGAGTATCATGTGAAGCAGAGATTTGCTCCTGTGCATAAGGCCCCACCAGGCACCGTCAGACCTCATCTCCAACCCTGGTTGTTCACAGTGTGGTTGGATGGAGGAAAGAGCGATGCACTTGCTTCCACATAGACCATGCACCAGCTGGTCCAACCAGCTTGGAGACTCTGCTGCTGCACAGAATGCATTGAGGAATAAAGGACAGTCCTGAAGGGGCTTTGGTGGTTGATAGAGCCAGAGTAGCTGTTGAGAGCAAACAGGCAAGTGGAATTGATGCTGCCAGGCTGTGCGCCCGAATTCCCGCCACCTGGTGGCACTGATGTGCACGGCATAAGGAAAAAAAAGTACAAAAAAAACCCCAACCTTTTTTTTTTTTTTTTATGAACATCAATGTTCAGCCAGTTCACAAGCAATCCCTTCTTTCGGTTGCCCAAAGGGGTGTGAGTAAAGTCCCATACTGTCGCCTGCAGGTGGAACAGTGGGGAATGGCATGACAGTCTCCAGGGGACTTCACACTGCGTGAAAACTCACAGAGAGATATTCTATTTCCTCTAGCTGGGTTTGCATTGTCCCTGGTTTTATTTTTTAATTTTTTTTTTTAATGTAACTGATGTGGTGGTAGAGAGCTTATCTTGACAGCTGGATTTGGACAGATAAGACAGCAACTCCCACAGCACTGACCCTTAAAACATTGTTGAAGCTTAGAATAAAGGTCAAAACTTGTGTTTGTTTTGTTTTCTTTTTCCTGAGGAACTGCAGAAAAACAAGTATATAGCTCATAAAATATGTGCCTCTAAAAATATCCACTGTAGGCAGCTTCAGCAACTACAGACAAGCAATCCAAACTTGATGTCCCAGAAACATCTGGGGGGGTGTGTTCGTTGCTCAGTTTTGGGTCTAAATCTGTTTGCTCTGCAGCCCATGTGTTTGTGTTGTTTGTTCTTGTTGGGGAACTTTGTTGGATGATCCTGTTAAGAACTGACATCTCCTGGCTGCTCTAAGAAAACACAGTCATCAGCTTTGCCAATACATCCAGTCTATTTCTCCTTCAGGAAATAAGAGGTAGCTGGTAATAAATGGCACCAAATTGCAAGGTCAGAGACTGTGAGACTCTGAAAAATCTGTTGCTTGAGTTAAATGAGTTAGGGAAGAGCTAAAAAAAGGAATATTCTTTTATCTCAAATTTTCATACATTTAAAACTTAAAAGATTTAAATCCAGCAGTAAATACTGTTTCTCTTCACTTGCCTTCTGCTCTCTGGAGTCTTTAAGTCTCTTGCTTTCACCTGTTGCTGTACAACTGTAAAGGATAAAGTCCATTTCTTTCTTTGTTTTCAAGTGAAAGCTCAGATTCTGGCACAGTCTCCTGATTCCAGGAGCTGGGGTTTGCAGGAGGCATCAGTTGCCACTTCAACAGGCACCACTGGGCTTTAAAATTCGTATGTTCTCCTGACCATTAGAGAGCAGGAGCGTGTGCTTATTAAAGGTGGCCCGTGCTTCTTACAATTCTCTTTACCTTTAGGATGGCAAGTCCTATGAGGAGATGAAGAACAGCTTAGGAGACGTGTCAGCTATATCCGAGATCAAAGTGGTGAGTTGCTTCTTGACCACATAGGTGGGAAATACCTGGGTTTAACCACCACCGCATCCCCCAGCTTACTCGCAAGAGGGAAAGGACATAATGATAAGAGCAGGCACGGGCACCTCAGGCTCTCAGGATCAGAGCAGTGCCCCTGAGACCGCAGACAAGGGGCCCCTGGTCAAGAAGGGCATAGTGTAATTGAAGATTCTACAAAGGACAGAAGAAGCGAGGTCCCAAGAGTCCCAAACAGGATTGTCACACAGGATCAGTTCTTCCCTGGACAGGAGCAGAAGGAAGGCAAGAAGGAAGTGGCAGGGGCTTTGAATGAGGAGAGATGGCACATCAGGGAGGGGTGAGCAGGTAATTTAGAAGTTTTAGACATGGTAGATATCTAATCTCGCTTTCTGTCCTCCCACATGCACCCTCCTCTGCTGTTATCTTGAGAAGAAAGAGACTACTGTAAGTATCTTCAGTTATTTCTAAGGTCTCTCATCAGTGCAGTGTTTTTAGCAGTCCTAGCACTAAGATGTAACATTGGTGGAGGCACTGGACTAATGTTTTAGTTTTGACTTTCTCCTTGCTGCTTTGGAGTGAGACCAACAGATAGTCTGTGCTAGAAACAGTCCCTCAACCCCAATAGAGAGGGAGATCCTGGGATAATCCCCAAGTTGCTCTGCCAGAGTTTCTTGTTTCGACCTGTTTTCCTCCATTTGGCAGGACCTGAACAACATCAACCTGAACAAGAGAACCCTCAGCATGACCAACCCGGCTGGTTCAAGTGTGGCAAGTGCTTCCCCAGAGTATAAATCACACTTGAACCACAGCAGCAGCAACAGCAACAGCAGCAACTACAATAGCAGCCCTTCCCTGGTGCCCAACGGTGAAGGATTTTACTCCCGAGAGGTGCTGATGAACAAGACGGTGGATGAACTTCCAGAAGGAGTGGATCCCACTAAAAAAGAGGTGTGAGCATTGTTGATTTGATGCCTCTGTAGCTTAACCTGGAACTTAATGTCCTGATCTAGTTGAGGATGTCCTTACTCACTGCAGCAGGGTTGGACACTAGCACTGTAGACCATTAAGCCCTGCTTCAGGCTCCAGAAGGTGCTAGCTGGACACACAGATCTCATCAAAAAGCAGGAGCTTCTTGTGAGAGGAAATTGTGGTAGTTTTACCCTAGTTGAAGTATTTCCTTTTTTTGATGGCAGAAAAATGAATTCTAAATAATAATTTTAATTCTTTGTTTTGTTTTGTTTTGTTTTCTGGTAGAATTGTTTTATTCTGCTGCGTAACCTCTGTCCTTAAAGGGATAGAGACTCAAAAGCACAGCTCCTGCAAAACAAGGGGATACAGCTGAGACTGAAGCCAAGAGATGCATTTTTCCTGGGCTGTGGGTCTTTGTTTTCATTGGATATTCCTTCCAGGAGGGATATTTTCTTTTTTTTTTCTTTGTCAGGAAGTTTGCATTTCAGCAAATCCCATCTGAGGATAGGGAGGAATGAGGTAGCTCGGATTTCTGATCAGCCCAAGGATTTTGGCAGCATCTGTAGCTGAGTCCAAGCAAGCCAATAGGAGGGACACAAGGGGCTGGTTCCCTCTACTTTCTGCAACCAAGTTAGACCAATTTCTTGTCCCAATAGATCTCCTGGCAAAGGCCAACACCCAGAGAGCTGATCCACAGCCTGGCCAGCAGCTCTGCCCCATGGCAATGTCCATGTACTGGTGGCTGTAATTCAGCTGGGCTCTACATGAGTGCGTTCTCCTATCCAAAATGCCTGGGAAAGCTCAACCTCCATTGCCCACAAGGTCTTTCATAGTATCACTGACGAGCCTGCTATCTACAAAGCTTTCTGGTTTTCCAGCCCAGGGGAAACCAAGTGAATCGGAGATGATTTCCCTCTGAATCTCTACCTAAGAAACCGCCTAAAACTTTGGCCAGCAGAACTTCTCCAATGCACCATGAGTTGATCTAGCCTCAGTATGAATAGCAAGGACTAAAGTTCAGCCAGATCATGCTAACCTCTCAAAACCAGAGTATCCCTTTGGGTTGATAGGTTTTGATTCCCCTGGTGCTTTGGGAAGCAGGATAAGGAACAGTTGCTGGGATGTTCCACTTCCCACCACAATGACAGGCAGCAAGAAAGGTGCTGTTGGCCTGGAGCCAAAGGTCAGCACAGGCACAGCAAGGAAGGGATGCAGTTGATGGAGTTGTCCCAGCCTCTGCAAGAGGCAAATCTGACCTCTCTTTGCTCTTTCTTCCCACTGCAGTACTATCTCTCTGATGCCGATTTCCATGATATCTTTGGGAAGTCCAAGGATGAGTTCTACCAGATGCCCAAATGGAAGCAGCAGAATGAGAAGAAGCAATGTGGACTCTTCTGAGACTGCAGGGGCCATCCACCATCCAGTGACTCTGGGACCAACCCTTGCTCTTTTAGGAGCTGTGGGGAAGAAGTACAGACATTTGCTCAATGAACCCGACCCAACTTCTCAATCAGGCCAATATTCACTGCAGTTATTCCAGCAGCCACTGTTCGGGGACGGCTCCTTTTTCCCCATAAACCCTGAACCAAAGTAGGCAGGAACATTCCTTCTGCGGGAATGACTTTGCAGGAAGTTTTTTGCCTCTTTTTGACAGTTTATTGCTCATAGCCATGAAGACAAGAGTGTGTCAAACAACCGTATCGTAGCCTCTTCTTTCCTCTGCCTTCTTCAAATTGCCATATGCACAAGGTCATGATCTTCCTTCATTTATAGAAGTTTAAAATCAGGCAAGACAAAGGCCACTTGCGGCTGCTATGTAAATTCTGAGTGAGGAGAGGAGGGGGATGCCCCAGGAGGACAGAGGGAGAGCCTTGAGGTCAGGAAAAAGTAATGGAGCAGCCAGATGCGTGATGGGGTAACCCATAGAGGGACACCAGCGAGTTCTGCCTCTTCTCACTTTGCAGAAAAATTACTCACTGAAGAACAGCAAGAACCAGTTTAGACTGACACGCATAGCCCAGTACAGGTTAAAACAAATGAGAATCTGGCTTGGAAAGCACCCACTTATTTAGAACATATTTATTAGCTATCTATTTTAAGAAGATGATGGTGTTGATTTTCACAGACAGACGAGACACTGACTATTTTTATTTCTCATTCAGACAGCACCTCCAATCTCACCCGGCCATCCTGAGCATGACCAGGTGAATGTAAGAGTCACCTGCCTGCAGACCAAAGGCTTGAGGAAGCTGGAGGGGTTTGGGTATGACCTGAGGCAGAGTGTGTCCCAGTGAAGGTTTTGTCAGGGCTCCAGCCCTGTGATGTCTGTGGAGCTGAGAGCGCTCATTCCACACCACAAGCCCAGTCTGACTGAGGAGGGCAGGGGTAAATGTGAGCGATCCATGATTAAGGGATACAGCCGTAAGGTAAAGGAAGAAATAGGTATGTTTAAAAACTCAGAAGATGTGGTTTTGCATCTTTACTCCATTTCCAACCTGATCAGTGATTCCAAATAAACAGCCAGGAGCAGCACTGCAGGTGTCCTTGGTCAGTGTGTGGGGTAAGATGGCAGTAGAGGAAAGCTCTGTAGGGCCACAGATCCTTCAAGCACCTGGTCTTTAATGGAATTTGGGATTTTTTTTTGAAAAGAGCAAACTGAGGAGGTGGGGCCCTCTCTGCTTCAAGACTTCACATAGTCAGGACCATTTGTCTCCCCATGCCCATGTATCTTGCTCTTCAAGCCCCCTCAGTTGCACATAGTGGGTACTTGGCCATTCAGCAGTTGGCCTGCCTGCCCACCCCTGCTGCAGGGATGCGGGGATGGAGCTGAGGAGCTTTGTGTTTAAGAATTGGTAGTTACTTCAAACAAGAAACAACCCCATCATTATCTTCATGCTCCTGCCACCACTTCGTCCCATTTCTACTTGAGGGTCCAGCCCCAAATCCACTCAAATCCCTCAGTGTGGAGTAAGTTAAGAGTCAAGCAGAGCCACAAATGAGCCGAATTACCTGCTTGTTTGCTCCCGTTGTGATCACGCTGGATGCAATCACTGCACATTATCCCTGTTTCAGCCTCTATTACCACTGCTGGAAGCAACAATATTACAGTCGCCCACTGTGGCGTGTTCCTGCCGGCTCCCACATTAACAGATTCCATGTGCTGCTCAACAAAATACAGCAATGCCAGCCTATCAGGCCTAACGAGCATCGTGTCATCAAATGGAATCCAGTGGAAATATAGCCAGATTAGAGAGATTAGGCCAGTTTGCTACAAAGTCCTTTAATTCCTGCTGCCACGATGCAGCACCAACACATGAGCAGAGCGCTCCTGCCAGGACATAGAAACCAGCATGGGATTTTAGAGATAATAGATCCTTCTGATATTTGGACCTGTTGGAAAGTGATGCTGCTCTCCTCATGAATAGTTTTACTTTCTGCCTCTTGATTTCTAAAGGAAAGATTCTCACCCACATCCTCCCTTTCATGCCGCTTTTGGCGTGGTGGCTGGTGGGCCATGTCCTCCTCCTGCTGCTCTTTTCACCAGGGCTCTTCCCTACAGCTGGGCTCCAGCACTTCCTAATCTGCTCAGAAGTGAGGTCCCTCGATAATGGCATGGACCGTGTCCCTTCCTTTGGGCTGAGAGGAGACCTTGCAGCATTGTCCTTTGTGCTCTGGTCCATCCCATCTCCATCTCAGCTACTTTCTCACCTGGCTCCAGCAGTTTTCCCTAAACTGTGCCTATCTGATGAGGGATGATCTCTCTTCCCATGGATCTTGCCTACCTTTATTTAAGTGCATAACAAGCAGAGGAAACCCTGACCTCTCGGTGAAGTCCATCTAAGTCCACCCTGGCCCTGAACAGCGTGGTCCTGCCCCCACATTTCTCCCCCTTCCCAGTCCCCCATTTCTCTAGTGATGGCCACAACAGGCAAGTGAAGGCTGGCTTAGCTCAATAGTCCAACTGAAATCTAATCCTACAATACCAAAAATGTAAATAATTTGTTCTCAGCCAACTCCAGTTCAACAGACCCCACAGAAGCTGGTGTTGACACAAGAGAGGGGGCAGGAATGCCTCTGATCATGCTGCTCTCCAGCCAAATGGTGCAAGCTCCTTGTGGAGTACAGGGCAGTCCTGGGTGCCCTTTCTTCACAGTTTTCATCCTATGGCTCCTTAAAAAAAATTCCCAGAGCATCCTGGAAGCAGGGACTAAATTCAGGCTCTCCCTGAGTTGTAGTCAAGGATGCTCCAGCCTTGGCCTGATACAATATGTCCCATCCCAGAGGTGAGCTGAGAGAGAGCCCATGTCACCGCAGGACATGTTGTTCTGCCTCGGTGGCCTCTGCCACTCTTCAACTCTTTCAACAGCTGGTTGTGAATTCAACACGAGCCTCTGAGTTGTGGATATAATTCACATTTCACCTGGCAGAGTTTCCAACATCACACAGTATCATAGTGAAGAGAAAAAAATCAATGTGTCTGGCAATGATAACTCCAGGTAGAACTAAACAAAACCCAGCTTTGCAGCAGGCCCCAGGGTCACCAAATCCAGGCTATTTTGGACTCAAAAACAGGTTGAGGAGTGAGTGGACTGGAATTTGTTTAAAAGGCCATTAACCTCTTTGGTAGCAGCCCATTCTCTCCACCACTAGGCACGAAAAACCCCAGAAAGATGGAAAGCCTGAAGAAATGAACCAGATCTATCATCTCCAACGTCATGTGTGTTGCATTTGAGGATGACAAGGAGGCAAAAAGTGACAAACAATTGGACTTTTCCAGAGGTTTTTTTTTTAATAGTCTAACGTATTGTTAGTAACATAGCTGGCACTTCAAAATATATATTATTTTATTTCAACAATATTCCCTTAATTCTGTAGTTGTACTTGAAGAAAAATCACTTGTTGCCATAAATACCATGTGGCTGCTCAGAACACTCTGTACTGGGTTAACTCTACAGTGCAACTGGGACAAGGCTACCTCCTACCATGGCCTCTGCTGCCACTTCCTCTGTGTTTAAAAAAATTACATTTTTTTTTCTACAAAAACACAAACAAAGTTTTACTGCATTAAAAAAAAAGAAGCCCTGCTGTCAGTTCGGCTGTCATCATCATTTCCACTGTCATCAACAAAAGACATTCTCTGAGGTCCCTTTGAGGGGGTTTCACTCTGGGTTAGAGGGAAATCTGCCGTTCGGCAGCTTCTTTCTCCTTCACAGGATGAGAGCCCGGCTTTGAATGCAAAGCGACCTGGCTGAGAGCCAGGCTCACAGGCAGAGTAGTGCTCATGTATTTTTTATTATAATACAAAAGGAAAGTCGAGTTACATAACACGGGGCCCGTTGTAGTGCAGCTTTGTCTTTTTTAACCTGTAACAGAAAAGAGGAGAATTGCATCCCCGTTTAAGACTTCATACGGTGAAAGATGGCTGACGTTTGAAGTGGCAAGAAGTTCACCTGGCATCTGGCCACTGATTTCGGTGGTGGAGTGGATTTTTTTCTTGCGCAGATGTTGGGTGTTTTGTCCAGATGCCTGACTGAACCCAGCCCGAGAGTTGTACTTTGCTAAAAGGGAGTCCCTATCCTGTCGCTAAAAGCAAAATTAAAAAAAAAAAAATGACACTAAATAAAGTGAACTAAAACCACATCTGGATTGGTACAAAAGGATTAATCTCAACAGCAGCATTAGGATGTTTCCAGCACGCAGAATGGAGAAGATTGACGGCTGTTTCACATCAGGGGTCCTACGGAGCACGGTGAGCGGCTCCAGGGAAAGCACTGGGGATGTGACGGGACCCCAACTTGGGCAGACTTCGCAGGCTGAATTCCTTCTAGGTCTGTAACGAGGTTCACTGTGCCCTGAAAGAGCTGAGCTCCTAATCACAGTCCTGGATATTGATGTACACAAAGAGGGTGGAGGAGGAGTACGGGTCTCCATTCTTGGTTAGAAGATGGATGTGGCGGTAACCTGGAAGCAGAGACACAGATAGGAAGTGGCCTTTAGTCCAGCTGGAAAAGTATTTGCTAACATTTGCCAAGACCTTGCAAAAACATCTCCCTGTATCAGAGTGCTCCAAGGAACAGGTATGTCTGAGAGGCGTGGCTTTGAGCATTGGTAACACATTGTGCCCAAGGAGATCCCTTCCCCAGAAACAGTGTTAACAGCTGCCCAAAAAAACATTTATCATCTGGCCCATATGCCAGAGAGATGACCTTTTCTGCCTCAAGGTGTGATGGGTCTGGACAAATCCTTTAGGACACTGGAGCTTCCCAGAGGAAGAAGGAGCAGGGCCTTACCTTGCTTCAGACTAGTGAAGGGAAGGGTGTACTGCCCGATGAAGTCGTTCTTGGTTGACATGTCAAAGTCTTCCACCACAAACCGGACCAGGGCAAGTGCAGGGATCTCTATGTCAAATGTAAACTCTTCATCCCATTTTGGGTTAAAGCCTGGGCAACATACACAAGGATGCAGGTCAGAGATCTCACAAACAAAGAAGGGATTGATGCTCACAAGCAAGGATGGAGGTCAGAGATGTTGGCAGATAAGGATGGAGAATTTGTCTGACTTGCAACTTCTTCTGACCTGGGCCAAAGGTCTCAGAAGGTGCCAAGACCATTGTTCCCAGTTCTGACACAGATTTGCTACCTGGTTAAAAAATCCTTCAGTTTTGGCTGCTCACTGCAGACCTCAGCACCATGGTCCCAGAAGGCAGTGAGGAGCAGGACGGAGATGAACTCAGCTCTGCTCCACAGGTTCTCGCTGGCTGATACGTGAGTGTCTGGTTGCCATTGGACCAGCTGCAAATTTTTACAGCCTTAAACCAGAGGAGGGTTGTGTCTTTGTATTGTGGGCCTTAAGCCTCACAGAGTGCCCAAGGTACACCCATCTGTCACCATGCCATGCGTCAGTCTCCCTGTCTGCAGAAAATGTTACTGAGGAGTGTCTGGTTACAAAAAGCATCTTTTCTGTGGACAAAATGGTTTATGTGCCCCCATAAAAGAGCAGTGTCTGAGTCAGCCAGCCCAGCCCTGCTTCTAGTATGGATAAGGATCTTGTGATCCAGACTCACAAAGCAAACAAAATCCAGATATCACATCAGATGAGAGATCAAGAGCAAGCTCAGTGCTCCCTCTCTCTCTCCAGGTCATGGTGAGTGCTCTCTACAGTTCAAATAAACCACTCCCCAGAAACAAACAGGAGGAGAGGACAACCTGTTTGAGACTCTACTGCCACCAGCCCAGCCTGTATGGAGCAGAAGCCCAAGGACAGCAAAACATCAGCTGAAGCCTGTTGGTCATGGAGGGTCTGTGGATCACAGAATCATAGAATACCTCAGGTTAGAAGGGACCTCTAAAGGTCATCTAGTTCAATCCCCCTGCAGTGAGCAGGGACATCCTCAACTAAATCAGGATTCAGCTGGAGGTGGGGATCTTTCAGCTGGCCCCGAAAGTGCTGAGATGGGCCTGCGGACAGTGCCATAGAAAAATACCTGTGCTGGGTTGGTGCACTTTATTTGGACTTTCATAGGATCAAACCAACTGCACAGTTCAGATAACAGACATCTGCTCCTGACCCCCTTCATTCTTGGGGAAAAAAGAACAGTGTTGCTGATCCCATGGGAGCAGAAATCATGAAAGCTGAGGGAAAGCCACCAGTCCTAGGACAGCAGGTTTCATTGTACTGGCATCTGGGGGGGATTTTTAACCCATCTCAGAGACACAGTGATATTCTCAGAGCTGCTGAGCCAGTAGATTCTCACAGCCTCTCAAGGTCCACAACTGCACCTTTGTGACCTGATCTGTGCCCACAGCCCCTGCTTCACTCCCACCAACACAGAAACACAGAATCATTTAGGTTGGAAAAGATCCTTAAGATCATTGAGTCCAACCATAAAACATCAAAGCAGATGCCATGTATTGTCACATATCTGAAACCTCAGCCCATGAAATGCATCCCCCTCTCTGCAGCTGCCCCTTTCCAACATCGATATTTTCACTGTTTGATTGGTTTTCCATCGGGCAACACTTCCTCCAGCATCGCTCCGGTATCATGGGGCCAAGTGTGCTGAGCAGCCCTGAGGAACAGGCCTGGCAGGTCTGAAATGTTCCCTACACAGCTTCCACTAGAGACATTATAAAAATTATTTATTGTAGGTGATGGAAATGGCCATGAGCTTTGGGAGCCAGGCCAGATTTACTCAAACAGGAAAGAGGAAGAGGGAAACATTGTTAGCAGGGAGGAAAATACACATTGGCCTTCCAGCACTTGGCTCTTACTCCACACAGAAAAGCTGCGTGGGTGTGGACGTATGTGTGTGGGAGTGTTTGCCAGCAGGAGTGTGAGGGCTGATTTCTCATACTCCTACTGCTTCGCTACTCCCGTAGTAGAGAGAGCTGAACTTATAGAATTATAGAATGGTTTACGTTGGAAGGAATCTCCGGTTATCGAGTCCAATCCCCTCTGCGAACTCAGAAGGTCATAATATTCAGACCCTCACTGCACAGAGGGACATCACAGACATGTTTGACCACTGAGACATGGTCAACAGGGAGGTGAAATGTCTGTGAGATCTCTGAGGTTAGTCCTGGGTAAAGCTTGAGCTGGCATTTTGGACATGAGATCTTATGGCTTTCACCCCTCACCTGTAACATTGCTGTGATGGGCATTAATTTAGCACCAGTGCCACTCTGGCCAAGAGGATGAGCAGATGCAGTGTCCCTGCCTTGTGAGGAGGCTCTGGGCTACTGGAAATGTTCTCCTTTTGCACAGACTATGTGACATATGAGAAGAGGCCGAGAGAAGTTGAGTTACTCAACCTGGAGACAGCTAAGTGGGGTATTACTTGCCATCCTGCACTACCTCCTAGAGAAGATAGAGCCAGGATCTTCTTACAGGTGCACATCAGAAGTTTGATGTATAACAGGCACAAGACAAGCTGCAACAGTGGGATTTTTGGTTAAGAATAGGAATATCTTATTTTATCATGAGGTCAGTCAAAGATTGGATCACTTGAGATTGCTCAGAAAGTCTGGGGAACTTCCACCTTTGAGATATTCAAAACTGATCTGGGCAATACCCTGATTTAACTCTGAATATGGTCCTGCTTTGGGTAGAGGCTGGAACAGACACCTCTGAAGTCCCTTGAAACCTCAATCTTCTGTGAATTTGTGACACTTTCAGGATAAAATCAGCCTCACAAGAAGCCTTATCTGGGAAGATCTTGGTGGGGATGCCTGCATCCCAGGTCAAGTCCAACTGTATGGAAGTAAAGAGCACTTCCAAAGCTCTAACTGCAAATCTAGCAGCCAGACTCAAAACAACTCATGTGGTTGATGTTGTTTCGCAGGGAATTTCTGTCTCCAAACATACTAGAGAGAGAAGAGAAGAAAGAAACCCTGAAAGTAATTCTCCAGAGGGACATCAGTCTGTGGGGCTAGTTCATGGCACCAGAGGTTTACAAATAGGCTCACTATACTGAAGTAGGCCAACAGCACCTCATGTATCTGCTTAGAGTTGCCAGGCTCGGGTGCACCTGGGCAGGTCTGGGCACAGGGCAGCAGCCTTGGCAAGAACACTCTGTTCCATGAAACAAAAGGGTTACTGCCCTGTGGGGGCACAGCATGGAAGAAACCCCCTTACCATTGTTTTCAATGACTTTGGTCTGCTTCTTGTTGTTATCCTGCTGGACACCATGGATCTCTATTGTTACCTTAGGATCAACGATGGAGTTTTTACTTTTGTTCACCTTGGGCAGCTGCTGACCAGAGATGATCTGTGGAAGAAACAGAAGAAGAGGTCAGGACATCATTAGGAGAGGGGGCTCCCTGGCAAACTTTCTTCTCCTTTCCAGGAGTGCAGGATCTGCTGTGACAAGCTAGTGCTGGTCTTTCAGAGCCAGTGTTGTGACATCCTTCAGAAGAAGCTGTCATGAGCCAAAGCACCTAATGAACATTGCTCCAGCCCAGCCAGCTGTCTAGGGTACAGGCAGCTTTTCTAACTGTCCTCACGGTGATCAGATGATACTTGAAAACAACATTGGTGACTGGTGACTGCACGTCTGCCTTTATGTTTCTATAACGACAGTGGATATTATCATTAACGTCTCCTACGGCCCAATGTTACACATGTGAGTAAGTCCCTGGAGGATGAAAGCCCACGAAGGACTGAAGCAGAGACACAGCAGTGGGAAATTAGTAGGGTTAGGATAACATTGCCCAGGTGGGACCTGGAAGGAGAAGGAGAAGAAGGAGAAGGAGAAGGAGAAGGAGAAGGAGAAGGAGAAGGAGAAGGAGAAGGAGAAGGAGAAGGAGAAGAAGGTGTGTACAACCTACACACCTCCCTCCCACCCCCTGAAGGTGGATGCTACTGAGATATTTTCCAACTTCTGTTCTTACTTTAAGCAGAAGCTTCTTCTTTGTCCCCCATGTTCCTTCTGTGATGGACTTTGGATTGAATTTGGTTTGCTCATCCCGGAGGAATTCCGGCTTTAAGACATACCCAGAAAACCCATTGTCCTGGAACCGACCCTGGTAGACATCCATTTCTGTGCCTGCTGTCTGGAAATTTAGGGCAACTGCAACATAAATAAATAAATTCAGTCACTTTCAGATAAATCAATGAGAATCTTTTTCTACTAACTCTGTTCACATGAAATTGCACTTCATGGACATAAACATTGGATTTTCCACGCTTCACAGAGCAGTGATAAACTCTAACCCTCATAGCCTGATGCCCCTGAGGATTTCCAGAAATGTCAGAAACAGGAGGAGCCATTACAGCCAGCTCATTTTTCCTTCTGCCTTCCACAGGATCAAAAAGTGTTCTGCATTGAATTTAAGTCATCTAGTTGAGCAACCGTATGTTTTAGATAAACTTACTCATTTCTATGCTCAAGGAGTTATCTCCTCTTGTGAACCCAGCAAATCCTTCTCAGGTTGTTTCTCTGGCTACTAAACCATTATAAAACTTCCCTTCAGCCCAGATATGCCTATTTCCATTTGCCATCCTGAGGGGCATTGAAGCCTCTGTTGGTTAGACTAGAGAGTTCCTCCCTGTCTGAACTCCTCACGTAGTACAGAAGCTGTGATCAAACCACCTCTTTATTGTCTCTTGCCCAAAACAGATCAAGCCTCACCGGTGTCCTAACATCAGGCAGATTTCTTGTTCTCTTTCCAATTTGCCATTATCTTTTTGAAAGCATTAATGTCAAATTTGGAAGCAGATTTGGTGAAGAGTCTCATTAATAAAACACAGGGAGTGCACATGGACCTCAGCACCTCCCCAGTACTCCATCAATTGCTCAAGGATGGTGCTAATTAACCTCTTGAGCAACTTCTAAGACAGCTCTAGGACAGACGGCAACTTATCCTGGCCCTCGGTCCTACAGAACGTCTAACACTTGAAAGCCAAAAGCATTTGAAGGCATTCCCCTGTTTTTCCACCTGCAAGTAAGACTGCAGTATACTGCTTGTACTGGGAGCTGCAAGTATTCCAGGCTTCTGAAAAATCTTATTTAGAGTGCCCAAATACTGAACTCGGGTCAGATAAGGAATGCAGATCTGGCCTTAGTGTACCTTGAGGAACCTGATATTGCCTCCTATGGATTCTCTTGAGGTTGGACTCAGTGCTGGGGAGACAGGCCAACAGTTCCCCTATGAGGGTACAGGACCCAGTGAGTTCATACGCTGGTAGGCGCATCCAGGCCATGTAGGTCTACATGGCTGGGGGCCAGGGAGCCCTGCATCTGCAGCTTCTCCTGTCTGGCTAGGCCACATAGCCACAGCTGGGACATTTCCAACAGCCAGTATCACCAAGAAAGCCAAGCATGTCATCACCAGCCTGCCCAGTTACCACTGCACCAGGTTTTCTGGATGAGAGGTACAGCTTAATCGACGTAACAGGCCCCGGGACTCTTGTTTTTATCAACTCTCCAAGACATTGATAAACCATCAGGGGCCTCAGCGTCCTGGGAGTAGGTACAATGTCTCCTTTGACTACAGGGAACAGCTCAGGCCACAGCTTGGCCCTCATGGTTACGGTCTTGCTCTAGGGCTCAAGGTAACTGAGTGTGATTTATGTCTCAGCCAGAGATTTCAGCACACTTTTCAGTAAGTGACTGTAACTTCTGACTCCCTCCTCCTTTGTTAAGCAGCAATAACACTGCTTCCAGTGAAACTACAGTTGAAAAAAAATAAAATCTCAGTTGAAGCCCCTCCATAGCCAGGTCATGGGTAACCCAGTGAGGCTGAGACTCTCCGACCTCCCAGTTGCACCCACCAATCTGGCAGCCGACGTTCCACAAGTCGATGGGGTTGTAATTGGAAGAATCTGTCCTCCAGCCTGCAGGGTAGATCCGGCTCAGGTGCCTGATGTTGTGATGAATAAAACTGGTTCCTACAGGAAAAAAAATAAAATAAGAAAATGGCCCTTTCAGTATTGGGGGCTGCTTTTACCTCCTCTCGATGCTGCTATTTGTATGGCTCTTCCATGTTCCGAGTCTGGCTGAATGTGAACTACTTGTATAAAATGTTCCTCTTGGTAACAGCCTTTATCATAGAATCATGGAATCATAGAATAGTTCTGGTTGGAAGAGACCTTCAAGATTGTCAAGCCCAACTGTTAACCCAGCACTGTCAGGTCACCGCTAAACCATGGTCCTCAGCACTACATCTACACAGCTTTTTAACCTCTCCAGGGATAGAGACTCCACCACTGCCCTGGGCAGCCTGTTCCAGGGCTTGACAACCTTTTCAGGGCAGAAATTTTTCCTAATATCTAACCTAAACTTCCCCTGGTGCAACTTGAGGCCATTTCCTCTTGTCGTATCAATATAGGACAAGATATGTATGGCATTAATTTATTCCTACTGTTCCTCAGTGACATGCATGACCAAAGGGATCATAACCCACATTTTTCAGGATGCCTTTCCCTCATCCTTAACCACCACTAACTGTCCCTTTAAGGGGGACTGGGACAGAGGATGGCCTTTTGCCCAGGTAGAACATACGCACCAGATTCCTGGGCTAGTTTTAGAGCTTTGCTCTCTGTGAATGATGACATCTCGTAGAAAGCCCGAGGATGGTTGGGGTCCTCAAAGCCATTGAAATGGACACTCTTGCAGTAGACAACAGTGTCTGACAGCTCCTTGGCCAGCTTCAAGGTGTCACTCTAAAAGCAGGAGAGTAAGAAAGAGATTTGTGGGGAGTTTTGTCAGTCGTACTCAAAAGTAACAACCATGTCTTGTCTAGGACCCCTGGGGCTTCTCTTCTCTGTCATCTTCACACGAAAAGGGTGCACACTATCAACACTCAGCGGCATCCCTATGGAGGGAGAGGGTGGAAAAGGGGCAGGCTGCTCTTTCCATGTCGCTCACCCTGCATGGACAGTGCTAATAATGCCTCCTCTCAGAGCACCACTGCCCTCTCAGGCCCATCCTGGCCTGTTCAGTGATCTCAAAGACTTCCCAAGTGTTACTACCAAGAATATTTCATTTGACTCGGGATATCACTCCCTCTGCATTTCTTTGGATGTTATGTGAATATTTCAGCTTGGCTATCACAACTCACAAGTGATTTGGCCTACAAACACAGTAGCAACCAACCCAGTCAGCCTGCACAGGTGAGCTAAGGGAAGATTTCACATAACAGATGCTTTGCTGTGCCAGCACCCTTGTTGTGTGATGTTCTCCAGATGGGTTCTCTTTTTGATAGTGGGGTACCCTTTCTGCTGCTTTCTGTGTGATCACTTGCATTTTAGCATCAACGGTTGTCTCCAGTTGCTAAACTTTACAACGGAACCTTAGCAAGGAGTTTCCCACACTGGTCCCAAGCATGCAAGCCTGGAAATAAAGAGAAGGGAAGGATGGTTTGGCCTCCACAGAGTTTGGGCTTCTTTCCCTTGAACCAGGAAGCTCTCACAATGTTTTGATGCCTCCTACTCCACAGTCACACTCATTGGTGCAAGTGTGAAGTGAGAGTCACCAGTTCCCATCAGAGCAAGAAAAGAAAATTAAATACTTCAGAATTATACACATTCTTGATTGCAGTTCAGAGAAAGAAGTAAGACTCTCATAGAGTGAGCAAATCAGCAAGAGGAAGCATCGATCAGACCAGATCCAGAGGCAATGTCAATCAGCTTTGCCATCAGTGGGACTGATGTATTTACATCACCTATGAACCTGATCCATAAGGGATATGGTCTTCACAGTGACCTGCAGTCTGGAAAAGGAATGTCCTCACATAAAGGAGTAAAACACTGGTGTAAAGACCAGCCTTTTCCTCACAGAAATAGTCATCTCAATTGCCTTGGTGACTCGCTATCCCTTCCTCCAGGTCAGAAACGTATGGCCAGTGTGCACGTATGGCCCAAAAATATCACTAGAAAAGCACCAGTCTCTGGTAATAAACAAAGTTATGATGATCCCATGACAAAGAGATGTCTGGAAATCAGACAGCAATAGACTGAACATGTGCCCTTCCACTGCTTCCGTAAATGCTACATGGTCTGTCCCAGCTGCAGGGTCCTACGGCTTTATTTTAAGGAAAGAATCAACCTCCACAGTTGGTTGGCTCTGCAAGATCTCTGTTTGTGCTCGGGACAGAGATCATTAAGCTGACCAGGATTCTTAGCTCCAGTGATTTCAACAATTCACCTTTACATATCCCCAGGAAAGTAGCTGAGACCACACTGGAAATGCTCTTAATTGGGAAGATATTAAAACTGTATTTCAATTGCTTTCCTTTATTTTCTTAGGCATGATACAAAACCCACCTAGAAAGAGGTTTCCCAGCATGAGTCATGGGACAGGCTAACAAGTTGGGATTTCCTGATGCAGGACTTCAGAGCCTTCTGCAGTAGGCAAAGGTCTTGTTTACAGCTTTTTTGCCTCTCCAAGTCTGCCCCTTTTCAGGTCTCAGGTACTTCTTTCACTTACCTTCCCCTTCTGCTGTATCTCAGTCTTTACAGATTCATCTTCAATTTCAGCTGCCTCATCTTCATCCGAGACATCCTCAGCCTCCAAGTTGTTGTTCCCATTTGTTCCAGTGGGGTCCTCCTGCCTGCTCAGCTTCTTGCCTTTCACAAGGATCTTCCCTTTCAGTTGCTGCACAAGGAAAAGTGGACAAAACATCTCAAGATTAGAAATGGTCCCAGTTGGCCCTGAAGGAGTGAGGATGTAACAGCTCCTCAGCTGAAACTAAAACCAGGGTCTTTCAGAGTTGTGTAAGTCAGTGGTTATTATCCATAAATAGAGGTAAAAATAAGTCTGTTTTTCCTCTGAGGCCATGAGGGCACTGAAGCAGTGCAGTCCTTTGCTCCACCAGCCATTTCAAAGGGGAGAGAGGTCCATTAAGTTCTGGACAGGTACCTCGTGCACAGCAGATGGGATTTTAATACATACGGGATCTTGCAAGTGAAACCATAGGGTGCTGACAGCCTAAGGAAGAGTTCCCCAAAGATAACTCCTCTTCTGAAAAGAGCTTCTCATACAATTGCTACCATGGTACAACACTCATCATAACCAGCACCACGTGCCAACACAACTCACCTGGCTGCTGAACTCATCCAACGAGCACATTCCTTGTGCCGAATCAACTCTCTCCAGCCTCTTTCAAAGTCCACATAAAACCCTCAGGTGAAGGAACATACCAACAGCGTATGGTGGCTCACAGACCACCATGCCACTTGTGTATCTCTTGTGCAAGGAGAGGGTTGACTTTGAACCCAGAGGAGGTAGCAGTGATGCTGGCAGCAGAGAGGAGTGCTGAGAAGGGTGACCTCCTGGGTGCAATCTCTGAGTGTGTTACACCTCAAAATCAGGACCACCTCTAGACCCTGCAGCTTCCAGTGAAGCCAGTGGGAGATTTGCTGCCACCTGGATGAGTTCAGTACTCCTATGTTAGTTATTCTAGAAAAATCCAATCTCAGAATCAGTCAATACAACCCCTCAGTCTGAGTAGCCCATTCCCCCTTTCTCAGCGGTATTCTATATTTGCCTTTTTCCACAACAGCAAAAGCGACAAACCCCACCATTCCCAAACGACAGGACTGTGGAAAACCAAGGCTCTTTTTATAAAGGCACACAGACATCTTCAAAGAACATGACTCCCTCTTTGTGGGTGCAAGCAAATTGCATCACGTCTTTACAGAGACCAGCCCAACCCCTTACCACCCAGCTAAGCTGTGGGTGAAGCTTGGTTTGAGTTGAAATTGGACACTGGCACCTGAGGCAGCAGCCAAGAGCATTTTTCTTCAGCTACCACAAATGACCTGTTTACATTGGGGCACTTTTCCTGTTGTTTAAAAGCTACACAAAGGCAGCTGGAAGAAATGCACCAGTTACTGGGAAGAAAAGGCCCAAAGGAGTACTTAGAGCACAGCAGTATCCTCCTCCCCATCCCCAGATCATTCTCCATCCTCCCAGCCCCTCAGCACTCTTCCAGGTAGAGATGTGACCTGTTTCTTCACATCCATAGCTGGGAGATGAGTCGGCTCCCTTCAGAGTCTCACTTCAGTCTACTACTCACATGTCCCTTCCTACCCTCCTGCCTCAACATCCAGTTCTTCTCTATTCTTCCACAACACTCACTGGCAGCAGGCTAACTCCAGCTCTGTGTGAGTTTTCAGGCTCTAGCCAATGCTTTGAATGGGCAAGCCTGGAGGGATTGCACTGGAGACAGTGAGGAGGGGATCAGAGAAGTCCCTCTTGTCCTTTGCAGGGTGCACGTAACCTCCTGCTATACAATATATTATCTGCCTCTGCTTTCTAACAACTCATAAGAAATGTTACTGCCTCATCTCACAGCAAAACAGTCGAGAACTATGGACAAGGTATTCAGGGTAGATTGCTTGATTTTTAACTACCGTAGGGCTACTAACCCTTTTTAAGCTTCTCCAGCTCAGGACAGCCTGGACAGCAAGTGAGAGGTGTAATTTCTGGCATAGACCCATCCCACATGGCTGAATAACATTAACAGAGAAGGCACAGCAACAGAGCCTCCATCTTGTCTCCTCACCACATCCCATACCTGGGCCACCTGCAGTGGGTCCTTGGTGCTGCTGTTGTCCTATCTAGACTGTGGTTACTCTGGGAAACCTTGGAAACACTGCGGATGCTCCCCATGGGCACAGGGACACTAGTCAGCCCAGACTGTGTTGTAAGGCAATTATGGTGCTCCCCTTTGGCCTACAATCCACAAGGCTGGCTCCCTTCTGGAGTCCTGTTACATGGCAGAGGTTTAGTATCTCTCTGTGCAGGTAAACTCCACTGTGCCTACAAGGAAGAGGAATTCGTGAGTCACCGAACTCCAGAGGAGATGCATTATTAGCTTACTGGCCCACAATGAGGGATGAAATTCACCCCAAACCAGAGCGTTTTCATCTCCATCTCCTGCAGAAGGTGCTATTCCATAGTAGTATTGCACTGAATCCACCCTGCAGAAGCCGTCAATCCCAAACATTATCTTACTTCATTTAATATGGATGCTAGGAAGCAAAGTCCTACATTTTAGTGCTTATCATCTTTTACCAGGTTTTTAATAAGGTGATACACACAGACACAAACACACACATGCTTGTTCCGTCTCTCTTGATTCCCCTTCATGTGATATTAAGAATTTCTAGCCTGAGGCGAAAGACACTCATCTTATCAGTTCGGCTCTGTTGAGCAGATCCCTTGTCTTTGGCAGAAGCATTAGCTGAAATACTCAATAAATATTCTCCAAGTAGACCATAAAGCAATTCTGACCACCTGCGGCACGCCCAAGGTTGAATACGACTTAAGGAAAGGCTACAAGGACACTGGACTATTGAGAACTGACAGTGAAGCAGCTGCTGGAACAGATGTTAACTCTCACACCCTGCCCTGTAATTCTCATTGCCTCACTTCTCCACAAGTGGAGCTTCCCTGCTCTCCCACCTTTTCTACTGCATGCAGAACAAGCCCAGCTCTGCAAGTGAAATGGTTCTAATTTATGGCTGTGCTTCCTTTGGGAGCCTGTGAATGGGGACATGGCAACCATCCTACACAAAAGCACTGTTGATTTTATCAGAAGGAGCAGAGCTATAAAGAGCAGAGGATTTTAAAAGATCCACATACAGGTCTTTACTCTGCCTGAAAATTTCCTGTTCCTTTCAGCAACTTGAAAGCCATGGCAAGGTCTGATTTCCAGTTTTCATCTCAGTGGAAGATTTGTAAAGCAATCCACCTCGTCAAATTCTCTGTGCCCTCCCCACCTCCCTTAGAGTCAACAGAGACAATTAAACACTCCCAGGGTGTGATTCTCCTTGTCTGTTTAGACAAACACTTACAAGAGGTGGACCACACCTTCAACTCCCCTGGTTGTATTAACTGTTTCTCAAAAGGAGCCCTAAGTGAAGTGTTGATGTATATGGATATACAGAGTCTGGGCACTGCCACCTTACATCTCACTCTTAGAGTGAAGATATCCATCTTTCCAGATTTCTAGGAAGTTGTGAGGAGTAACATGTTCCCATTCATAAGGAGCTGTGCAGACCAGCTGCACTAATGGATATCATATCTCCATCTGTGTCTGTCAGCTTAATTGTAGACCAAAGTATTGCAGAGTTTAGTAAGGAGTGGCACCAGAGGAGTAAGAGAGTCTCCAGAAAAGGAGAAGAAACACATTATCAGAAGAGGGTTTGAAGGATCCGAGGGAAATTCAGCTCAAGAACTTCAGACAAGAAGCAGCACAGCAGACAAGCCTGACATGAGGTGGGTTGACACTGGAGAAACACATAGATCTGCAGTTAGGCAGAAGAACTTGAACCCACTTTCACATTAAGTGTGAGGTGCCAAAGAAATTCTCCTGGGCAGACAGTTCCTGGGGTCCATTTTTGACTTAAGAGACCTGTGACTGGTCTGGACTTAATGAGCCAGATCTAGAGGTGTTTACTGCCTTGCTGTTAGCACAGGGCAGAGCCTGTCAGGCACCCTGCTGTTCAGATCAGCTGTGTCAAGTCCTCACAGCCCACCACTGTTATACTGGAAGCAGTTCCTGAGCTGCATGGTTCAAAGTGGTGTAGAATGGGGGCAATGGACACAGCAATGGATGTGGCTGATGAACAGTTGGTGGGACAGTGGAGGTGTGAGATGGCAGAGGCCCATGCTACTGCACAGGGCCTCCCAGCTAGGGCTGGGTTTATGTTCCTAAAGGTCACCCACAAAGAACCAGTCTGTAAAGCCCAAAGCCACCATCCCTGTAAACAAGGAAGCCCAGGAACAAAGAGCTGAAGTGGTTTCAGCTCTGCCTGATACACTGAACAGCTGCATGCACTGTTGGCAGCTCTTTCAGTCTCATTCCAGGGCTGGGTTTTTGCAGCATTTCTAGCTGGGACGCAGGGAGAGGGGGAAGCGGCCCTGGCAGACCCCTGGACAGATCAGGGATGGGGCAGAAGGGCCTGCAAACAAACACTCAGCAGCAGAGATCAGATCAGCTCTCCCCTACAACTCTGGCACTGCCCTGGAGCTTTCACGTGGCTTTTGGCCTTTCATCCTACAGGCCTTTAATTTACTATTGGGACCTAAAGATAGCAGCTTGAGGGAGATATTTAGATGCTCTGTGTAGACCAATATTGTTCCTGAATAAAGCCTAATAAATCAGATGCCTGCCCTGGGCTGTGCTATGAATCGTTAGCAGGAATCCAAACTGTGTCAATCCTCCTTTAATTACTGACACTGCTCTGCTAACACAATCTGCAGCGATGCTTCGCCTGCTTTTATTTACAGCCTTTCAGCCTGCTTCCCAGTGACAGACCCTACCCTTTTTCTAACGTAAAAAATACTATGCTGTCCTCAGCTTCCTCATGTCAGCTTCACAAAGAAGTTGAAAGTCAAGAGGTTTCTGGTTGTTTGGGTTTTTTTTCCCTTAATTTTTAAGTCTCAGTGTATTTTCCACCTAAAAAAAATCTGCAATTAAGCCCTTTGCACTCTCCTAGTTCACGCAGCAGGAAGGCAGAGGAAAAATACCACAGGGAAAAGGATAGGTTTTGCTACACTGGCAATTTTTCTCCCTTTAAGTGGATCAGTCCCTCCAATGGACCATATCAGTCCAAATCCATTCACTAAGGTGGATCTGGGCCATTTTGTTCCAGCTGGGGCCATGAGCTCATCTGGGCAAACAGAGTAGGAGGTCAGACAAGCACAGGAATAGGAAAACCGTCTCTGGGAAGCTGGGATCGTTCCCTTACACTCACGTCACCTATTTCTTTCCCTGGTATTTCTCCTTTCTTTCTTCATATCATTTCTTGGTCACAAGGCAGTGTTTTGAAGTCAGCAGCAGCTTTCTTGATCCTACACCAGGGATAAACAGCAAGCCAGGAGGTGACACTGAAGACTTCATTTTTTTCCAACTCAGGAACAACCTGCGGACACCTGTCTCCATGTTGGGTGTATCCTCAACCTGGCAGAGTCACTTCTTAAATGGAGATACCTTGTCTCTGCCAGTGCAAAGGTCCTGCTGAAGCAGCAGCAGCAGTATTACAAATTATGATTCATTCTAATTTATTGCACTGGTGCCTAGAGACCAACCCAGATCAGCTTCCCTCTGTGCTAGGCACTGCATCAAGCGAGGTGTGACACTCCCAAACAAAAGGAGAAAGTCGGGGCGGGGGGGAAGAGAAAAAGGGAGAACAAATATAGAAGATATTTTGGGTGGATCGTTTTCCTCTCCTCTCTCCCCTGCTGACTGCCAGCTTTATCCCACCTACAAACTCCTTCCAGCTCTGGCTACGCTCCTCCAATTTTTGGCCAATGATTTTTTCAGGAAAGGAATGCAATTTAAAGGGAACTGCAGCTTTCCACACAGAAATCTGTTTCTGCAATGTGCTTAAGAGAAAAGAAACAAAGAAAACACAAACCCAAAGGGTGGAAACAGATGAATGTTTCATTTTGGCTTCTGTTTTGGCAACGTTTGGTTTTTTTTTCATATCAAGATGCTATTTCCAGTTGTCAGCTAATGATTTTATAGTGGTGGTCCACTGCTGAGGGCTGTGTATCTCCTTCCCTCTGCAGGGCCCAAGCTCAATTCCCAAATTCATAGCTGCCCTGATTCATGGCTATCAAAGGAGCATCTCTAGGCAGCCTCTTGCTTCCCCTTGTCCTCGAAGAACATTTCCATTTCCATCTCCACCACCCCAGGTCATTCTCAGTGGGAGGACACTTTGTGCTTGCTACAGTTTTAGGCTGCCTATTCTGGTTTTCCCCTTTAGTCTTGAGGGGCAAGGAATCAGAGCTGTCCTTCCAGCCCTCATCACTTCCCAATCAGCAGTCTGGATCTCCGCAGTAGAGCACCGAAGACATTAGAGGAGAATGGGAGAATACGCTACATCCTTCAGCACAGAGCAAAGCATGCTGCCTACCATTAAATCAGGCAGTGTCCAGTCTTGCTGGATTTAAACCAGAGAGACACCTTGTAGTCACTGCTTGTGGTGCTTCTTCCCTGCATGCGCAGCAACCTAACAGCTTCAGAGGATTAGTCTGAAGAAGGTCATATTCAGCTCTGGGGTGTGGGGAGCAGACACAAGACAGACTCTCAGAATTCAGTTCCTCTGAGACAAGCCAGAAAAGCAATCTCCTCATGGGGTGAAGGACATTACCTGACCTTGGTAAATGGACCAGGAAATGTCCTCAAACCTGCAAGGATGTCTCCTTGGAGGCCTTAGACAACAAACAAAGAGCAACAGGGCATTTTGTGCTTGACGTGCACAGTCTATCTCTAGATGCTCCTATTTCTTACTCCACCACCGCCCACAGAAATCTCTGTTCCTCAGGAAGCGCAGTGCCCACCAGTCCGCAGGCATATTGTCCACTACTGGGCACCCAGCAGGAAAACAGATCTCTCTCTTGTTCTACCCTCAGAAGACGGAAAGTGCTAGAGTGGCCTCACTTACCTCTGGGGAGGGGAACTGGGATTTGTTTCCATCAACTGGGGCAACCAAGAGCATGTCCTGCAGTATCGTCGTCATGTGATGAGCCATGACCTTCTGCTGGTCGACGCTGCAGTGGTTCTCCAGGGAGATGATGACAGGGTATGGTGAGGTCTAGAACAAGACAGCACCATACATCATCAGTGACCTCTGCAAGTTCGCCAGTCTATAGCAGTTGATATAAACCTCGGTGTTTTTTTCTCTGGAAATGTGTCACCAGTAGGGTCTAGTTTTCTGCTCAAATGAGCGTTTATTAAAGATAGACAAATTTAACTGTGCAGTAGCTACTCAGATCTCTGCTGATGGCTCCCAGAGATGATGATCCGATGGACAGGGCACAAGGCTGGGTCAGGATGCCTCCCACAGACTTGCTGGATGTGGCTCCCTGTGCCTCCATCCTTCACTGGCACTTTGGGTCAGAGCACCTTCCTACCTCAGAGGAAAGACTGGGAAAGGGAGGGTTTGAAATCACTCAGTTTGCTCAAATCTTTAGGTGACAAGAATCCTGTCTCCACTCATGCACAGGCCCGATCTGGTTCCCTGCACCTCCCTCCCCAGTTATGTTAAGTGCTGAAGGCATTCTCATTGTCACTGCTTTCTAGCCCCAAAGAAACTTGCTAGGAGCTCTCAACTGCACCAAAGGAAAAGAGTAGAAAGCCCAGTGAGTCAAGACAGATCCAATGCTTTATAAAAGCTGCTGGCCCAGCACTGCCATGCAAGACTCCAGACCTGCTCATTCCTTCTAAAGCAGAATAGAAGCAGTTCTTGGCATCAGTGCCTCCAAAACATATGCACATGGGCATGGGTTCCTCGAAATTAGGAAAGGACCCCTAGACATCAAAGCCACACAAATCATGGATTTGTTTGTATTTCCCATCAGGTATGTTCAAGATATTTTGGTTTATTTTCATTGCAGTGGGGTTCAGGATGCAGCTGTACTGGTATAGATTCAAACTCATCCTCAGATAGTGCTCTGCCTGTCCAGCAACTCCCAGGAGTGGATCTCTGCAGAAAGAACATGGATGCCCAGACAGAAGAGCACATCTTGTACCCATGAGAAAAGCTACAGTGAAATCCTCACTGTTTATGCTCTCTGCTTGGAGGGCAAAGACCTACTGTCAGTCTTGGATTGTGCAGTGTAAGAAATCTCAGAGGGTCCCTCATCCTTACTTTGAAAGCATAGTTCTTGATGGCCTTAATGACATCGCTGAAGAGGATCTTGGAGGTGAGAGTGTAGCCATGATAAATGACAGGCTCTGAGTTAGGGCCATCCCAGCAATCCAGTTCCACACAGCGGCAGCCTTTGGTGAGGGCTCTGGAAACAAAGAAGGGACCTGGTTGGGTTCTAAACCTTCTGCTCCATCTCAGAATGAGGATGCATCAGGCACAGGTATTGCCTAGGAAGGCTGACAGGGAGTTTAGGGAGCAAGGAGCAAAGGGGAGCTTGGAAAAACAGGAAAGCAGATGTAGAAAAGATGGGATCAGAAGAGCTCAGAGTCAGCAAAAAGAGCTCAGGGTTGAGCAAGGAAAGCACAGTGGGATCTGAGAAAGGAGGTAGTTGAAAGTCCAAGGTAAGAACTATCCAAAGAAGAAGACACAGTGAGAGCCAGATGAGAAAGGGCAGTCATGACTGTGCCCCAAGTCTTTTCCCAAAAATGGTGAAGAAAAGAGCAAATCAAGAGTGGCTGCATTGGAAGAAAGACAGTAAGACAGTCAGCCTTGGAAGCCAGGTCATCACAAAGCCTGGATGATGTGACTTCCTCATTTAGATCTGATAAAACATGAAAGATGAATCCTCAGAGCTGTCAGGGAGCTCTACCATGACTGCTGAGGGCCAGTTTCCCAAATGTAGTCTACAGACTGAATTTCCACTTGAAACTCCCACCTCTACGTATCTGTACTTTCATTTTAATTTACTTTCAGATGCAGGTTCCTCCTGTACAGACTTATCTATCTAGGAAGTGACCTTGTCTCTTTTACAGTAACTCTCTGTATGTTTCAGATAACAAAACCCCTGTGTAATAAAAACCATAGAATCATAGAATGGTTTGGGTTGGAAGGACCTTTAAAAATCATCCAGTTCCAGCCCCCCTGCCACAGGCAGGGACACCTCCCACTAGACCAAGTTGCTCAAAGCCACACCCAATCTGGCCTTGAACACTTCCAGGGATGGGGCATCCACAACTTCTCTGGGTGACCTGTGCCAGAAGCATGGGATTTTTTTTTTCCACAATCAAAACATAATTCTGTAATTTTAAGATACTGTAAGAGGAATTCATAGAGCTGCTGAAAAGCAACTTGTGCCAGATTTTACTCTCTTTTGAGTTTGTGACTCTAGGTGACCATTGTTCCCCAACAACCAGATGACCAACACACAAAGCCAGAATTGCAGTCATTGGTTTGCCTATGAGGAAACACCATCTCACTTCATAAAAGTACAGGTCATAGCAGAAGTATTCTAAGGTAGTTTTGCAAGTTTGTAAAAGCCACTGCAAACATCTGATCATGAGACATCAGACAGCAGTTGTTGTTAAAGGCAGAAATAGGCAACACCTGATGTTCTGTCCAGGGAGCTGTGGAGGCGTCTGAGCTGCTAAAGAGGGGCCAGGTACAAGTTTCCCGCTCACCCACACTGCTTCATTAGCTCACATCTCACCACTTTTTTTTAGACTGCTCCAACTAGGTCTCTCCAAAATAAACCCCGGCATGGTTCTAGGGATAGCCAATGCCAGGGGCTACTCCCAAAAGGCAGCACAGATCATAAATATCATGACAGCAGGCATCGTTTTGGTGCCTTCCAGCCCCTACATAGTCCTGCAGCTCTACCTCAGAAATCTCTGCCACTTGTAAGCTCCCTGCGCACGTGATCTCATATCATATTCTGGGGAAGGCAACGGCACCATGCTTTGAAAACACCATGTTAGAGGGCTGCAATCCAGCCTGCACATGACTGCAGATATTTTAAACTACTCCCAAATGAAGTAATTATACATCTTACAGTCAGGTGGGTGCCACAGGTGCCCAGCAGAGACCCAGGTCAAAGTGCTGTGAAAAGGGGGCATGGCCAACCTGGCTTAGAAACAGGTCACCCTGATGTCAACATAGGCCAGTTCATGTTATCTAGTTGCAGGGTGGGAGACTGCTTCTTGGTCCTCTTGCATTTAGAAGTACAGATGCACCCTACGTCTTCTACAAAATAGAGGTCAACCTGTCACACGCACATAAACACACACGCACATAAATACACACATAGGTTACCTGATATAGGCTTCTGTGCTGCTTGGACCTCTGATCTGGTCTTCCATAAGATAGGTATTGTGTGAGGATGACACCAAGTAGTGACTGAGAGGTTGAGTCATGTCCTGGTAAACTTTACGGTGGGAGGAGTTGAATATATTCCCATCATCAGACAGCAGGTACATCAAGAAACCATCTTTGGTCATGGCGTTACCCCTTTTGGCTGGTAGATAAATAGACAGAAATCCCATACTGAAAATCTGACACCATCAGGTTGTGCCATCATCTCCATCACGATGTCTGCTGCTCTTCCAGAGGATCTCAAAGGTAAAACATGCTCCCTAGGCATTCAGCTAATAGTAAAGATATTGATTCTGTTCAGATGATGACGGCAGCTTCATCTGCCTGAAAATGCTTTTAAAACCCCTTCAGAAGTGTGGCTTTTTATAACAATTACTATCCTTGATAACACCTTAAAAGTGTCAAAGACAGCACTTACCTCACCTGCCTCTAGAGCTCTTCAGTCTAAAACTCTCCATTTGAGCACTTCAGGCTTCCTTTATGCCAATACAGAGAAGTTGTCTGATGTCTAAATGGTCAGATAAATCCTGTCTAGATTATCTAATGAATACATCATTTGCAAAGAGTAAATGAAAAATAACACAGCTTTGGGGAGAAATTGGGATCTGTCCATATTGAGGACTGAGCTAGATCTCAGTTTAATCCCACAGTCAGACATCTGCAAAGGATTGTCCCTCTCCTGGAGGTATACCAGGGCAGTGCAAAAACAGCCTATGATCCGGTGTTCGTTTCCAAGGTGCTCCAGACTGGAGATTCACCTGATTTCTGAGCAGAAAGACAGTCCTATGATTGCTCTACTAAACAGCTGTCACCTTCTTGGCCTTCTACTCAGAGATCTCGTCACCCGATGGCTTTTCTGGTGCCCACCTTCAAAAATATTTGCCTCTTCCTGCTTTCGGAGAACAGAAATATTGCTACATTCTCAAACTTGCAAAGCCATGTGACATTTGAATAAGCCATCAAGAGCCTTTCCCTCAGGAATTTCATCACCCTCTAACCAACTCTGTATAACCCCTCTGCAGCTGCTCAGTGTACTCAGTGAAAATTGGAGAGAGATATTTCCTATGCTTTCCTAGAGTTGCTAATGTTCCCCTAGAACTCTGGTGTTTCAGAAGCAGCTGTGAGGAGAAAATAACACCCATCACTTCAGAATAAAGCAGCAGTAAAGGAATTCATAGTTAGTTCACCAAGAAAGCAAAGTTTTGAACAAAACCAGCCAGGATTATGAACCTACCTCTTTCATTAGGCTCATATCTCTGAATTAAGGCAGGGGCAGCAACAACAGCATCTTCTTCTTGCTGTGTCTCATAGAGGAACCTCACCAGGTTCTGGCAGGACATGAACCCTTCTGTATCTGAGTACTTTTGGAAGATGTTGTCTATTTCCTTCCTCTCTGTCAGTATCTTGTAAAATTCCTCTATCTCATCATCCTCCAGAGCCTCTGTTTTGGACTTGTCACAGTGCTGTAAACGTAGAGGGGAGAAGGAGTGAAAACCTTCTTTCCTTCTGGCATACGCCAGCCGTAATCGGCACCAGGGCTACACAACGCAGAACACAAAATAATTGGAAACAGTTACTGGCTGGTGAATGAGGAGCACTCGGTCCATGACAATGGTTCTCATTGACAAGGCCAACAGTCATATAACAGTTACAATTATTATTATTGACTGACTATTATCAGTGTGCTGGAAAGCACCAGGCATGGCCTTGAGCTCCACTGCAGTGTGTGCTGTGCAAGCTGGAAGTTAAAAGGACAGCTCAAGACAGTCAACTAAAACTCAGGAGAAATGTAACTCCTGATGTCAAGAGGTGGAGGAATATAGGGAAACAATTCATTCAATGCATCTTAAACTACTGATAAAGAGTGCGGCCTAAAATCCAGTAAAGTAAGGGGTAAATAAACCCCCCAATCTTAGTGGGTTTGACCTCAGGCCTCAAGAGATCATCAAGGTCAGTAGTAGGGCTGGTGGCAAAAATGGCATAAAATCTGACTTTTAAAAAAATCTTGCTAAACGTGCATGTTTAGGTATGAAAAAAAAAAAAAAATCTCTCTTTCCATGGAACTTTTCCATTCTTATTCAAAAACTACCAAGTTACAAAATGTCCACAAAATTTTAAATCAGGTATCATCTTCACATGGAGCTGTAATTCAAATTCTTCACTCCCTCCCGTTCCTCTCTGGTTTCAACTCCTCCACTAGGGAACAGCTCTGACAGAGCACCGCAGTCAAGGACTTGACAGACCATGAAAGACTAGGAATTTAAGATATGCAAGTTAATGTCTCCATGAAGGACAATGGCTTTTCTAATAACAAATATTTCTGGTTTATTTAAAATATTCCTGGGTTCAACTTCCCATCAGAAGTTTTCATCAGAATTTTTTTCTGTGGCAAATCCTGACATGAATTTTCTTGTTTGTTCCCAGCAGAATCCTTCATGGATTGGTGAACAACTATTTTTCAGTCATCTCTAGGATGCAAACCTCTGCATTAAATATGGGCTAAGCAAAACAAGCTGCAATGGAAAACAAGAGCCTGTCTCAGAGGAATCACTTATAGCAGGGAGTATTTCACTGCTTCCAAGTGGTTTTCACTGCAAATTTCAGCAATTAACCCACTTCCAGTTAATGCCTTGTTATTATGATGATCCCCTCTCTCTCAATATCTACAGGAAGCAAAGAGACCCTTCACAGTAGTCCCTTTGTCTCATACAGCCCACTCACATTTTACTTTTCAGGTAAATCTGAACAATGCCACTTTTAGCACAGATGCCAAAACCCCTGCAGGACAGGTCTTGCCCTACTTAGTCTTTGGCCTTAAAAATTCTCTTCTTCGGGCCCAAACCTGGAATGGAAAGTGTGTTCCAAGTCACTCCGAGGACGTTGTGGTGTGTTTCATTTCACCCTCACGATGGACAAGTTGTCGTCATTTACTACGACTCAGCTGACAGATGGTAACTTGTCAAACCAGAGGAAGTGAATTGCTTTTGGTCTTTGATTTCCTATGACAGATAGAGCTTTGGTCACAGGTTTTATGAGCAAAATGAATATCTCAGTTTAATCAGCCGTCATACTAATCTCAACCTAACTCTGCTAATGATCGCAGTGATGGCCACCCGTGGCTTTGGCAGTACCCCAAACAAGGTGATAATGAGGGACTTTCTTCCCCTACAAATACTCTACTGGAGTCCTTCACTAGCAGTTCATGGTGCACATAAAAAAAAACAAAAAAAAAATGATCATGATGTACAGCATTTCACAAACAGAACCAACAGCAAAAAGTTCAACTTGTCCCAATGTCAGAATCTACCGGGTAAAAGCTACGGGCTCATCTCAGGGATGGGACAAGCTGTGAAATGCTCAGTACTACAGACAACTTCAAATCAGGTTTGAGCAGTCCAGGAATTGTCTTTTCCTTGCTGTTTTCCATGTTTATATGATCCTGTGCTATGACTTTGGCAGATCTCACAAGCTAAGCTGAGCATGACGCTTAGCAACTGAAAAAGGATTATCAAGAGGGAAACAACTGGTGGAAAATGCAGGGATGCCATGAATGACAGATATTCTTTTCCTGAAGGGAAAATGACACGATACTACTTCGAGAAAACTGGCATTATAAGTGATGTGTCTTGGGAAGTTTGTTCATTAGTGGCCATTAAAGATTGTGATGGAAATAGGACGATAGCACTGGTGCCGCAGTTATATTTCAGAACAGGTCAGATGCACAGGATAAAAGTCAGCTCCTTCAGCTTGGCATATAAGAAGTCCAAATTAGGAGAATTCCAACCCAAAATATTGTGGTTTACTTTGCTTGTAAGGATCATGAACCATGAGTTCTGAATGAACGTTGGCTTTCCAGAAAAATACAGAACCTTTCCAATGCACCAGAATAATGAATATTCCGGTTGAAATGAAGTGAGCAATTAGAGGAGCTTTGCACAACTTCTCATTGCATTGCAGAAGTCTTACTCAGGTGTGTCTAAAACCTAGAAGTGGACACAGTTATGTTATGAAAAGCAAGAATAATGCTAGAACATGCCCTGTAGCTCTGTCTTGAATCCTTGATCACCCTTCCTTCCTGTTACTAAATGAAGAAAAACTCACAAAGACCAAAAAGATCACCTTTTTAATACGCTGGCATATTTCTCAGTCCATCTAAGTTGAGGCAGGACATAAACTGAAAATGTCATTGCTTTAGGAGCAAGACGGACTCTTCCTGGAGGCAATTCAGCCCACCAGAGATTTGAATTAATCTCCAAAGAGCCTCTCTTTCCAGTGGCTATACAGGAAACTTGCAACAATTACATGCCTAATGAGGGTACTTCAGAGAGTTGTCTGCATTTAGAAGGGATGAATTAAACTTTAGTAATTACTTGGAGTCCTTAAGCAAAAAGAGAATTGAACTTCAAGTTTCCACTCCTAGAGCTCCCTTGTAACCATTACAACAGCAAAAGAGGTTCATTGAATGAAGAGGAGACCTTGCCTCTGGAAAAAACCAACGTGTCTTTTCAGATGTTTGCTGTTTGAAGATGTAGGGAGTGATTCATCTGACATCCGTATCCTTTAGGAAGAGGTGAGTCGCACCCTGATCTCTATGATTGGTTTGACCTACACAGACTGCAAAGGATGTGTAAGTGTCGGTGAGTACTTCCAACGTACATGCCTGCACCGGAGACTTCTAACTCAATCAGAGGAATCACAGACTTATGGCTATTCTTCCAGGGTCTTCTTGAGCAGGGAATAAAGAATTAGACATACCAGCCAGAGCAGGCAGTACATCTGAAGACTTTGCAAGCTGAAATTCTTTAAGATCTCCTGATGACCATCTCCCAGCTCTTACAGAGTTAACAGAGAGAGAGAGAGAGAGACCCCCATAAAGCAAGGATTAGGAAGCATGTACCTCCTTTTAGGGAAAGTCCTAGTGAGATTTTGCCAACCTTCCCTGCTATCGGCTTACAGGAAGGAGCAGGAGAGCTGCTTCCTCATGTCCAAAACCACCCACATGTTTATCGCTGATCAGAAAAAGCATTTCTGAAACTGCCTACCCATGAATTCAAATCCTGCTTCAGACAGGATGGAATTTGGAAATTATCCAGCTGTTTTATCTCACCTCAGCAGGAAGGCATCTTTAGAGAGAAACCAAAGGCTTAGTAACCAAGAAATTTTCATCCCTTTCTTATCTTCTGATAGGTGCAGCCAGTAAGTAGAATCTTGAGACTTTAAAAGTATATGTCCCTGACCAGATTAAATATGTCTTGGGTTATTAAATCAACCAGACTGGTCCAGGCCTGGGTGCAATGTTATGTATCTGTCATGAATCTGGGATTTTTTTTTCCTGATTTTTATTTCCTTTTAGTATATACCTGTCATTTGGCATTCTCCTCCTCTGAGAAAGTGAGGATCTGGATTTATAATTGTAAACAAACTGATTCCAGCCCAAGTTTGGCATTGACATATGGTTGTGGCAGGCAGAACTCCTGAAGCACCTGGGACTCCAAGTACACCTGAATTTTGCTTTTCCCATTTTCTCTCATTATCCATACTTCCATCTCATCTTCTCTGGCAAAACTGGGCATCATGGTAAAGAAAGACCTTAATGCACCTTCATCAAAAGCACACTGCTGGCCTAACAGTTATTAGTGGGAATCTGCTGAGAACCTTCCTTGGTACGAGAAAAGATCCCAGGAGCTCACTTTAGATTAGGTCTCCAACTAAAGCCAAAAGCTGTGGGAGACTTTGACCTCAGACAACAGCAAATATTTTATCTGCTTGCTCTCATTACCTGGAAAATCTTCTTGGCATGATAGTCATCAACTTCAATGTTCACTTCTTTCAGGAAGTCCTTGAGCTCTTTCAGGCTCATCTTGTTGTCTTTGTTTTTATCAGCTTTCCGCAAGCAGGTGTGAATCCAGCTGCAGGATGATGTAAGGAAATCTTTCTAGGTCAGTGCCCAGACTAAATACCACCTTTCTGCTGTCCACAGCTGGGGGGAAATCTCTTCTAAAGACTTTGAACCATCTCTCCAGCTGCTGTAAACCAGCATGCTACCACTGAACAGCTTACATCATCTCACCTTCTGCTCTTAAAGAGCAAAGTGGTGCTTTGGCAGAAGCAAAATGCACTGTAATACAAGTGATCATGACCCCAGAGAAGCTTTTCACCATCTGGCCAAGGCTGGATCAGCTCTCTTTGCTCTGTAGGAGTTTCTAGCCACAGCCAGGAACAATTTGATTTCTCTTTTATGGACAGAAAGTACATTCTGCTCCAGACTGTTAAAAGGGGATAGAGGAAGAGTGAAAAGAGATCCCAAGTGGAGCTTGGTAAACTCATTGTTACGAATTTGATCGATATTCAGTATATGAAGGTGAACACTGAACAGAGACTCTCCAAAAGAAACATAAATATTAATTTTTGGACTCACCATCAGCTTCTGTATTTTTTTAGGGATTTCTACCTATATGTCTTAAGTAAACTTTGCTATGAAAAGAATTAAACTAAACTTTGTGGGTCTTGTTTTTCCCTCATTAAATGCATAGGGTCTGTTACTGTATTGTACTCTGGTAATAGGAGAGCACAACACCACTGGTTTATAATAACTTTAGTATATCTGTGGATCTGGAGTACTTACTACAAAAAATTATCTTTTTAGTGTGATGTCAGATAATTTGAACTGGATTATCCACGTTCTTTCAGTCTCTTGGGAAAATATTAGACACTTTGCAGTTTTAAATATTGAAAAGTCATGCTTTTTGCATCATGGAACTGACTTTCTCTAATTTGCTTTATTGTCAAATAAGAAAGGTCATCCAGAAAAATCTCCTGTTTTTCAATAGAAAAATGATCAAAGTAACAATTTGATCTCCACGAATGTAACCTTCCATGTCTTGCATAGGAAGCATAGCTTCAAACTCATTCCGGAAAAAAACATGTTTAAATAATACCCAATCTGAATGTTAAGCAGAGTAAACCTCAGGATTAGCAAATATCATCTGAGGCATATAGTATCATATTTTCCCTGGGCTGTTCAAAATAACCTCCATAAAAAGGTATTAACTGACAGCCTTGGGGCTGTAGACAGAACCCTGAAATAGAGTATTCACCCCAGCTACCACTGCATTCAAATATTTCCAAACTATGGAGATATGTGTAAACTGTTTGCAAGTACCGTTTGTCTCATGGAAAGTTGAACTTTCAGTCTTTAAAAATCTTGGCAGGTGCTAAGCACTGACCTCACACCGCATCCGTCTTAGCCTGGTGATATTAATACTGCCCTTCTTTAGACGTGGAAACCAAAACAGAGAGGCTACATTTCCCTAGCTCCCAGGGACACTCCAGGGTCCTGAACCAGGGTCTGGCTTATACTGATTCTTCCCAGAAAACAAAGTTTGAGTCATGAAGCTCCCATGAGCAGAGAAAGTTCTGCTGGGAGCACACCACCATCCACTCCAGGGTGAAGAACACCCCCTCCATCAGCCCTGCTCCAAAGAGTGTCTGCTCAGTGTGTCAACGTGGTGCCAACAGCCGTGCCACACATTTATACCTGACGCCCGCATCCTGGCTCCTCTTCACAGCCTTCTGGAAAAATAACAAGCAGGAGTAACATGCAACTCTAGCAAGCCAGGAGGAAATCCAGTGTCACAGCCAGAGGCGAGCAGTAGGGCTGGATAACACTAAATATGTGTAGAAACTGCTCTTTTTGCATTAACCACTGCAAAAACTCCACCTTTTTTTAAAAGTCTACAGTCATTTCCACTGATCACTGTCATGCACATATTCCATGTTGACTCTGGAAGGCAACATAGGGGCAATAAAAGCGTCTGCAAAAGAGTATGTCCAAGTCCTGCCTGTGAATGAAGGATGCTTTGTATCCCTTCCAGAGAGGCTGAGGGATGTAGGAGGGAAATCAGAGCCCACCAAGAGCACAGGCAGACAGTGGGACCTCTTGCTACAAGAACACACACAAAGCAGAGAAAAAGGAGACTAGAGACAAGTGGGGCTTCAGCCTGTTGTGTCTGCAAACAGCAGTGTTCAGGCCCCACAACACTCAAATTCCCTGTGCATCTGGATCCCCTCAGGCTTGAGAGAGCTTAGAGGAGCTGGATGAACCAAGCACTTCAGATGAAATTCTTCTCATCTGATATAAACACCATTTTGCAGCCTTGGTTGAGGGTTTTCCTTTCACCTTAAGTGCCTATTTGCGCCCAGGTGGACTAGGAAAAAGCTGTCCCCGTTCCCATATATATCCAGAGAGAGCCTGCTTCCTGCCTCTTGTTTTTAAAGGATCTGCCAACTCGAGGGCTACCAGCTTTCTACTAGAAACCAAAGAGGGATGACTGAAACTATCTGGCAGATATCCCATGAATGTGCTCGGAACAGAAATGCTGCAAAACTTCTGGTAAGTGCTTTTCAACCAGAAGAAAAGCTCATACATAAATCCCAGAATCGAAGCAGATGGTGCCATACTACTCAAATGAAAAGTCCCCTGTATTTTCTGGTCTAAAGTCTTCCCTGCACACATACCTGCAATATTTGCTAAATAACCTAAGCCAGCTTGTCACAGGGTTAAATCTGAGGTTTAATAAAACAGCACTGTATGTGTAAGAACATCAGAAATACTCGTGATGCATGTGGGAGTTTTATCTTTGTAGGAATATAGGACTGGAATGGACACATAGGTCACTAAATTGAGCCCCTTCCTATCACAGGCAATTGCTGTATAATAAACTAAACAAATACCTTCGGAAACCAGCACAGTTTTTGCTTTCAATACTTCTTTTCAAAATCTTGCCCATTCCTCACTTGCTTTGCAAGGTTTTGGAGGCTGGCAAAGATACACTGCAAGGCAATTCTCCAGTCATGGGGGACAGGCAGGGGACCCAACACTTCTCCTCCTCTACGGACTCTGCCCCTTCTGTGCTCACAGATGCGGAGAACACTTCTGAGGTTGAAGGAAGATCTGAGTAAGCCCACGCTGCCAAGCAAACCCAGTGAAGACAGACTAAATTTAAAATCCCAGGCTTTAATTAAACATCATCAAATTTCAAATGAGAAATCATGCTGTTCTGTAATTCCAGGTTACGTTAAACTGCCTGAGACAATCCCAGATTGGAAGGCAGCACTGCACGGTAATTACTCTTCCAGAAATATGGTATTGCCTACCCACCCTATTTAGCTTCGATTCTCCTTTCCAAAGACAGAGAGGCACTTTTCCATGCTGGAAATTTACAGCTTTCTTCCCTTCCAAATGTCATTGTTATTTTTCCCCCCTTAGCAATCTCATCTCTTCTTACGGTGAAGTTTTTCAGCAATATATTCAGTTTGACAGTCTCCAGGGACAACTTTCTGCAGCCTAGAGTTTCCCCACACGCTGTGGGGTGGGGGCGGACTTCACATTTAAAAGGAAAACTGCCAGGGTTCCGACAGCACCAAAGTTTCAACAATTCAACTTGTCTAGGGGCCACTCCCCGCCACCACGGACACACAACTGCTGACGCAGCAGAGGAATGACCTTAAGGCCTAGAGCTTAAAAAATCTTCAGAAAAAAAGCCTCACAGTGCAGAAGATAAACATGGCATCCCATGGGCATCAGAACTAATGGAGTCTGATTCCTTTAAATGAACAGCACTATGGGTGTGCAAGCGCTTATTAGACTTCAGAAAATCCACAGAAGAGTAAAGCCTGATGAAAGCTCAGCGTTTACGTGCCATCTCCTTCACCATCAGTACATTATTACCCAGTAGGGAACCCACATGGAGCGAAGCTTTAACTGAGGGCAAGACTCCCTGCTGCCCGTTCAGGCTCAGACTCCAGCTTTGTGATTCTCCCCAGCTGAGGATTTTGCATCTCCCCTCCTTTCCACAGATGCTTTCATGTTGAACAAGGCATGAAGCCCACGCAGCCTTCTCTCACTGAGAGCCCTATCTAGTTTCCTCTCTGATAGCTGGATGCTTATCTTTGTGAAGCTTAAAGGAACTTAATATTTTATGACTGCTGCGGCTCCGCCAAATCAGGGTGGTATCGGCCAACGGGTTCATATGTCACGGTCAGGGCCTGAGACACACAGGGATGTCTGAAAATCCATCAAAAACTACACCCACAGATATCCTCTCCTTTCTTATGCATGTGAGACCCATGGTCACAAAGCAATTTATTGAGTGAAATGCAGCCCCAGGGAAAATTCCCTTTGAATTCAGCAGAGCCAGGATTTCTCCCAATAACTAACTCACTGACCACTTCACAATTAAGGCACTCTCCTTTCCTGCTCTGCTACTTTTCCTTTCCAACGTCTGCAATGATACCCGAGCAATTGTAAACTCTTTCAGGGCAAAACTTCCTCTGATGCTGAGGCAAACAAGGAGTAATTTCACTGAAGTCAGCGGAGCTACCTCAGAGTAAAATTGGCAGTCAGAAGAGGAGAATCAGTTCCCTCACCTTGTATTACTGAGAACCATGATAAACAGTACGGGCTTTTCATGCCTTGCCAAGGGGTGCCTGTCCTGGAGATTACTGCAATGCAAGTGAAACAGACTCCTGAAGAATACAAAAAAAACCCCACCAAACCGAAAACAATTGTTTTATCTGGACCTCCCTGAAAGAGGCAATTCTTTGCTTGAGGAGTTATGTGAAGCCTGAACCCACTCTTGCTGGTATCACTGCAAAACAGGGGAAACAAGCATTGGAAAGCAGGGAGTTTGCCCTGGTGCAAAAATCAGCAGAAGAGAAAACCCAGTGCCCAGGGCCAATAGGAAAGAAGGGGTTAGTTTGCTATCTCCACCCACAGAGAAAGACAAGTGCATTTTTGCTCATGATTAATCACTTCATAAGGCAAAGGATACTGTTGGAGTTTCTGCTTCTGGTTCATGGAGTTGCTGTGGGCTATGATTTTTGCAAGGCCGGAGATCCAGTGGTTGGCATCGTCCTCTGAACTCGCAATGAGGTCCAGGTTTTTCCGCTGGTCTTTGAAAATGATGGAAAAGCAGCGATACTCTGGGACATCCTTGGCGTATTTTTCCATACCTTCTGTTTTATGGCCTGACCTCACATCCCGAATGTCTTCAATGGAGACTGTGGAAAGAAAGCAGGGCCTGCTGTCAGCAGGGGTTCAGTCAGTCTTATCTCTACTTCATGAGAGATAATGAGAAATTACTCTTTCTCCTTTTCCTGCAACCTCCAGAGGATTCTCTTCCCTTTGCTCCCCATTCCAGAAACTTTGGTACTAAAGAAAGTTCAAATAAAAAGGAGCAGAAAGGGCAAGAAATTAAAAAAAAAAACAACCCACAACTCTTTCCTCACGTTCTTCATTTAACAAAGCAGCAGAATACGCCCTAAATGTTACAGTGTGATATCATGTCTATGAGATACAAATCACTGTCAAGAGCTGGGTTCCAGTTCTTGGAGCTTCCCTGACTGGATCTCTGTCCCTATCTGAGAGTGGGGAGAGTGGAGTTGTGCCTCCTGTGAACATCACCTCACAATAAAATGAGAGGTGGCATCAGTAAGAGGAGGGCAAGGACCAAAATAGTCATCCTTTAGTTTGTAAAGAAGTGAGAAGGAAAAATTTTAAATCCCATATATTCTTCTCAGTCACACTAGTGCAAATTAGGGAGGCAAAGACCAAAGCTTCAGAGCAGTTTGGTGTCACCCATACTCCATCCTCACCCCTGTCAGGGGTAGACGGGATCCTCTTTGCTGTAAGAAATCAATACACTGTTTTCAAGACCGTCCCTCCCCATTTCCATCTCTGTCCCTCAGCTAGTGGAAGTGAGTCCTGAAGTTACACTAAGTTTGTAAAATGCCCCCACAAGACAACCCAGAAAGAGCAATGAGCTCCATAGACTACATTGTTAAACCAACATAAGTAGCAGAGATACCCTGATATTTCCCCTGAGAGCATCCAACTTTTGCAAACATCTACCAACACCATCTCAGGGCACATAGAGAACAGGCAACCCACCTGAGAAATATTCAGCCATCTTCTACAACAAGCATGTCAAAAAATAGATACAAGCACAGGAATTTGGAAAAAAAAATGGTTAACTTCTCTATCTCAAACTGTAAATTACAGGTAAAAAAAGGTTTTCTGTGACACAGATGTGAGATGGATTTCATTTGCGCTTATCTTGAAGGAGCTTTGCTGAAAAGCAGTATGCGAGTGTAAAATATCCCCACCGTTTAGATGAATAAGAGGAATTTGCTTTTAAACATCCATTTTATCTGTTCCTTCATATAAATTGGTGTGATTTCACTGTTAAATCACCCAGTTCCTGCAAAGTCAACAATGCAGAAAAATACAAGTCAGTAGACACCCTGCATGTTTTTAGCATGGCGGCCCTGAGATCATCCAAAATTCATTAGATGTTCATTAGAGTTTGAAAACTTTTTTTTTTCCCAGAGCAGTCATGATAATACTCAGCTGCTGGGAAAAAACAAACAAAACAAAACAAAACAAAAAAAACCCCATGCAACTAAAACAAACCACTCAAAACTTCAGTCTTTAAAAATCAGTGATTTTCCAAAACCAACACATGACATTTGCTTTAAATTCTCACCATATGTTGGGGTGGTCAAACATCTTTCACAGCATTTGCTGGCTTGGTTTCTATACAAGAACATAATGTGAGAACCTTCCTGCAGCTGGCAGAGCTCCTCCCTGACAATAATGAGCAATTATCTTCTTATCTTTGTGTGGTCTTCTATGATCACTTTGTAAAGGCCAACAGTTGGTCAGTCAGAGGGGAGGGGAGGAAAAGGTTAGGTTGGGATGGGCTACTGTGGAATTACTTTATCTAAACAATCTATCTTAGGGTGAAAGTTCATGGGTTTGAGTACTAAAACCATTCTTGAAAGAAAAAGGCTGCAACTCCCTTACAGCTAGGCTGCCACTGAAGAGTCTTGCTGGTGATTTGGCTGGTTAACTAGGACATGGACGAGCGATAGTGATTGTGTCTTAGGTAGAACTACACCCTTAATATAAAGGATGATACCATGTCTGGACAGATTCAGTTCAGTTTAGTTAGGCTTCTTTTATAGGTAATGAGAGAAGAGGAAGAGAAAAAAAAATAATAAAAAGCAGCTTTTGGAGCACAAATGTTCTGTCCTATTCAGACAAAAATTTTAGAGTAAGATAAATCCCATTCTTGATCCATGGCTACGGTGGACCCTTGACCAGAAAGGAAGTCCAGGCTGAGCATCTGAAATGCAGATGTGTGCCATGTAGATGGTCTGTAAATATGTGATTCTCCCCCACTCCCAGTCTTTTCTGATTACGGCAATGCACATGGAAGGATCATCCTGTTGTTCCTCCTCACCTGCCAACTGCTCACCACTGCTTGGCTCATCAGAGTTATTGTCCCTTCAGGACGGCTAGCTAGTCTGCTTGTGCAATCAATCCCTAAACTTTGGGTTGGCAACAACCTAGTGTTTCCAAGACTAGAAAATCTGATGTTAAATACTGGAAATTTAGGATGGATTCTTTGGAAACCGTCACCTGGCAAAGTGAATCCACTGGAAAAGTGAGCTGTGCGGGAGGAAAACAAGCTTGAAAACCTTGGACTGCAAGGGCTGCCTTGATCTCTTTAGGGTATGCTGAGAAGAGAATGATAGAGGGCACAGAGCTCCTCGGTGCAAAAAAGTACAAGGAAGGCGGAAGAACAAGATTTGTGTCTACTGTAGTCACACAAGTGACAAGGAGAGAAACTGTCAATGCAGGAACTGTTAAAAAAAAGCAGGGTAAGGGAAGACACTTTTTAAAGCTTTCCATAGCTTGGTCGTGTGTGCTGCTTTCAGCTATCAATAAAAGAGCCGAAGCCAAAGGAGTCAGCCCAAGCCATCTGCTAATGTTATCTCTTTTCTGGAAAATCTTAACCCAGCATGAGTACATTATCAGCTGCTCCCAGACGGTGAGGGTACTGTATTAACTGCCCCAAACTAACTGTGTGCTCAGCTGAGCTATCTGCATGGAGATAGCAGAAAAAACTGGGAGACAGAGAGGTTTCACACAGAGGAACACTTACGGCAAACACCCATCGATCTCTTCTCCCTGCAACCTCCCTGTTCCTTCCCCATCACGCCACAGCGGGGAGGTAACCACAAGCAGAAGAGAATCTGGAAAGTTTGCATCTGCTTCTCCGGAGTGTTTACGTCTGCTGAAGAGGTGGTTTGCGTAAAGCCCAAAACATGAAGTGCAACACAAGGGGAAGCTTGTGTCCTTCCTGGCCTCCAGACATCGAGGCAAACAGGTTAGCTCCCGGTCAGCCTTCCTGGCTGCTGCAGATGCTGCCCGGCCAGTGCCACAGCTGAAGGTTCCCCGCTGACGTGGACACAGAAAAGTGTTCCCTGGAGTCAGTGAAATTCCTCCTGTCTGAACTAGTCTCAAGGAGATGTTGAGAACTTTTTAATCTTCCTTTTGATTTTCATCACTGGATACTGCCCTTGCGTTTCTCCTTTACTAATTCTTGGCCCGCTGCCCTTCTCTCATTTCACCTATAGCAGGTACAAGCCAGGCCCACAGGATCCAGAAGGCCAGTTTTGACAGTTGTGATGTTTTCAAGCAACCAACATCTATCCTTTGAGTGTCTCCTTTGATTTGGATTTCTCTCCTCAGGGCTTTCAAGGTGCTTACTGTTACATTTGCAAGCTTTCCTCCTCATGCAGAAGGATGAGGAACACCTCTCAAAGGAAAACAAAAGTGGTGATGCACACTGATGTGCCTGTAACCAGATGTAGAGCCTGCAAGTACCCAAGTCCAAACCAGTGACCCACAAAACCTTGCAGAGCAGGTATAGAGCCTCACCTTTGCCTCTACCTGACTCAAAAGCTTCCCAGGCCCCAGAAGTTAGCTTCTTCCTTCAAGTGGCCCCTGCACAAAAGGCTCCCCGACTCCCTCCAGCAGGACCTGGGCTGGCCTGATCACCCTTCACGAGGTGCCGTCAAATACCCCCCAGTGCAAGGATTTCACCCCTATGTGTGTGTGGACAGGGGATGCCCAGTTATGTGAGAACCATTCCTGCAGGAAACAGTAGGGAGAGGGACACAAATTCAATCTCCCCATCACCCTAAAAGCTGTAATCCCTGAGCTTTCAGGCTTCAGGAGGGCATCCGAGTTACATGTATGTCCTACAGGCCCCTGGAGAGCCAAAACCACAAGCGTTGAGGAGCTGGAAGGAGAAGCCTGACAAGCTACCTCATGATTAGAGCACCAGTCTCTCCATCTCTTCTCCAGTCACTGCTGCTCAGATGAAATGTCCAGACCACGCTGGGAGGATGGACAATATAACACTTCGGTAATCCTACAGAATGCAGGGAAAGGAGTAACAGAGACAGACTGCAATCACTCTTAGACTTCCTCCTGTTTGGTGGACAGCCGTTCCAGAGGAAATATCTTTTCAAAAGTCTTACAGAAAGAGAACAAGGAACTGAACCCACATCTCCTGCAAACCATTTGGCACATGAAGGACGAGAACCCAAAGGTGCTTATCCTTCCTTGTGCCTTTGCTGACAAATAGGGAGAGGAGGATCAATGTATAGAGCCTTGGAGGCACTGCCAAAATGGGTGGCATTGAGGGCAGGGGTCAGGTTTTTCACTCTGGGGAAATATTCCTCAGATTCTTCTCTTTCCTTACCCTACCTCCCTGTCATTAGCAAGTGATCTCTGCACTGGGGTGTTCAGTCACATCTAATTACTCCATCCCACTCTAATTGTCTCAATAAGTCACTTCTGTTTACTGTCAGGAAATGCAGATGAGGAATGTACTCAGCTGTTAGCAGCTCACACCATATTTGCTCACGATGCCATGCGTCTGCAGAGAGCTCAGACCTTTGCCAGCTGCAGCTCAAGCCAAGGTGGCTTTAGTATCTTGTCAAGAACAGATGAAAGCTGCTGCCTGACCTCAAAACTGCCCTGCCAGCTGCGATGGCTGCAGCAGACACCACGGATTTTACAATACAGGGAGTACAGGGGCAAGCTGGCACTCCTGGGGCTGCTTCGCTCTTTGGTTTCACCCCAGAGAAAGCAGTTCAGTTGATTTTGGTTTCACCGTAAGTGGCTGATGCTAATGGCTAAATGCAGTTGGGATCAGGATCTTCAGCAGCAGCAGGAGCTGGAGGATTGTCAACTCCCCGGACTGGGAACACCAGAGGCTCTCCATCATCTTTATCACCGAGGGACACTTTAACATACTGACTCAAGGGTGGGTTTAGCACAAACCACACTGTGCTGTGCCTTCTGAGCCCTGACCACGTTGCTCTCTCATCTCCCTGTGTGTGAATTACTTGCAGGTCCCAGCTGGTGATTCCTCATCCGTTCTCTTCTCCTCTCCCCCTCCAGTCACTTGCTCAGCATGTTGGTTTAACTTGAGATCTGCTGCACCACAGTATGGCCTCATTGCTGGCGTGTGTCACTAGCTGACAACCAGTGATACAATGCACATGTAATTTTACAGGTTGTTTGGAAATACCTTTTAATATGAGAACTGCGGCCGATCTTTCTGGCTACCCATCACAGCTTGGGGCATTGATGTAAATAGAGCGATCTCTGTTTACATTCCTTCCACACATCGCAACTAGGGCTCCGCAAACGATTCCTGCGACTAGTTCCTACTTCTCCCGCCGTTACAGCACCACTAAATTTGGATCTGAGGCTCTCAACACTTCTGTCTTTGTATTTAACATATGCTATGGAGAATAAGGTCAGTATTTGTCAGCACACTGCCTGTGATGAAAACTGTCCCAGCAAGGCATGTGGTGGCCTGATTCAAAATTAAATCGAAAAAACAGGCAGCTCTGCATTTGAAACCACTTGCTTTATGGGTTGAGTGCTTTTGATAAAAACTAATGAGACCCACAGACAGCCGGCTTTGTTTTCACAGCTGACGCTCGCCTTGCATAACACATTCACATCAGCAAATATTTTTCCAGGGACAAATACACGTCTGACCGTGAAGTGATGATTCCTAAAGAAACTGTCTCAGCAGCTCCAGAAGGAAGCTGGCGGTGCAGTCAACTGCCTGCTGTGTGTATAGAGATTGCTGAGAGTTTCTGTTGACTTTAGGCACTTATCAGGAGCAACTGAAAGTTTTCACTTCTTGATTTGAGAGCAATACCATGGCCTTTCTGCTCGCCTGAAAGTTCAGGGCATTAATTCAGTGGAGACAATGGTTCATTCTTTCACAAAGATGGTGTGGTATGTTCATGGCATGGCATGTTCATGGCATGGCATTTTGAGGGCATTCTTATATTTCACAGGAACTCAAAAATGAAGGAAGAAGCTTACTGCTGAACACTGGTAGCAGGCTATAAACATAAAGCTTTTGTACTATGTTTAAACCATGCAAAACTATGCAATAACCGGCTTGCAAGTCAGAGGAACTGGAGCAAATTCCGTGCATTTTTAATAGTGAGCATAATTAATCATTAGATCAAAATATAAATTTCAAGATATTTCATAATATCACTTTATAAATCATCACTTGGCAATATTCAGTTGTACAACTGAATTTAGCTCACCTCTGTAAATTGCTCCCAAAACTGATTCTTTCAACCAAAATACAGATAAAAACCCTCCAACAATAGCAATTTTCAAGTAAAGCTTTGGGCCAGAAATTGAAATCTTTCATCCAAAGCACCTGAACTTCTTTCTCAACTACACTGCTCGTGACTCAAGGAGAGACCTGCAGTGAGTCATCCTTGATGTAGCATGTGAAGCTCCCTCATGGCTGTCATGGAAACATCATTTTCCTGAGCTTCCAGCAGAGAAAGAGTGCAGGAGGTAACAAGGCACCTGCTTCTCCAGAGCTCCACTCTAGCACCCCTAAATCTAAACAACTCATTCCATTTTTTCATTTTGGCTTTGAACATTCTGTTTCTCCACCAAATGCTCAAAAGGATGTTTCACTGAAAAGTTTCCAACCATCCCTACAAACCCCCAGTTCAGAGAGTTTTTTAAAGGGATTGAGTTGGGCTTAAGTGAGCTCACCCTAGGGATTTCAGATGGTTTAAGAAAATACTTTCAAAAATTGATTTCACTGAAAGCTGCACATGCTTTGTCCCATGTGTAATAGCCTCGCGGGCCAGAGAAACACCCACCCTGACCGTGGCTGTACACCACATTCCAGGTAATAGCAGCAGTGTGTCTATGGGCCCCTCATGCAGCTCAGACACAAGGTGTATGTAGCAAGCTATGGATTTTGAAAGGTGTTTTTGTGCAGCCCTTTGTGCCAAGCATTCCTGTGTTTTTACTGGAGCCAACAAGTGAGCATGCACAGGGCATGATACTTGTTGGAAAACTGACCACTTTAGATGTTTCAAGGGCTTCTGAAAAAAAGTTGTTCCCTCAGACCTAAATGGAATATACTGAAAAATAATGGATTATGGATCATAAGGAAAAAATGGATTATGTTCTACCTGTGTAGAAACCGTATTGGAATGGCAGCTTATCCCCCCAAAATCCCTGTGAGTAATACAGCCATCAAGACAGCATCCAATCTACATTTCCAGTTGCTTAAAATAAAGACAACAGAGGAAGGTACCGGTTGTACCCCAAGTATCTGATCCAGGCAACATCTGTGCCTGTGACAACCCTGATATGGTGAGGTTTTTTAACTTCCAGCATCTGAGATTCTTCTATCTAATGCTGGCAGTCCTCAGTTTATCTGCTAGACACCAGCACACAATGGTTTACAAATAGCTTTTCTGCATGATTATAAGAACAGTAACAGGAATAACAGGAAACTATCCAAATAAAAACATAACCCTTACCCTACCCAGGCTTTGCTCCTCTGAGGTGCCTCCATCTGCTTGCTGCCCACAACGCTGCAGATAAGATTAGACCTGCTGCTAAAACCTCCTAGTTTCCATTCTGCTCATTCATTTTCCTTCCTGAACAAAAAGGCAGCTTATCTGCAGTTTTGTACTGAAGGGCAAAGCTACCATCTGTTAACAAGGAAGAGCAACCTTCTGGAGAGTCCTCACCTTGAAGTCCCTGATTTAGAGTGTCAAATCATGACCCCACACTATTCCTCTGATTTGACTGCCTATACACACTGGACCAAAAGAGAAGGTGGCCGCAGTGATAGAGCCCATCAGAAGACGCAACACTAACCAGGGGTAATCCTCTCTACACCGAAATCCAAAGCAGCCTGGTGAAATTAAAAGCTCAAAAAACAAACTCAAACCCAGCAATGACTCTGAAACCTTGGGGATGGAAGGTCTCAGAGGACCAATAGAGGAGAAGGGCATGGGAAAATGGATGTCCTCAGGGTTATGGCTTGGGACTGGGCAGGCGTCAGCACAGTCAGTGCTCATCGCCCTTCTTGACTTCCAAGTTCAGGTTGCACCTGTTGAAAGCCGCCCTGAGGGGACCCTTCGATCCTCCTAAGCTTGTGCCACAACTGCAGGTACAGCTTCACATCCACATCCTCCCAGGAGTGTGTGGGACACAACCTGCCCCAGTATGCTTGGGAGATCAGCCTGGCATCAGGCACGCTGTGCAGCCAGCCAGGCGTACAGGTGCAAAGCCAGCCTGGCCAGACCCCTGCCAGAGCTCACTTCTTGAGAGCAGCAAGGAGAAGCTCTGCCTCCGTTGCCTCCTCTCTCTTCCGCCAGCCTGATGACAAAACAAAGAATCTTTCTCCGGGAAAAGGTGTTGGAGGCGTGATGGAGCAAACACGTGGGTGTGAGGCAGTAGGCAGCATTATTCCATCTTCACTTTGCACTGATGACACTCCCCGGGCACAGCAAGTTCTCCCTCCTGCAGTGGCACTGCCTCTGTCTCCAACAGTGTGGTAACACTGGTTGTGCCCAGTTAGCAAAGGGTACCTTGAGTGCTCTAAATCCACACCCACAGAGACACACTCCCAGCCAGTGCCAAACACCCAGCTCAAGGGATGTGAGCCCACTGTAGGGCTCTTATTGCAGCTCAGTATAGAAAAATCAGTCACAGTTGCACCAGTTCTCCATGTCAGTGCACCAGAGATGGAGGCAATGGGTTCAATCAGTGCTTCTCCAAGCAGAAATCAAGGTCCCTGGAGCCACAACACAAGGACCACCTCCCACTGACTTCAGAGGACCAGGTGGGGTCAGGACTGTTGCTGGAGGTGCTCTCAGCCCGCATGATTTGGAAACTGCTGCCTCAGAGCACAGGAAAGAAAGCTCTGAAAGTCATTCTTCTCAACTCATGTCTTTATTTGTTTTATAGAGAGATATTATCTGAGAAAGGACTTTGCTTTTCTACGGGCCAGAGCTCAACAGGGCGGGCGTTCCTAGGGAGCAAACATTCACTAACCACAAACCTCTGCGTTCGTGGTCGTGATTGTGGGTTATTGCACTGGCACTCGAGGAGCCCAGCTGAGCTCAGGACCCATACAAATGCCCAGTAAAGGACAGCTGCCAATCCGAGCAGCTTGTATAGTTAGAGAGAGGAGGAGAAAGGAAAGGTGTGGAGAAGGACATACAAAGGGACTGACTGAGGTGCCCAGGGTTGTGTGAGAAGAGTGCGGCAATCAGGGTTATAAACCAAATGTATTTTGCCCTCTTACCTCACTCCTCCTACTGAAACTCTTACCACTGCTTGTGGGAGGAGGGTAATTGGGAAGACCCACCCTTCATTTAGTTAATTGTGATTGTTACCAAAAATACTGTGTAACTACCACAGGCAGGGTGTTCTACATTTCAACATGCTGTAAAATATATTCCACACTGTTAATTTACCTCCTGGCTTTACAAGACTGTGATGATTAGCAACAGCGAAATACGTTGGAAAAATATCAAATGAGAAGAAAAAGCAGATATAAACAAACATAAACAAATACACACCCTGCCTGATCCCCTTCTGACTGCACAGTTGGGCTATTGGTCCCAATTATATCCTCAGACTGGGTGATACTGGCACAGAATGGTTTTCCCCATGTCCTTATAATAATGATTTTCATATCGGGACTTTTTACAATGGGGCAGATCCTGAGTTTCCAAGCTAGGGATGAGAACAGGCTTTCCTTCCCCAGAGATATCTCCTGCCATCCCTTGGATCTCCACGTCTTTGTGGTTCCCTTGTGAGGTTTAAATGCCAGCTCTTGCAGGAGCTGTGGGCAGAAAAGAGTGTCCTAGCAGAGCTCAGGTCACCAGCCCAAGCACACCACACCGCACCGCAGATGCTCAAGCCACGTCTCACACCCAGCATTGGGGCTCGGGCACCTGAATAACCTGAACTCTTGCTCTGGGGAGGAAACAAGCCAGGCAGGGCTGCTGAGACCAGCACGGCTCACCGCAAAACGATTTTAAGAAGTAGCTCATGAGCTTGGGAAATGTGACCATTCCTGACGTGGCAGATTCCTCTCAGTTGTCTCCAGAGCTGACAGCATCCCTTAGTTTGTGTGTTCCTGGATGTGTGAAAGATCTCATTGCTCATTCCTCCAAGCCCTACCTCCACACTACAAGCACAACATTCCTGCTTAACCCCAAGCACTCCTGCCCGCAGTGCCCCACGCCTGTGACGAAGCCAACTTTACTTACAGATCTGTGACTCTGGAGACCTCAGCATCTTCTTTGATTCCTGCCATATGGTTTTGCAGTCCTCCTGGAGCTTATAAAACCGCTCCTTTCTCCATGAGCTTGACTTCACTTTTAGCAGCTGGCTGCCTTTCAGAAGGAACTTCAGATCCTTGTCATCTTTCAATCCTGTGGAGAAGCAGTAGTGGTAATGTTGTAAGAGTCAGCTCCAGAAACGATGCTCACAGGGTCTTCCCTTCTACTGGACACTACTCACAGACACAGACAGACCACTGCACGGCAGCCAGGTCTGGGGTGAAGAGCAGAGCAGAGAGACCCAGCAATCTGCCCTGCCACACTTTAGCCTCACTAAAGAGGCTGGAGCCTTCCAGATTTCTTAGATTGAGTCAAAAACTTTTGTATTGTAATTGTCAGGTGGTTTATGAATGTAAAATACCTTCTTCCCAACAAACATAGTCTAACGTTAGGGTGTAAAAGATACAACAAAATCAACAACAGTAAAAGCAGAGGAAAGAAAGTTGTACCACGTGTAACTGAAGTACCGTCAGGAACTTCCAAGTGATTTCAAATCTAGCCTGCAACAAATTTCCTCTGTGGAAAAAGGAATACACAAAGATATCTCTCTTCCTTCTCTGGCAAGCAGTCCCTTCCTATTCACATGGGAATTTTGAAGATCAGCGTCATGAAGCTTAGAATATACACAGATAAGTTTGGCAACAGGCAGCACCACACAGATAAGGGAGCAACAAGGTAGCAGCCCTGCTCTCCTCATTGCGCAGTTAGCATCCCAGAGGATCTTCATCTGTCTTACCTTGCTAGGCCACCACAACACCAAGTAATAACAACTAGACTTTCTGGTTCCAGGAATTTCATAGCCTAGATTCAGGAAGGCACTGAGACATCCAGAGGGGCAACAAGTATCTCTTGAGACTTTGAAAAACGTAACTTTGGCATCCTACACAGTTTTGAATGTCTCAGCAGTCTACAACTTCCACATACCTAAATACCTTGGAGAATCTGTCCCTCAAACCAGCCATTAATTACAGATCTGGAGCGTGTGGGCTGGGGAGGGTGAGAGCATGAAACATGAAAAACACATCCTGGGCGCGCTGTAATGGGCACCTTGCATCTCTCTGACCTTGCAGGAAAGGCTGGTCCAAAGCTGACAAAACAGCCTTTAACTCTCTAGTACCGACCAAGCACATCCCAGCTCCATGGGACTTTTGCTGACCTTACCCTGACAATGCAGTGAACCAACCACTTGGCCACTTGCAGCCACCTGACACTCAGGTGGAAATTTCCCAATGCTACGTAAACATCGCGCGGGGTGTGATGCAGCAGAAATCCGAGTCAACCGATTGATGTGATAACATTTATAGCACAATGTGGTTTTCCCCTGTGACAGAGGGTCTGTTCTTCTCTGGAAGACACGGCTGCCTTGAATTGTTGGTTTTCAAATTGGGCAAGGCAATAAACCACCAACCATCACTTCAGGCCTGCTTCTAATACAAAGCTCTACACGAGATCCACATGGCCAAACACCCAGACTCCTGACCATTCACACAGGGAACTGAAGTGTCAGAAGCACCAAGGTGGGTCATGGTGGCAGCAGGAAAAAGCAGCACCATGAGTTTGTAACTGGGATACACTGGCCTCAAGAGAGCATTTCAGGTTGCCAAAGAAAGCTAAGACCTCCATCAGGGAGAAATATTAGGGGTGTTCCGTGTCCACTCAGTGAGCCACTCACATCATTTCATTGGTTTTGCAGATGCCAAGGAGAATGACAGGAACTGAGCCTGGCCAAGGCATCCAGAGTTGAAAGCACCACAGTGGGAGCTGGAGATCCTTAAAAAGTGGTTGCAGGCAGTCTCTTTCCTCTATGTTCAATTAGCTATTACATTAAGTGTCTTTCCATGCTACAGCATCCCCTGGGCCTCTCAACTCATGTCTGGTTTGGAGGTTCCCAAGAAGAGAATTTGAATGCTTCCTTCTCTGGAAACCTCAGGGAAAAAAAACCTCATGGAGAGAAGAAGAAATGTCATCTCTGACAAGCACAGAAGAGTGAAAGATTGATCCCAGCTATGGGATCTGGGACATTCTCCTGAGTTTGCTGAGGTTCAAGCAGAGCCAGGGGTTGACAGACTATCCAGAGGAAGGGCAGACACCACAACAGCTTCACAGTTGTGAAGTTGTGATGTTAAGGCTTCCCCTCCGAGGCAAAGGTGTTCCAAGTGCAGGGAAGATACTTCAGACTCAGGCCTCACTAACATCTCTGTGGGACCCCTCAAGGTTCCTGGAGAGGAAATAAACTCCTTCCTTCTCTCTATTCACTCACAACATTTCCATTCTCACTCCCAGTCTCATTCCTTCTCTTTCTTCAGATTCCAACCATACGAGGTATCATTAAGGACCAGAAAGAGGACATGCCATCCTAGGGTGACATGAGGAGGAAAGCAGGAAACCATCAATTCCTTTGGGCATAAATGTGTAATGAGAAATCCCTCTGAAGTGAGGCATGTGTTGTTGCACAGCCACCAAATGCAGCACATGTAACGTGTCATGCTACCTGGACATCCTAAAAAGCTACACCAATGTAATACAGGTGCATCTGGATGGGTACGGACAGTGGTCAAAGGCAGATTCCTCTCTTGCAGGCTTGATCCACACAGGTCAGACACAAGCTGGAGCTCAGAGCCCTTCATCCTACTCACCAGTACAGCCCAGTCAGTGCATTAGCATGGACAGAACTCTTCTTCCTCTTCAGTGGATCTAACTATAGGTTGAGAGCAGCCCTCCCACTCATCCTTGGTCATTGTGCTTGAGAACCATGCCAGGTTAAATGACTCAGCAAAGGAGGCCACTGCACTTCACAAGAGCAAGAGGGAAAGATGAAGAGGGATGGCACATGGTGAAAGCATGGCAAAGATCAAAGAGAGCAGGGAGAGAAGCCGGGGGTTGGGGGGATGGAGACAAGCTTTCCTCTAGGAGAAGGCAGGTTTGGCCAGGAAAGGGTGAGGGGGATAATCGTGGGTGTCTATCAGCTCCATCATTCCTTTGATATGGGAGACCTTTCAGACAGAGAGCAGTCACCCAGAGCTGACCTCTGCAAGTGGTGACCCCAAGTACTGACTGAACGACCCAACGGTGGGCCCGGAGGAAAGATGAGCATCTCCCTAACCAGGTGGGCACAGCCTGTTTCAGGCCTGCTCTGTCTAGGAGCAGCTCAAGCTCAGATAGATGAACTAGCCAGGAAAGAGGGACAGTGTTATGGACCCTGCCTCCTATGCCCAGTCCAACCACTGCCATAGCCTCTTTAAATGACCTTGGGGGAGTCACTCAGCTTCTCTAGTCCTGTCTATAAAGCACCAGAATTTTGTTTAGGTCAGAGGTAAAGCAGAAGATGTTTGAATCTGCTGGTACAGGAACCACAAACACACTCCTGATGCCCCAGTGGGACGTAACTCTCGGTCATTTGAACTGCTTTCCTGAACAAAACCATACCTTTTCCCATCAGAAACCTCACTTCAGATTTTATGGCTAAACCAGCTCCTGAGGATTTCTACCCAACAACCCCACGGAGCTGACGAGGTTTGCGGTCCAGAGTCCATCTCACTGCAATGGAAACTCATATGAAAAAAAACCCAGAGCCATCATACGCATACAGCATTTAAAAATCAAAAACTACTGTGCAGTGGGACAAGGCTGTCGGTTTCTAACAACAGTAGGCATGAGAAGCACCATCACCATGCTGAAACAGATGTCCAAACCTTGCCTGAAACACGGCAGGACTGTGGCTTGCTCAGCACCCGCTGTGAAATAACGAATAGGTATTTGGCATGGGAAATCACAAAACAGTTTCAAAGGCTGGCCTCCCCAAACCCCCCCAAAACATCAATCACACGCTTCCTAAACAGAATACATTAGGCGTGCTGCAGGGTTCAGAGTGAAAATCACGTTTGGCAAAGGTAGGAGCTCCTTAAGCACACACAGCACAGCAACAACTACCGAGTTAATGTGCCACGCTATGAAGCTTTAGCCACTAAGACAACAAAACCCATCACCTCTGTATTGTCTGTCTGAGGTTTTACAAGAAGCAGGAAACACAATAAAGCGAGAGCTGTCACGGTAGAAGCCGGGCTTTGAGTTCACTAAGGAGATAGTTCCAATGATGGCTGTAGAAGACAGCAACAATCTGTATTCCTGCACTGCTCACTTGCAAATCTGCTGATCTGATACAAACACGTTAATTACAACGGCTATAAAACAAGCCTCCTCCTGCCTGCTCTTCCCTTTCCCCCCTGGTTTAAGAGCAGACTTAACTCGGGTTTGCCGGTTTCAAAGGGCAGAAAGCCTGTCTGATAACACCCCAAGAACTCGGGTGGCTAAACGGTGATTTCCCATATCCACCTGCTCTCTGGAGCCATGGAAATAAAGGGGCTCGCATCCACTTGGGCTGTCTCTCCAGAGAGCAGGCATCAGCACTCAGTTCACAGCCAGGCACAGAAGTTATGAAACTCCCTGGGTTTCCTGTTTCTTTTCAGCTGGTGAGAGTGGTTCCTCAGGCTCTTATGGCAACGGGCAATACACCACAGAGACGTCCTAAAATGAGGCAGGAAAAGGGCGCTGCCTTCCCCAAACACCCTCAACCGGCACAGCTCAGAAAGCCCAACAAGAGATTTGGAAACCGACCCTTTGCCAAAGAGGTCCCACTTTCTTTGATGCCACCAAAGAAGTGGTTTACACATCTGGCAGGTGGTTACAGGAAAAAGAAAGGAAAAGAAACCCCAGGAGTTTAAAAATAACCTTGGAGTTGCCCTTAGGGTGGAGCGCTGCCTCTGCACAGCGAACAGAGGCAGAAACGCAGCAGCTGCCAGCGTGTGGAAGTGCCGAGGGTCTGGCCAACTCGTCCCTTACCCAGCCTGATGCCGTTCAACGCGGCCACTTTACGGCTCTGCTCCCGTAGGATGTTTTCCTGGGATACGCTGCGCTTGGGCTGCCTTCGGATGCACTGCATGATCCAGCCTGGAGCTCAAGGAAAGGTGTCGGGAAGGATGGGGGGCCAGGCCACCCCTGCAGGGATCCCCGCTCATCCAGGAGCCTCCGGCGTGCGCGGTGTCAAACAGGGTTCCAAGGAGGCAGTGGGAGAGAGAAGGCAGAGGAAGGCAGGGGAGGGCAGAGTCCAGCTGGGGGTGGGACCGTGGGAAGTCTCTCCTCCCGCTTCGCTCACCAGCACACACTGGATGCGAAATCACAGCGAGGCGTCTGCCGGCAGCTGCCCAGGTAGAAGGAACGAGTTTTCCTACAGTCATACACCAGTGGGTTTTTATGCATCACTTCCAGAGGCTGGAGGAGTCCCAAATCTTATTTGTGGCTCCTAATCAGTGCCTAGGGCTGGTCAGCTTATCCTGCCCGCAAACGTCTGGAATAGAGAGCTTGGCTCCACCCTTTCTCTTCTGTGCAGAGCTGCTCAGTGCTGTTCCCACTGACATGCAGTGCAGAGGAAGCTAAAAACACCTTTTAGTCAGGGCAAACATAGGCCAAAAGCTGCTCGGAAACTGTGTTTTAATGCTCTTCTTTTTCCACCTAGAGAAGAGCGTTTTCCAAAGACTCTGGAGAGTGTCTTCTCTGCCACCGATTTCCTATATGACTTGGGTGAGTCACCCTGCGTTTCTGCATAGCTCTGGGTTTATTCTTGTGGTTCAAATTTATCCTGCAGTCTAGTACAGGAATAAGTGCCCATCAGTGGTTTAACAAGTCACTGATTGCACAGAATCTCAGAATTATACAAGTTGGAATGGACCTCTGGAGCTCTCTAGTTCAATTACCCACTCCAAGTGGGGTCCCTTTCAAAAGTACATCGGGTTGTTCACAGCCTTGTCCAGGTGAGGTTTGGATATCTCTAAGGACAGACTCCACAGGCAATTTAGATCCTTGTTCAAGAGCTTAGTTTGTTCACTGTTACCAGTATAAATTTCCTCTGATGAAGCTCATGACCATTGCCCATTGTCCTGACAATGGCTGGGACTAAAATCTGTCTCTTCCTTAGCCATGATCCTTCTGTGGTGAAATACAGCAGCTATACTTACTAAGCTGTTCCATCGTAGGTGAGTTTAAAGACCTTGTTACAGAGTAGGTTTTGCTTATCATTGCCTTTTCTAGTTCCTGTCCTGCCAGGGTGAAGATCCTGCAGGGAGATGGAGTCAAGCTGAGGGGAATGTCCCTTACTGCAGAACCAGCATATGCCTGAGAAATTTGTCAGAGAACCACATCACCATTTCTGCTGGAGACCTAATCAAAGGTTCTCCATCACCAGCCCCCCATCATAATCAACACAGCTTTTAGAAACATATTCTCCATTTCTGGTGTCTGGTGATGCAGCCGTCTTCCCCTTCTTTCTTCACATTTTGAAAGAAGCCCTATCAGCTCTCACAGATAAGCACTGAGGACTGGGTTATTTAACCAGCACAAGGACAGGATCAGAATCATTAACCTCTGCCATATGCCACATGTAAGACACTCTCTGGGGACAAGGCAGAGCCACTGGCTTTGAACAGCAGAACAACTAATAATGCCTTATTTACACACAGCAACTACAAATCACAGACAGCAAAGAATCAAGACACGTTCTGGATGGGATGTTGCTGAATATGTCAGCCAGACAGTCAGTAAGTGTTTGAGGAAATACCTCCAGCCTTTTCTGAGCCCCCTGCACATACAGGGGCTGAATGTTGAAGGCATAAGCTCTGTAGTGCTGGGAGCTGTGCTTGTGCCCTGGCCAGGAGGTGGGCACCACGCTGTACTGCTGAGATGATATTTATGAGCCAGAAGTCTCTGAGCACTTCCCATATTTCACATGATACTGGAGAGGGTTGATCTAATTAGAGTGGGAAAGAGAGCGGGTCTCCCGTACTTCTGTGCACCAGCTCTCCTGTCCAGCAGCAGCCAAAGTCCCATAGGAATCAATCTGGGACCACACAGAGCCCCTCTGCTTCATTTTCTCATTAATTCCTAATAAGCAGTGCCAGTGATAGCACTGCTCAGAGCTTCCCAGACCCTCAGAGAACCTTTAACTGTACTTATCCCTGAAGTTTGCACACCCACAAAGCACAGGATCTGCATTCAACAAGATACTCCTCCAGAACACCAATGTGCAAGTTCTGCTGTTGTGAGGCCTTCAGAGATGTCAGGCAGTTAAAATCCGTTTGGTTTTAAAGTGAAGATGAGATCGTTGGGTCAGAAATGTGCTACTTTGAGAAACAACAGATCTGGCTGCATCGTGGTCTTGAGGCCATTTAAAGACAATGTCACACCTCACAGACAAAGCCTGATGGATAAGTGTGACCCTATGGGTTACGTGACATTGCTTATTGATGATGTCACACGATGCTGCATCACCCTCCGCCACTGGAGGAAGTGATTCTTGCAAATGGCTTAGGGACAAATTCTCCAGTCTTTATTCACTGCAGGTAACACCTGACTGGGTCTGAAGCCTGGAATTTTACCCATATGACCAGTCCCACTGAAATAAATGCCACTCGCCACGTGAGTGATGTTATTCCTGTCCCCGCGCCCAGGATTGGGGCTGTGCTAATCATCCCATTGATTCCAGCTGGATAACTCACGGAGCAAATGGAAATCGATGAGAACAAGGACGTCAGAACATGGTCCCAAAGTTAGCAAAGTGCTTTAATATCCAGGAAACAGGCACTTGAGATAGAAAGCCTGTAGAGTCTGGTAGGAAATGGGCTATGTGAGAAAACTCTTAATGCACAGGCTGCTCTTCAGACAGTCTTCCAAAATTAATTAATCTCCATCACATCCATACACAAAGGAGCTAAGGAAGCACTGTTACCACTTCCCAGAGGAAGAAGCAGGTTGGTTTCAAGCTCTTTGGGGCTGGATCTGTCCTCCCATCCCTGCCACGTTTGGGCAATACCAAAAGTGGCACAAAGCTAATACCGACCACAGCCTCTTTACACTGCACTGACACAAATGACACAACAGGAGTCAGCTGCTGATTTGCCCAGACTTGTGATAATTTAGAACTGGAATGAAAATATCCATTCTGGTGATGACCTCACCACTTCCCCATTGCATCATGCACATCATGAAGATTACTGTAATGCCTGTGGCAGTTACACAACAAATAACAAATGTCATGTTAAGGGGACATTCTCCCACTAAAGAGGCCAAAGGTTGTGTGTTCCTCTACTTGTTACCAAGAAGAAAATATTAGTTATATTTCACATGATGCCTTTCTTTGAAGAAACACTAATTCCACCTTCCTCCCCTCAGTCTTCCTCACAGTGAAATTCAATAGAATTATTTTAATAATAGATAACAGCACAATCAGAGTCTCACTGCTCATTAATGAACTGCAATGGCTGCCCCTACGTACTCCCAAGTCCTCAGCAAGCGCAAGACCATCCAATCCAGGTGAACTCAGAATCAATGAGATTGGAAAAGCTGTAGTTCAGCTGGTCTGTAGTAATGCAACAACCTTCCATCACTTGTTAAGGTGATGGAGCACTCAGAAACTGAAGCTCCTGATGGTAAATAAAGTCTGAGGATCCCTCCTGCTCACTGAGGGTGAGGAGTATGGGCAGTGCAGTGGCTGCTTGGAAACGAGCACAAGCTGCTACAGCACGAGGCCGTGGCTGCTGTTGAAAAAAGCGGAAAACCTGTTAAGTGAAGAGGATTTAGCTGGTTTCTCCAGTGGTTTTGCAAATCACGAGTGTTACCTGGGAAGTGCCTCTGCAGAGAATCCTTCTGTCACCTGCCACCCCATGGCTACACCCAACCTGGCTTTTATATCAGCTCTTCGGCATCCCTGTGCCTGGGATCAGTGTGGTCCCAGCGATGGCAAGTTGTCTTCCAGGTGAGACCCTGCCAGGAGGACAGGACAGCAAGGCTCCTTCCATGTCTGCAGGGTGCCATCTGCCCTGCCTTTCCCCCTGGAGTCTATTCTTCACTTCATTCATGTCCTCTCACATCCCACCCATAGAAACTTCACTCTTTCCTCCTTCCCTGCTACCTCCAGAACACCTCTCACTGCTCTCAGCTCTGTTCTCCCCAGCCACACCTCACGTTCTCTGAGGATCACACCTTGTTGTTGGCACAGCAGAGCTTGAGAACACCCCGTTTCTCTCCACCAACAAAAAAAAAATGCCAATGGCTCCTCTGCACCAGCGCTCCCCTTCCTGCTCCCTCCGCGGGAGTGGGTGCTGAGCCCGTAAGCGTCGGTGCCTCTCTGGCCAAAGATGCTGCAGCTTGTTGACAGCGGCTGCATCTCCGGTGCATGTGGTATGTACCAAGTTCCACCTTGTGGTGACACTGAGTTGACGCCTCTCCACAAAGCACATGGCAGCAGCAGCGAACCTCCTTCTCTTCCTTACATCAGCTTTTCTCCCCCACTCTACTTCCCTTCAGGGTGGTTGAGAGGTCCTGATGAGCCGGGGCACCGGTGACCTTAACGTTTCACACAGGACAATTAGAGAAGGTCAGATTTAGACTGGATGTTAGAAATAAGCTCTTTACCATGAGGGTAGTGAAACACTGCAACAGATTGCCCGGGGAGGTGGTTGAGGTCCCATCCCTGCAGATATTCAAGGTCAGGCTCGACAAAGCTCTGAGCGACCTGATCTAGTTGAGGATGTCCCTGCTCACTACAGGGAGCTTGGACCAGATGACCTTTGGAGGTCCCTTCCAACCTAAAACATTCTACGATTCTATGACAAGTTCTCCCCAAGTATTATGTGGTGGCTGTCCTTCAAATCACTGCCTAAATCCTTCCCCTGCTGGCAAGCTGACAAGAAGCCATATGATGGGCAAGTTTCTGGGGCACTGAGATCAGCACTGTCACCCTGCCCAATATTTCTCAGCCCCACTTTCTCTCTGTATCCTTTGGCTGCCTCATCTTGTCTGCAAGGTCTTTGGGAAGAGAATGGTCCTTTCTCCAGCTCTGCTTCTATCAGTACAAGCAGCCCAGGCATCTTTCCCCAGAACAGGCAGGCTATATCCAGACTGCCTAATGAGAAGGACTGCAGACCCATGCCAACACCCAGACCCTGCTATGTGCTACTTTACTATGGATCATGCTGGGGAATGTGCTGGCAGTTGACGGTGCAGAGCCTGGCCATGGTTTGCACAGGTAAAGCCAGGCTCTGCCTGCTTAGACATGGCACAAGACCATTTATTTGTGAAAATCTTCACAGTCCGGAATACTCAAAGAGAGCTTGGATCCATGCACAGCACTGGCTGTGGCCCATCAAAAGCCACTGTCCTGCCCTCTTGATGAAATCCAGGTAAAACACCTAACAAAAGTTCATTGCACTCGGAAACTCAAAACCAGACTGAAGGTTTGGTTCGGTCCTTTCACTGGTCCCTCCATCATGGTGCATGTAGAGATTTGACTGAAGAGTGAGAGGGACTAATGCAAACTGGCTTGCAGTTAATGACAGCTTTTCAAGGAGCCAGTGTGAAAAGAGTGGGAAGAAAGCAACTGAAGATCAACTTGATGGATAGCATTGGCACCAAGAGCCAGAAGCACTCATGAAGATAAGTTGCCTAACTCCAAAGTCAAGTTTCTGGGCACTTGCTGATGAAGATGTTCTCTTCATAAAACAACCATCAGTTGTAGGTGGGTCCCAGCCTCACTTTTTTAAGGCCACTTAACAGCTTTTCTTGACATTTTCTTCAGAAGCTGGAATTTCTTCCACTGATGAAATGCAGGTCACTCATCATTCTGCAGCAGGGCAAAATTTGTGCAATAATTCAATTGCACAATTGAATTATGCAAAACTAGGGGGAAAAAACATCCTTTTTTTTCCCCCTCTAAGTGATTTATTTGGAATTTCAGCACTCTGTAACATTAGCCAAAACCAGACAGTGAGACTGTTTATTACAGGCCTTTAAAAGGTACCCATGTGAGAGGCAGCCCAAGGTGTGAGAACTTCCACACACATATTCTCTAAACCGGCTCATTTAAGGTGTGGAAGTATCTCAGTTTAGAACAAACTGTGGCAAAATCTTCTCCACCTGCATAAAGAAAAAGAGAAACCTCTGTGTTTGACCAGGGTCTTCAGCTTTTCAATCTGTCAAGCTTGACTAAGGACTGAAGGCCCCCATCCACAGTAAGGATCTAGGAGACACGTGAGCTGGAAGTTAGTCTTGGGGTATTGAGGTATCTACAGTGCACTAAACAGGAGGCCAGGAGAAGACAGGGTACAAGTCACACGCCTAGATCCCTATAAGCCTAAAATTTCTTGCAGATACCTACACTCAGCCAGCTGAATCCCACCCTGGATGACCAAATTACCAAGTATTTGTCTGCAGCTCTCCTTCCTAAATACCTGTTTATATATTTCAGTCTCCCTGTAAAGAAAACTATACTTTGCTCCCAAGTCATCAACACCTTTGACTCCCAGAGCTGCCCATCCAGTCAGCTGAGTTTCCGGATTTTACACAAACTATCTCCTTCCCACACACTTCTCCTTCCTGTTTTTCCCTGTAGTTGGCTGTATCCTTTCATGTCTCCTACCTGTAGCAGTTTTCCAAGCGACTGCATTTCCTTTTTCCTCCTCTTTCATTTTCTCATTCAAATCTGTTTTTCCCCAAGCATCTTCTTGCCTTGACTCAGCTGCTTTTGGCCCTGATGTTGGGGCTCTGCACACCAGCAACAACTTAAAAAACACCTACAGGCTTGAATTTTACTAAAATACATTGCTTAGATTGGCAATATAGTAGTTTTTGTGTTAAAATAAAAGAAGATCCCAAATGAACTTTACTTGTCCTGTCTGAAAAAGGGCCAGGTCACAAGGTTAACGTATTGAGAAGTGTCAATATTGCAAATTCTCCTGCACTACTAGAAACACTACGGCTCAAAAAGCTCCCACATAACCCATGAAGCACAGCCCGTGTCAAATGGGGTGTGCTGGGAGCATTTTGTTTGTAGGGAAGGAAATCAAAGTCACCGGCTGCTTCAGAGCAGATCTCAGTTGATCCCAAGTAGTATCGCCACCCACGGAGGGTGAAGCCCAGAAGGAGCCTCCTCAAGAGTTCTCAGCCAAGAAGGGCAGGTGGAGATGATTCATTTGGAAATTTCAATCTAGAAGTTAAACCTCAGGACTAGTTGAGAGAAGAAACAAAAAATAGCCTGTTTTGTAGGATTTCACCAGCCCTTCCCTGCTGGTTCTCACTCTGGGCTGCGGCAGAGGGCATTCCCGTAACGGGGCTGGGGCATTCCCTGCACAATGTACACAGTGTCTCGGATGAAAAAGTCAGTGTATAAGAATAAGGCATAGCATAAATTAGCCATTCTAGAATCTCTGTGAGCACAAGGGCTCCCAGTTCAGAAACAAACCAAATTCGTGAGGCGAGAGGCAGATTGTTAATAGCCCCCAGAGTCTAGCAGGTTCCTTGCGTACTAAATGCAGATGATCCTTTAGAAACCAAGCAACAAGAAGCCCCTCCAGCTGCATTAAACAAATGCAAACTAAAAGGCACTGACCACTAAATCACAGCAGCTACTCTGGCTCTGGGGACAAGGGAACATACTTGTTTTTATTCCCAGGACTTGGATCCCCATCCGAATGCTGAGTAAATAAAATTACAAAAACTTTTCAGAATCTCTTCTCCACAGTAATACCTGCTTCTGCTACTGCAAGGTCTCTCAGGTGTCTCCTGCTGTCTCCTACTATTTTACTGAGATTGAGCCATGTGCCTGGGGTTAATTCTGACATGGTAAATACAGCTGTTGTTGTGGCTACATTGTAAAAAAAATAAATAAATAAAAAAATAGAGAAACTGAAAGAAACTGAATTTCAACATAGGTATAAACCATAGTATCTGAGAAAGTTCTGACAAGCTACATAGCACAAGCCTGATCCTGCTAACAAACCACCATGTGAGCAACTCCTCTTGTCTAAGTAGTCTGGCATTCAGAGTGACTTTGGCACTTGTGCGTGTTATTTGTCAAGAAACTTCAGTAAATACTTTTTTAAAAGCTTGGCTCATTCAACACTTGTGTATTTTTTCTGCTCAAGACAAGAAAATAGATTCACAAAGAGCCACTGACTTCTTCTTGGTTCCTAACCCCAGAAGGCTAAGTAATAGTAAATGAAAAATGATCCACAGCAAGAAGAGGAAATATTTTAATCGTTCCAGATTTATTTCCTAGCTTTCTTTCCCCAGTGGCTGTATAATGAATGAGATATCTGCAGAAAGTATAACATTAAACTCTGTTTCACCTTCCTGTCAGATTTCTAGCATCTGGAAAAATCAGAGGGAAGGTATCTCGAGCCTGGGGGAATCTTTTCACATTTCTCCTGGTAATGCTAAACTGATTATGTTTACAATCACTTCCTGCTCTGTTAGTTTATTTTTGTTTAGAGCTCATCTATAGTAAGAAAGCACCTATCTCATGACGAAAAAATAAGCACTGTAGACTTTTCCCTCTTTGTGGGATCACAATATCCCATTTCAATCTGTAGCTATCACAGCCCTGAGTTGTTCCTGCTCATCAGAGTAAGTAAAATACAACAAAGAGGTTACAAAGCAATATATTAAAGTCAGATGAGGGAATACAGGGTCTTTCATTACCCTGTCTATCAGATAAGCCTCCCAGTCTTGATACCAACTGAATCTTCTTAAATTTCCCTTGCTGGAAGGGCAGAGAGGATTTCTTCTTTTTTTAGAAACATTATTTATTTTGCACTTAACTTTGATAGAGTTTTGGGGGCAGACCCTGAGCCAAGGTGGTTTATCCTGGCTCTGCTGTCTCTACCAGAGCCCAGAGAGTTTACTCAGTTGAGCATCTGTCTCATTCTCAGTTTCACTGTAAAGGGGAGGAGATTTGGATCAACTTTTCTGGCCTTGCAGATACTTATTCACCCGAGATTCCCTTCCTACCGACACAGCTAACCCTATTAACAGAGAAAAATCTCTCATCTCTCTCTGCAGCACCGACTAAACGCCACATTACTTCCAGACGAAAGAATGGGGAGGAAAGGGAGGGGGGAGGAGAGAGGAGGAGAAACAAAGCTTGGACAAGATAAGAGCTGAAACGCTCTTAGACTTACTGTTGCAAGCGAGGAAAGTGCCATTCGATTCCATTGCGGCCAAACGAGTCGACGTGCGGCGGCAGAAAGGACTCCGGGAACCAGCTGTGCCCAGATGTTAGCGCTGGCCCGGGGTGGAAGCCGGACCCGCGAGGCTCCCCCTGCTCTCCGCTCCAGTAACCCCCAACGTCAGCTCCCTTCGGAGAGGCCTGTTCCCTCCCCTTGGCTGGAAATACCTCTTCGCTATGACTCCTCATTTATTTCTCTCCCTCATCGACGCGCCACCGCCTGCCCCGCGTATCGACTGGGGCCAAGCGTTGGATCGCCAGCGCCGCTGGCCCTGGCTCCTCCCCGCTCCAATCCGGCCTCTTCACCGCTGGCCCAGCCTCCTGCCTTTTGCTACCGCTGTAGCTTGACAACGATGCCTCTTTTCCTCTTGCTGGCATGTTTTCACGCTCTGTTCCTTTCCGGCGAGGCTTCCAGAAGGCACGGAGTGCTGCAAATCTGTCTTTCGTGGTCCGCAAAGCAAAGAAAGGGCCTTAAACAGATACCAGTGGTCAAAGCCGAGGTTGAAAGGGCTTTTAGACACTGGGAGGGAGGGCATGTTCCTTTTCACAGGGAAAAAAAAAACTCAAAGAGGTCAGAAATTGCTAAGGTAGAAATAGAAGCTGTAACCACAAACACTGGCAGAGGCGTGAGCTTAAGGCAGAAAAAAAAGTTAACGAGCTTTGCAATTGAGTCAGCCAGACGGAAAGGAGAAAAAAACTGCACTGCCCTGAGGCTTTTACTGAGTGGAAGCGATTTCCTCCACTCTGTTCCCTACTCCTGAATTAGATATTTTTTAAGGGTAGAAAGAGGATGCTGGCAAAGAGGGAGGGGGGAAAGAAAGGGAATCCAGTATGGGAAAATAAAGTTTCTCTCGACTTGAACGATTGGGGGAGGTTCTCAGGTTTTGTTTTGCTGCTGTTTATTTCCGTTTCTGGTTATTTTGGTTACCTTGATGCAAACAATTGATGGGGGTGCTGGCAGCGTGCAAATCCTCGCTCCTCAGCAGCTGTAAACCCGGCAGCTCCACCGGCAGAAAGGAAAAGTCTGTCTCTGATGGCAACAGATCTGGGAGACACATGATGAAAAATACTTAGGGACTAGGACTGTTTGTCCCTGCCTGCCAGGAATTGGGCTGCTCCTTTGAGAGCCCAGGCGTTGCTCTCGGAGAGTTTTACATTCCACAAACATCAGACCGCTGCCACCACCCAAGGAAAACTGCCATAATATAGCAAAGCTCCCCCTGCTAGTGCAAAACTAACAAAACCAAACAAGTGGAGAACAAAAAGTGCAGAGATTTCACCTCATGACTCCTCAAAAGCCCACTCTTCTACCTCACGGCCACCAGCATGGCACTGGGGGGGGGGGGGCCATCCCCC
>VWZK01004720.1:229768-303827 GCA_013396935.1 Baryphthengus martii | reverse complement strand
CATCTCCCGCTAGACATCTTCCAAAGGACCAGGAAGAAGCATCCGTTTTGCAAACCCACAAAGAGACATTGACTTGGACAGTGGCAAACTCTTTGGCAGCAAGGTCGGCTACTGGCAGGCAGGACAGAAGCTGGAGGCACCCAAGAAATTTCTCATACAGCCTTAAAAGCCTCAAGGCAGAGGCATTTCTGGAGGACACCATCAAAACCTTCACCTTTTCAGCTGATGAAGAAGAGTACTAGAGAGGCTGGGGGATGAGTCAGCCAAACTGGAAATACCAGTAAAGCTGAGGTGATGAGGACTGTATGGTTTTCACAAGGGAGGAAAAATAGAGAAGGGCAGTTTGAAAGTGATGATGGGAAATTGCATTATAGAATAAATGGCATTATATATATAACTATTATATATAATGTATATAAAACTCCTTTGCTCTTCTTTATATCACATTCCATTGCATTCTCACATTCCCAACACAAGCTCCTCACTCACAGACATATCATCCAATATCCCTGTGCCCTCTGTGGCAAAGGGGAGAGATGTAAGAGAGCTACAGTAGTCCCAGAAATGATGAAGACCATGTTCTGGGTAGAACTCCTCCACAGCAGCATAGGGCATGACAGCACCAAGACATGACCATCACTCCCCTGCACCGATGTGAACCACCACTGGCTGTCTCAAGTTGGACAGACCATCACCCGGCGAGTGAGATTGAGTTTCTCTGCCATCATGTCTTGAGATCTGAAGATGACCTCCTGCATTTAGCCCTCCACAAGAGCCCACTGTATCTTCTTGTGCTTCCTTCTTGCAGCGCTGCCTTCTCCACGATGGTAGCAGTGGTAGCAGAAATGGTGCCTGTCAGGAGGACTCACAAAACCTTGCCCAACTTTTCCCCATTACATTTACTCTCCTTGCTTCTGTCCACATCCAGAAGCATCACCATTTAGGCTGCTTTGAGCACTGTGTGTGGGACCTTTCTGACATCGAAGCTAAATCATCACCATTCCCAAATCCTTGATGGCCTTGACATTGTGTGTGTGCTCAGAGTCAGGCTGGCCTGCATTCATCAGAAAGTACAGCAGTCACCACCAGAGCCACTGACACCCTGCAGCAAACACCCAGCACAGAGATGACCCAGCACAGGTCTCATCAGAGCCCTGTTGCAGAAGACAAGAGTCCTTTTAGCCAGATTTCTGCACGCACATCAGAGGTGCTTGAATTCCCTTCCCTTTGTGGAGCTGAAACCAATATACATCCAGAATAACAACAAAACCAAAGTGACACGAGGAGCTACTGGCGTCCTGTGAGATGCAGAAATCCTACTAACAAACAATATTGTAGGAAAAACACAGCCGTTTCAGAACGTCATAGGAATCAAGTCTCTGATCCCCATTTTGGAGCATTGCACTTATTGTATTCCACTCTGGTTTGGATTTGGGCAGATCCAGAAGGTGCAAAGTGCAAAGGGCGTCTGCTCTCTGGCAAGTTAAACCAGCATCACAGCAGAGTGGCATGTTTAAAACTGGTGCCAAAACTGCAAAAAGTCAGTGTTTATCCAGAAGCCCTTAGAGAGCAGTTCATTGGATAACAAAACGCACAGTTAAGATGCACTGCAGCCGACTGTTGTCATATCTGTGCGTATTTTTTGAAAGCTGACTGCTTCCCTGCTCTGAACAGGGCCCCTAAGCTCAATCCATTGACTTGTTCACAACTGGTTTTGTGGCTCTTGATTGTCGAGATCACACCAGTATTTGAAGGGGAGGGTTCAGGCCGACTAAAACTGAACATCACTCCTTTGTGCATGGTGTCCCCACTCACAGCAGTGACACTCTTGCTAAGAGTCAAAGTTAAATGCATACAATTTATTCTGAGCAGATCGGTCCCAGCATCCATAAGGTGGCATTTCCATACCTTTTTTAGGCACTGTAGGTTTGTCTTCTCTGCTTGAAAAATTAACTTTTATGGTGAGATGACAACGGGACTGTAAAATCTTCTCTTTTATTGCAAGCTAACTGAGTGAGGTGATTGCACACCCTCTGCCCATGCTGATTTAGCTCTATTTATTTCTTGATAAAATTGCCTCCTCCAGAATTTTACAGGCACTGATTGCTCCACAGGAGGAACACACCTTTTTTTAGCAATGAAAACAAAACCTAACAGAAAAACCCACCTTCCTGAATTCCGCAAACACACGATCATTTACAAGGTGAGCTGGATTTATTCCCTCCTGTGCGCACCACCCACAAGCAGCGACTTCACCGCTGAGCCCATCTTGGTGTCTCCCAGCTTTCCACACTGCAAGATGATTACACTTAATGGCTCCAGAGATTTAAGGAGTCACTTTATTTCCCTGCCTTTGTTGTCACGTGGATTTTAATCCCCAAATCATCCTGCCAAGCTGAAGAGGTATGTGAGGAATTCCCTGTGGCATTTCAGCCACATGTTGCAGGCAGCTCCTGTTCTCCACCTTTCCAGTGTTCCTTGGAGTCAGGATCCTGGCTGCCCATGGCTGGACCTGTACCTAAGCTGCTTCTCACTGCTTGCACTAAAGGAAGGCAAGGTTGGGATGAAAAAGTAAAATACCAATAAACATTCAAATGATAGGAGAAGGACATGTAAATCAGGGAGAGGAGCAGGTAGTTTTAGGGCTTCTTGACCTCAATGCACAGGGATTGGTCTCCTTGTGTGTGGGGGTGTGAGCTATAGGATGGGCCCCATATCAGAATAATGCATTAAAGGGACTATTTAGAAATGCCGCTGCAGGAGGGAGAGGATAGGCAAGGACTCAAAGTCTACATCACAAAGTTTTCTCAAGTGTGGAAAGAAACCTGGGCATGGCAAGACTCAAGAAATAAGCAACCTATTACTTTTTGTTCATTTCGGCTCAGTCTTTCCTTTCGAAGGGAAATTATCCCTTGAGGCTCTGGCACCCAGGAAAGAGGGAAAGCACAGCTCCTCCATCCTGCTCCCAGCTCTCCCCTCCCCTGGACCGCAGAGGAGGGAGTAGGACTCCCATGACCCTGTTGCACCAGAGAGGGGTGCAGGGAGGATGCATTTCTTGAGCAGGAATCTCTGAACAGCAAGAGGCCAGAGGTGCTGGGAGGTCCTCCCTGGGGCTTCTCCTCTGACAACGTGCGTACGGGTTTGCTGCACAAACGTGCCTGTGGCAGTAGGATCGAAGCAGCTGCTGCTCCCGAGTTGCTCGAAGGGTGGGGAAATGAGGCTCCTGGGAGGCGGAGATGAGAAGTGATGACATCACAATACTTGCATCATCCTCCCAGACTATCAGAAAAGGCGTTTTCCCAGTGCTGAGCTTCAGGCTTATGCCAGCGACAGCTCTGGTAGCCCCAGATCCTGACCAAAGGAGGCACAAAGCCCTCACAAAGCCTATTTTGCTCCACAGCCCCTTTATTTTGGCTCATGCTGGGCTGAAAGACCTCCCAGCAAAGACAGCAAGAACTGAGCCACCCTCAGCTCTTTGCTGTGGCTGTTTAAGACAGACCTTGTCACACCAAAGTGACTCGAAACACCCAAGCGTACATTGTCAGACAAAAGCAATTACATTTCGAATGAAGAGAAAACCTCAAAGTCTGCTTTGGGCACCCCACTGTTTTCTTGTCCACACCATCATTTTTTGTGCCCATCAAGATGCAGTCAGGACATTTGTAAGCCTGGAGACAGGCTGTAGGGTTGGCACTGCCTTCCCAAAGCCAAGAATACAACCTAAAGAGTACAAGGTCAGCTCCGTGGTATTTTTTACTGAGGGACAAGTCCTAAAGCCAGGACACACCTTGATGAACCCACCTGCTCTCTAGCTATACAAGTGAGTGTGGAAGGAGTTAAATGTCAGCCAGGCTGGGTGAGGAGCCTGTCTCCCCGTGTAACACACCCTCCAACCCCTCCAGATGCAGAGGTGCCAAGATCATCAGTTAAACTGGAGTTGTGCACTGTCAAGGAGAGCTCTGTTTTCTCCCACACTTACACCCCTTTGCATTCTTCACCTTTGTGCACACACAGCCCAGCCCAGGCGGCAAAGAGCGTTTGCAGACTTCAAAGCCAAATATATTCGCAGAGCTTGATTCAACAGGGAACCACAAATCACAGCAAACCCAAAGCAAAGCAGTTTACTGTCTCCACTCATGACTCAGAAAAAAAGCATGACTCACGTGTTGACTGAATTGTACACAGTGGCAGGAGCAGCTCTTCATCTCGGAGGAATGCACCGAGTACTTGCTATGGAGAAGATGCCTCCTGGCTCCCTCTGCCTTTCAGACTCTCACACACACCTTCCTCATCACACAGAAATCTTCCCAACCCACCTCTCCCAGAGAAAACAGCAAAATCCTTTGTTTGCTTTGCAGAAAGGACTCAGGATTTCTGCCGCTGTGACAAAGCAGGGGTGTAAGAAGCATTTGGGCGAGCTTTGCTAGGTAGCCACGTGTTATTTTTTTTTGTCAGCAGGAGAGTTACTGAAACCAGCACAAGGGAAAATGTCACATTAAATACAGTTCATGTCAATGCAGAAGCAGGACTGGAATTTTTTCTGTTACTGTCTGGCTGCTCATTGAAATATTTTTCCATGTCTTTTCCCAATCTGTTTATTGTTTTAGATGGGGTGTCTTACCATCCTCAGATCATCCGGTCTCTCTCCATCCAGCTGGCCTGTAAGTCAGCAATAGATAGATGGTAAAATGTAAATTTCTCAATTGTCTTTCATATTTTTGGGAACAGCTCAGGGCTTTTACAAAGCAGTCCACATATCAATCTGGGAGGCCAGCTCCAGTCGCCCTTTCATAAAGGTATCATTACTCTTTTGTTATCAGTACTGTCTTTCAGTAGGTGGACATAGCTCTTGGTCATAACACGTTGAATTCCCTGCCTGTGCAAGAGCTGGGATTCAAAGGACTGATCCTGCCACTGAGTTTGCTACACCCAGCATTCACCTACCTGCGCGTTCTCCCCTCACTGCCAGGTTTCTGGCAGCTGCTCGTCCTTCACCTGCAAGAAACATGTCACAGTGTGAAGAAGGGCAGCCTCACGGCTTTGCAGGAGCTGGCAGAGCTCTGCACCTTTGGAAATCAGGTTCCCTTAGGATGGAAATTGGAAAAAGCTCAGGAATGGGATTTACAAGTCCCCAAAAACAGTGAGATTATTGGATTTGCGGACAACAGACTGGACAAAGTAATTGACTGTCGTGTTTAAGCTCGGCTGGGATGGAATTGACACAACACAGTATCATAAAGTTCAGAGAATGGGTAGGGCAGCCAGATGCCTTGTTTATCACCACGGATGGCTGTGCCAAAATACCTGCAGATGGAGCGATGCTGATGGATACATCTCCATTTAAACCATTTATTGCAGAAGTCACTCCCATTCAGGAGAGTCGTATGTGGCCACAGGAAGAAGAGACAGATGCTGGGATGTGTAAAGCTAAACCTGCTGCTGGCATAATCCCATACAAGTCCCATTAAAATTAATGAGGTATTTCTGCTTGAGCGGAAGATAAATTTGATTTACTAAGCCAGAAATATGCCTACCTGGCTCCGGATATCTTAAGTATTTGGAGGGGTTTTCCCTCTGCTTAGTAAAAGCAATCAAGAGCAGCTCTAATCACCAAATAAAGCAATAAAACAATCAAAAGATTCATCTATTACTGTTGATTCACAATTAAAGACTTAAAGAGTTACCAGATCAACAAGTCTCACATTGATTTCAGACTGAAAAATTATGTGAAAATAGAGGAAGAAGCAAGATTACGCATAAGATTTGGGAATAAAATACCTAAATTTCTCTAGTTATTCCAAAAAGTTCATTGTAACTCTAGGAATTTCACTATAAACGAGACAAATAATTGGACCTCTGTCCAATAATACCAGGTATGGTTTAGACATCTCACTCATTTTGTCTTCAGACTAATTTTCATTTGTGTTGAAGTTTTATTTTATATCTGTTTGCCTAATTTCTGTCACTACAGGATAGATTTATGAATGTCAGGGAGTCATTTTTGTGCATTTCTATGCTTTAACAAATTTAGGTTTAAGTGAGCCATCTGATGTTGAATTCCCTGACTTTAAATGTTTTGATCCTGGGATAATGAAAATGTCTTTGCCAGAGAGATGTACAGAAAAGTACAATTACACTTAAACACTTATTAGCAAGATTTTTAGGGGCGAGAGGAGCCCAGACATTCCTCTTAGGGCTATGAAAAGCTCATCTACTAGTGAATGAGAAGCTCAATGAAAAAGTCAAGCATAGTTTTCATCAACTTCCCAGTTCAGTGCATCAGTAAACAGCAGGGATCAGCCACACAACACTAGACGACTGCACCTGAGTTGTAACTTTGTCAATGATTTAGCAAATCTGACCAGTGAGATGAAGTTAACGTGTGAATGAGGAACAACCACCTCATTGGGGAACCTGGTGCTGCACTAGACTTACTGGTAAGAAAACATTACGAGGCGTGATTATCCTTGTTAGGAAAGAAGAGCCGGAGACTGGTCCCAGTGTCCTGCCACTTTTAGCCATTAATGACTCCTTCGGATGCACCCCGGATTACAGCGGAGCTGAGACACCCACGGAGCTTCACAACCACAACCAGCCAGGTTGGCAAGCACATTTCTAACCTGAAAAGACCACAGTCATGAGGCCAAGGTAGCTGCCATCAGGAACGCTTCACTCATGCCTCTTCGTTCTCGCACCGTTGCCTCTCCACAGCCAATTGCACTAGGGTACACACGTCAAGTATGGAGGAGGGTTGATGATTAATGTCATAATGGCTCCTTTTAATATACTTCATCTGTCAGCTTAATTCTCTGTAACTGGGATAATCACAATAATTAGATGCAATTGTTCATATCACTACCTAATTGCAGCTTTTTTTTCAGTGTAGCCAATTCGTATGAATGTTAAATGTGCAGAAAATACGGGAAGTCTGAATTTCACTTTGCACGTCCTAGAAAATCTTATTAGGGACAAATTGTCCCACAAGATTAAACTGCACCTGAGGATCTTGTGATTCCAGAGTGTGCAACACGGGTAATCAGCGATGTTACAAGTAAGACATTTTATTTCTGATCCCAAAGAGTTAAAGCTACAGTTTGCACAAACTCAGTGACATCAGACATCCCTCCACCTCCACCTGAACAATTCATATAGAACAAAAATGCTGTGGAATTGCTAACATCTCCAGAGCAGATGTTTATGCATGCAAGGAATTCCTGTGTCTCCTAACAAACGGCCAGCATTATTGGTGTTAAATTTATAATCAGCCATGCTCTTTGAAAAGACAAAAAAAGACGAAGAGAAAAACATATCCTGAAATCATCTAGGACCCGCCCCACAAAAAGATCAGACAGAATGACAATTTATTACTAGATTAATTTTTAGATTAACATATTTCCTAAATGAATAAAAGGACAAACTTGTAAAATCTCATCAAATGTTTTCAAGAAGAGTGTTCATAACCTCTAATTTAGCTTCTTTTCGGACCCAGCTTCATTTCATAAAATGAAAGTTAGGAACACAGCTCAATAAACTGTCACTGAAGAGAGAGGAGCCTTTGAAAAGGATGAAGAGGACCAAATTAAGATGTTGAAGTATCTCAAAATAAATACCCCTTCAGAGAGGTAGTGCTGTAAGTGTGAGATCACAAGCTACCACTTTATCACAAACCTTGCCTTTAAATGCAAACTAGAGCTCAAGTTTACACTTAAAGGTGGAACTGCTGCTTCCAAAATCACGCCTTTTTTACTCCTGAGAGAATTAAATGCAGCCACATCCCTCTGGCTGATGGTGTTATTCAGGTTTTTGAAAAGAAAACGTGAGGATATCAGGGTGCAGAAAGAACCATAAAAGTTGCCTGTTGATGAAGTATTTTACTGTTTTTTTGATGCCTCCTCATCACTTCTGCAAGGCTGGTGCAGCCAGAGCAGAAAGGTTAAGTGACTCATTTCCTTCCTGCTCCTGCTGGAGGGCACCTACACCAGCAAAGCCTTTCCACAGACCTGCACCCCCTCTGATCACAGGAGACCTGGTTTGTGCAACTGCCTGCAGATGTGTCTGTGGGAACAATACCTGGAAACCAAAACACAGAGCTACCAAATGCTATTAATATATACTGGTGAGATCCCAGCTACAAGCCTGCAGGTCGCACAAGAACCAAAGAAAACCCTGAAGTTGTGGTCTGGGTCTTGCCTTTGAGTTTGTGGCACCTCAGACACCTCCCTAAGCTACCCAGTTCATGGCACCTCATCCACCTAGTCCAAATTATGTCGTCAGCTACCCTTGTGTCCACCACGTGATACTGAAAATTTCATCCTTCTCACTCTCCCTGGCCAACTTGCTTGGTGGAGCAGAAGGTGAGAATCATAGAATCATAGAATGTTTTGAGTTGGAAGGGACCTTTAAAGGTCATCTAGTCCAAACCCCCTGCAGTGAGGGTGGACATCTGCAATGGGAGCAGGTTGCTCAGAGTCCCGGCCAATCTGACCTGGATTGTCTCTAGGGATGGGGCTTCTACCACCTCTCTGGACAACCTGTGTCAGTGATGTAAAAAACGTCTCCTTTAGAAAGGGCTGCTCTGCCAAAGCAGAGAACAACCCAACAAACCAGCTTTGGCTGCTCATTGAACCGTTTCACTTAAAAGTGTTGCAACTATGTGGTGTGGCACAAGCACAGACCAGTAGGACATGATGGGACATGTTCTCATTGGCTTATGCCTTACATTCCTCAATCTCAATGAAGGTGCAGACCTGATGCTTTTCATTCCAAGGTGTTAGCTGCTGCCCAGGTTCAAATGAGCTTTTGAAGGGTTTGTTCACTTTCTAATGCATCAGGGATAATTCTGGTCTGCACTTTGGAGGTGTAGAGGTATATATTTCTAAGGCCAAGTGCAATAAAAAAAAGAATTCACTCTTTCTGCTGAATATGAAAAATGTGGTGAAGCCCTCTAAATGCAAACACTTCCTCTTGCATTAAGAAACATTGGGTTTCGGTCAAAATTAACCCTGTAATGGATTCCACACTAGACTGTAGCACTGAATGTCAGGCCATACTGGCCTTCTCCTTCTGCAGAAGGCTGGCAGTCTCCAATAGATCCTGTGCCAAGGTGTGCCAGTCCCTGGCAAGTGTATTATATATCCTTGGGATTCTTATATGATCCTACCCAAATGTAGGCAACTGTAGGTAACATTGCTCTAAGAGTAAAACTTTCCCTTAGGAGACCTTTCCTTGCTCAGAACCCTAAGGAAGTTCCCATGTTAGAAAAAGGCCCTGAAACATTAAAAGGTCATGTAACCAGGTCTCTAGGATAGCCTGCCTAGGGTCCAGAGGGTGGACATAAAGATGATCCGAGGGCTGGAACATCTCTGTAATGGAGAAAGGCTGAGAGAGTTGGGGTTGTTCAACCTGGAGAAGAGAAGGCTCCAGGGAGACTTTGTCGCAGCCTTTCAATAAATAAAAAATACTTGAAAAAAATAAGGAAGTTGGGGACAATCTTTTTAGGATGGGCTGTTGCAACAGGACAAGGCTTGATGGTTTAAAACTAAATCGGGGGAGATTTAGACTAGAAAGAAGGAAGATATTTTTTTACAGTGAGGGTGGTGCAACACTGCCCCAAGTTGCCCAGAGAGGTGGTTGATGCCCCACCCCTAGAAACATTCCAGGTCAGGTTGGATGGGGCTCTGAGCAACCTGCTCCAGATGCAGATGTCCCTGCTCGTTGCAGGATTTTGGACTAGATGACCTTGAAAGATCCCTTCCCATCCAAACCATTCTGTGATTCTTTCTGTGATTCTATATGTTACATCACAAACACAAATAATAACCTTAATAGAAGACTTATTAGGTGTGGTTTACAGCAGGGCAGAATGGGGAGAAACCCAGTCGTTCTGGGACCTCCCCACTAGGGCAATTCCTTGCCCTTGTCTCAGTGCCTGAGGTGAAGACCAGTTAAATGGCAATAAATGAAGGTAAACATAAAGAACACATCCCTTGCTTCATGATTTCCTGGGCAGAGTAAAGGGTACTACTGAACGTGTCTTGCGAGCCTGGGCAGAAAAGAAGATGCTGATTTTGTAGGCAGGTACCAGTTCATCTGGCTGGTGAACGGAGCTGCCTCCTCACCTTCTTTGATCCACTGCAGGGCTCCCACAGAAAAGCACATGCAGGCCTGCTGGTTTGGCTGGGCCAGCCTTATCTTTCCCCACAAGCAAAAATGAAATAATACACTGGGAAAGCGCGGTGCCAGCACAGCTGTACGTTCTTCTGATGACAGACTCTGCACATCCTCAGGACACCACCATCTCTCATCCCAGTGGGACAGATTTTCTTTCTGTCACACCAAGCTCTCCTGACCATGCTCCTACAGACACTATTTCCAGTGAGATTCCTCCCAGTCTGCAGGAGCTAGGGCACCGTTTGGAGCTAACCTGGGCAGCATGAATCAAAAATGAGGTCAAGGTGTCTTCAGGACATCCAAGCCACTTCCTTTGCATTTCTGCCACCAGGGCCATGTTGCAGTGACCATGAGTCCTCTGTTTCTCTGGCAGATGGCAGGCAGACACCTCTCCCCAATAGCACAGCCTATGTCCTCTCCTTACACTCCAACTCTTTGCAAGAGATGACATTGTGTTGCCTGTGACCAATTTACTTATGTCCCATCCCATCCTTGAAAGAGCTTTGGAGAGATGTCTAGCACTCCAGTTCATGTTGTCCTCATGTGAGCAGTCTTGAGTTGATCTTTTGGGACTAAAGCAAGATGTTCTTTTTCATCTCTGTCGCCCTAACTCAGTTGGCCTTCTGGGTCATTCATCTGTGCCCAAGTTCCTGAGGATAAATGGATGAAACTACATTTAAACCCATCTCTTTCACCACCCTGAAAGAACTTTGCCACAAAAGATACTGTTTGGAGCTTGGCCTAAATTAGTGGTTTTCAGGGAGGTGAAAATAACACAATGCTAAGGTAAAATTTAAAAAGCATTTCCCCTGAGGTTCATCTTAGAAGATTCCTTCTCACCGAGCCTGACATACCTACAAGCTTCATCCTCAGTGCTCTCAAGTGGCTGCCCCTAGCCCTCAGCGTGACCAAGAGCAAACATGGGATTCAAGAGCTTACGCTAAATGCAAGCTGGCCGGACTGGGCCTGGCAGCAAAACCATCTGCTTCAAACACACTTTTGCTCATGCTCTTATTAAAGCAGAACCAAGAGCTTGGGAGGAATCCAGATGAAAAATCCTAAATATAGGGGTGTTTAGGTTCCTTTTCCTTCTGAATTAGGTGGCAGTTCCTCATTGCACTGCACCATACAGGAGACCTATGGTGGGTCTTTTTCATCTTCTGCTCCAAAGCTTCAGATCTTGGCCCATCCTCTGCCAGGTGAGGGCATATCTTTACAGTAGAGACATCCAGAGCATGGACAGACATGGAAGAATGATTTGTATTTTTCCCTTTAACTAATTCACCCACTGTACAAACCAGGAGAGCAGGGTAATATCTGCAAATATATCATGTCTGACTGGAGGCTGAGAAAAAACTTACCGGACAAAGGTAAGAAAAAAAGATGTTTAATTTCTTGTGCAAAACATTTCAAGACAAGGAGGAAAAACTTGGTCAAGTACTGAGGCACTGGAACAGCACAAGACAGGTCCAAACCATGGTTTTCTGACAGCCACATCTTGGGGCTGAATAAGCCCAGCCAGAGAAGTCACAAGGTAAGTATAGTAGGGTGATTTTAGACAGAAGCTCTCAAAGGTAGGGAGAAAAGTAGGAGGAACAGACCAAAACTTTCTCCTCTTCCAAGGTTTCTTTGCATTTATACAAATCCTGGCTGCTGTGTGAGAAGAACTTCCAAAAGAAACTGACTCAGAAAGGAATCAAGAAAGAACTACTAAAAAGAGTCAATCAGTGGGTCATTCCCAACAGCATAAATTAGCTATTGTGGAATTCTGCCATGCCATTGCTTCCAGGACAGAAGAGGCTCACACAAACCTAGCCCATAGATATCTTTGTGTATATATATATATATTTGTGTGTGTATGTTGCAGGCCGCTGGGCTGCAGCCAGGCCCAGCCTCGGCNTATATATATATATTTCTACGCAAACCTGGAATCTGCAGTGTAGGGATGGGGTACAGACATCTCCCCAGTGATGTCCCTGAAGCACACTATGAACCATCAGTTAAATCTTTTTGTTACTGCGAAGTCTTGAAGACCTGGGGAGATGAATGCTATGGTCCACCAGCATGTAGATGATGTGCCAAGGAATGGATTTATTCACCAAAAATAGCACTGAGAAGGGTCTTTATGATCACAAAAGAAAATAATTTGGAGTGTGAAAATGCTAACCTTATTCTTTAATTTGGGGAACAAAGACATATCTGGAAGCAGAAGCCAAGTATTAGGTTGTGAATCTAACCAGAGGCTGCTTTCCTTGGTAGCTTTCCTAGATTCCTAACAAATAATAGGTGGACCCCCAACTAGTCATAGAGCACAGAATGAAAACCCACTCATTTTAACGAAACTCTTTACTGGGTAAATGGTTTTGGGTAACTGTTTGTTTAACAAAACCCATTCCTGGGCAAATGGAACGGCTTTTGACAAAAGGAGGTCAGACAGACTCTGCAGTTCAATAACCCTCCGAACATGTTGGTGAGCGTGGAGTATGAGGCCCTTGTTCTGCTCTGCTGGAGAGCCCCAGAGTGACACCAGCACGGCACCCTCCAGCTGGATCTCTGTGGGGAGGCGTAGCCTGTTTCCAGCTTAATTAAAGAGCGATGTCTCTGCCCAGACGCTGTCAGAAAGGAATGACTGGCTCCTTTGTGTATGCACTTCCCACATGCTTCTCCTACATGTTGGGTGTGCCTGGTTTGTAAAATCCCACGCGGCTTGAGCAAAATTAACAGCCTAAGTATTTCAGCAGAAGCACAGCAATACCCCACTGATGTCTTTCAGCGAGGGACACACTTGTAGATACAGCAGAGAGGTGTGGGAAACAAAAAGAAGCCTAAAGTCCGGAAGAGTAAACTGGAAGCAGGTGAAAGGGTTGGCTCATGTCAGAGGACAGCCACAAAAGAACACCATACAAGATGTTAAGGGAGAAATTAATGAAGACTAGCCAGGTGGAACTGCCAGTCACAGGTTATTTAAAGTGTTTCCAAGAGAACTGGGGATGATCTAAGTACCGTCAGCAAGGCGAGAGGTGTAAGAGAGGGATAGTCTTTAAACTAAGAAGGACATTTGAGGAAAAAAGCCCACTCTGGCAGAACAAGGAAGCAGTGCAATGTGAGAAGCCAGCTTCAGAAGCAGATCTGTCTGGCATCTTTCGCCTGGAACTGAAAGGCTATTGCTCCGTTTTCACTGTCTTCAAATTTTAATTGGGTTTTAAAGTCAGACTGTGGATGTTGGTTTTAGTTCATTGTCAGGATACACACACAACATGCAAAGGAGCCTCGCATTCCAGCGATACCTGTTTGGCCACATCTGCAATAATTATGGGATAATAAATAGTTTTGCCAGTGTAGTCAACAAACACACTTTATGTAATACTCTGGTAAAAGAATAGCACAGATTGTGGTGGAAGTGTTTTTACCTGCTCGGTTGTCTGATCAGAACACCGATTTAACACAATACTTGGTTTTAAAGGCGCTCCTGGATACGTGGAAAGCTTAACCGGACCACTGGAGGGCAGCAACGTCAAGGGAAATCATTCAGCAGCCTGCTTTTGGGAACTGATGGATGGAAAGCCCAAACCAAGACCTTAGCAAAGAAATAAAAATAATTAGAAATAATTTCTTACTACTCAGATGTAATTAATGTAATTAGATGTAAAGCAGATGTAAAGCAGATTAGATGTAATTAGATGTAAAGCAGAGCAATTCTTCTGGCACAAAAGAGAGTACTGCAATCTCGTTTCCCTTCCATGTCCCCTGAAGCCTGCAGGACTTGGTCCTATTTTCAGAAAATGTTAAAAACATCCGAAAATATTTGGGGTCTTGATACATTTTGAACTCTTATGGATTTAGTTGGGGTTTTAAAAAATTAATATGTAAGTCAAAACCATTTTTATATCTTCTTATATACACATATATTTGAATTATATTTATATTTTAAGTATGTAGAGAGACATATTTCCAAATGTATCCATATTGTTGCACCAATGTAACGGGGGCAGCACATTCAGCAGAATTTTTACTTTTGGTTTTTATTTTTTAAGACTATCCTAAATTTCATCATTTCAAAGAAGCCCTTCAAATATCAAGTGAGTGGAAACAATTTAGTGAGTCCTCCCTGGGCAAGGAAGTTCACTGACAATGATGATTTTGAGGTCACCATGAAGGCAAAGGTATGAACTTTTCTGGAAGCTGTTTTGCTTCAGTGAAAAGATACTATTATTAGCCTAATATTGATACATTTAAGGAATATATGTTGACAATAATTTCAGACTATAGTTAAACGCAACTGTCTATGGCTTTAAAATATATAAGGAAATATACTGGCTGACTTACATGCCCAGGTCATAACATCCATCTATATTTTGGTAAAATACGAGCACGGTAAATAAAACTGCTCTGGACTTTGTTCTTTTAGTAAAAAGCAGAAGATACAGTTCCACTCTGCCACGTAGCTATGGACACGTTGCCTCCTGCTCAGCACTTGAGCTCCCTGATTGCATTCAAGTTACATCTGGCCATTTTATATGCACAGATGTTCTGTTGGTCTTAGAAAGCAAATAGCAGAAGAAGGAGCTAGACTTGCCTTATCCATAGTGTTGTTTGGTACCTGGATGCCTGACAAAATCAACCCTGTGTCTGTAAGGAGATTTTGTCAGGTTATAATGGCAAGGACCTTTTCTGCAGATGTTACTACCAGAAGAAAGCATCAGTTTGAAGAACAGGGGATCTTTAAGAGTGAGTCCTCATGGGACAACAAGGGATGTGCAGGGAGTGTAAGTAAAATAAATATAGAAAAGTAATGCAATCCTGACAAGACATAGAGACTACTTGAGTGGAATAATCTGGACTTCAGTAGAACTTATGATTCCTCTGAGGTCTGTGATTTAGGCTACATGGACCTTAGCAAGGAGCGTGGGGCACTAAGCACAGAACTGCAATGCAAAAAATCAGTGCTCAGGAGACAACATCCACTTTGTGAGCATTTGGGGATGTTTTTCTTCAAATTAACTTTTGCTTGGTCCTGTACATTGAGAGTCCATTAGCTGATGGAGCACATGAGGTGAGGTCCTGAAGAGCTTAACTTTAGATGAGCTTGCTCCAAGAGAAATGTCCTTGTGTGCCACACTCCCCACACAGGCATACCAAGTGATGCCCCGAGGAGTCCCTGCAGCTCCACACATCAAAACATCAGCATAAAATGCAACCTTGCATGATACAAAGGGGAATACAAGGTAAAATGTCTGCTAGAAGTCATACATGGCAGTTGAAGAAAATGTCTACATATGGACAGTTACACCTATAAAGGTAAGCTAAAGTTTCTGTTTGTTTGGGGTGTTTTGTTACCATTTCCTCATGTACGAGTCTCTCTTCAGCCCTTGGAAATTAAGTATCTTAGAATGGTGATAAGGAGGATGATATATATGCAAATTGTTCTTAATGTTCATCATATTTATGTGGAAACATGAATATACATGGAAATTAAACAGCTTTAAAAAGGGAACAGTGGCATTTATTTTTAAGTTTATACGAGTAAACAATGAGGGCATAAAAATGGAGATCTGACGAAAAATATACGAGTGTCATATGGGAAACAACTGTCTGTGGCTCTGGACCAGTGTTTAAGCCCTCCCTTCTGATCTTACATTTGACTACTGGGCAGATAGATCTCACCTTCCGTTCCAAATTTCACGGTGGGTTTCTGCTGGAAAAAAATCCAGCTTCTAAACTGAGATGATCGGCTTGGCAAGTTACTGAAAGACAGTAAAGATGAAAGTACTGGAAGTTTTTTCCACAGTCAGTTTTCATGTACATCTATATACCATTTTAAACAAAAACATCTGCTTTACCGTCACTACTCTTTCCCAGCCTTTAAGTTTTCTTAAGTTTCTTTAAGTTTTCTAAAAGGCTGGGAAAGAATTCTTTTAAAAATGCTGGATTTTATTGACATTCCAGTTAGCAAACAGATGTTATAATCAATTGTAATAGCGCATGATGAGAAAAGTTGGAATCCTGATATTGAAACATGTCAAAAATGGATGCTCCAACCTTCTTTTAAAGGCAAAGACAGACCTATGTATTCACACAGAAACAAAGCTGTAAACCTTGTCTGCTGGAAAACACAGGTGCCTGGCCCTACCCTTGTCAGATGTCAGTGATTTCTCTGACTTGCCTTAATTTTTGGAACAGGATGTTGCAGCAGTGCTTCAGAGTCTAATGCACAAATTCAGGTCACAAGTCGATGTACCACATGCCTACAAACACCTCTTTCTACCACCCCTAAGGCTGCCTTGGGCTTTGCACCCCAGGCCTTTCACTCATCTGCTTGTAGAACGTCACGGGTTGGTAAATTATAACAATTATAATTATTTTTGCAATCGTTATTTTCTGAGAAGCACCATCAGAGGGCAGTACCATGGCCCACTTCCAAGCCCTGCATCCCCCCTTTGCAGTAACCCTTACGGAGGGAGCCAAATGACCCTGACTGCAATTGAGAAGCCACTGGGGCCCACAGCCTGGTTCCTTCACTCTGAGCAAGATGCAAGGAGGTGGGAGAAAAAAAAACCAAACAAACCAAAAAACAAAACAGGAGGCAAGACAAGCAGAAAATACTAGGCCAGGTTGGTTTCTAAGGAAAATAATCACCCGTTTCAGCAGGAGCAGGCGGCTGTTGTTAGCAACCGGTGTACACAGCCAGGGCTCTGCGCAGGAAGAGGGAAAAGATGGATGGTTTAGATTAATTAACCCATCTTCCAGCCGTGGCAGCCTGAGGGACGAGCCCTGGGCTCTCTGTGCCATGTGTGGCAGATGGGAAGAAAGAGAGGATTTTTCTTCTTCCTTCAGCTGCTCAACTCCATCCTGCACTGGAGCCTGATGGCAGCAGATGGGGCGATCCAGGTCTCCCAGAAAGCCCCAATTCCCTCAAAAGTTTCAAGTCAACATTTTATTTCATTCCTTATGAATTCATAGAGCTCTGCTGCTCTAAGAGAGCTCTAAGTACCTATTTTGACAGTGACAGGACAAAGCGCGGCTACGAGCCTGACATAGCCCGCTCCCACCGGCGGGAAGGTGGTTACGGGTTGTGCGAGGAGCCCGGAAGAACGAGAAGGGAACTCGGAGGGGGTTACCCCCATTATCCCGCTCCGAGGTGGCCTCGGACGGAACTCGGGCCCGGCCGCTTGAGGGCCGCNCAGCGCCGGGCTCGCCATGACCCAGCGGAGCCTCTGGCCCGACACCCAGGTAACGCAGCGGGGACGGGCCGCACGGGCACACGGCCACGCCTGCACGGGCACACACACCCGCAAACAGAAACAGACTCACACAGACGCACGCCCCTGCACAGACACACATCCTCTGCACACACACACAAACACACATTACCCTGCAAACAGCCTCACATGCCCCTGCACATACACATCGCTGTACACATCCTCACACGCATGCCCCCCCCTGCACACAAACACATACACCCCCTGCAAACAGCCTTACACCCCCCACCCCTGCACACTCTCTCCCAGCCCTTGCAAACAGCCTCACACACATGCACACCCCTGCACAAAAACACACAGACACATACCCCCCTACATGCACCCTGCACAAAGACCGGCACGCACACAGACACTGTTGCACTGACTTTGGCTGGGATAGAGTTAATTTTCATCACAGTACCTGGTGTGGGCTGCATTTAGGATTTGTGCTGGAAACCGAGCTGGTAGCACCGGGATGTTTCAGTTCCTGCTGAGCAGGACTCACAGTCAAGTCCTTTTCTGCTCCTCACACCAGCCAGCCAGCCAGCAGGCTGAGGGTGCACAAGGAGTTGGGAGGACACAGCTGACCCCAACTGACCAAAGGGATACCCCACACCATATGACCTCTTGCTCAGCAATAAAAGCTGGAGGAAGAACAATGAAGAGGGGGACACATTTGAAGTAATGATTTTTTTTTCTCCCCAAGTAACCTTACATGTGATGGAGCCCAGTTTTCCTGGAACTGCCTACCCATGGGAAGTGCTGAATAAATTCCTTGTTTTGCTTTGCTCATGTGTACGGCTTTGTCTTCACCTCTTAAACTGTTTTTATCTCAATCCACATGTTTTCTCACTTTTATCCTTCTAATTCTCTCTCCCATCCCACTGAGGGGGAGTGAGCGAGCGGCTGGATGGGGCTGAGCTACCAGCTGGGGTTAAACCACTACACCTGTACAGTGCCTGTGTCTCCCTCACACACACACCCCACCCACATAGCCCCACACAGACACACCTCTGCATAAACCATGACACAGACACCCACGGTGTGTGCACAGAGAACTGTTCACCACCACCACCACCACCACCTACACTGTCAGTGTCTATGCACAACCTTCTGTACACACACCCACACAGTCCTCCACACCTCAGTGCTCATCTGTGCCTTACTGGGTCCTTCCCAGGTACCTGTCTCAGCCCTTTTCCCCTACTTTGCTTCCTCCATTTGCTGATTCCAGGCATTTCCACGTGCCCAGGGATCTCTGCCCGTGCTATCTCAGGCTTCAAGCACTAACATCTCATTTTCTTTCCTCAGGACATCTCCCACTTGCTGGCTGGCATCTTTGAGGAACTGTACACCGGAGATGTTATCGGAGAGGACGTGGTCACAAATTGGATCAAGTCCCAAGGAGGAGACAATGTTTGTCATGAGAGTTTTACAGAGGAGCTGGAGAAGGTATGAGTCAAAACCAAGTCAGAGTTTGGAGCTCAGTTCAGCTTTCACTGCCGCTTCCTAATTTCTAGACCTTCTATACAATAAAAAGGGCAGAGGAGAATTCTGACAGTTTAGTAGAGATTTACTGAAGCACAGTTTCCCACAGAACCTTTCATATAAATTAATATTCACCATGTGCTCCTTCGTGATATTCTCAGCTCTGAATGGTTTTTCAGACACAGAGTAAAACCAGTAAAACCTGTAGCCATTTAAATGCCTGTTCTACTGGATAGCAACTTTTCTTTAAACTGCTGGCCGGTGTACTAGACTTTCTATCTTGCAATAAAGCATTCTCATGGGCTGCATTTTGAAACCAGATGCTGCAAATATTATTTGTATATGTTTACCTTAGTGGTGCGCTATGACACATAGTCCATTAGCATTTGCAACACTGATTATCTTGAATGAAATCACCAGTAGAAATGCAAAATACTCTTATTGACCGTTGTTCTGATACCTGTTCTCAGGGTATAGAAGTAGAGGCTGTTGCTGGACGATTTGAGCAATAGGTTTTGTTTCCATTTTGTGTCATAATACCCTCTCAAAGGTTATCAGAGATGAAAAGTCTGAAGTTTTGTATTTATTTTGAGTTATTAATAAATAGAGTGGTGGGCACAGTATATTCTGAGCAATAAATGTGAATACTTATTCCTGAAATGGACTGCTTGGGTAAGGTTCATTTCAACTGAGAGTACATGTCTGTAACATGTATGTTACAGATGAACTAATCACTCTGTATCATCAGAGGGAAAAAAAAGGAAAAAAACCCACCAAACAGGAACTTTTAGGGCGCCATCCATCTGATCCATTTTAGATGAGGTGGAATTGTATCCTGGATTCCAGGGACAGTGGAAGGATCTCAGAAGGAGCAGGAGAGGAGGAAGCGTCTCATTTTTGCTGGGGTGCACCCTGTCCTTTCTATTAAAAAAAAAAAAAAAGAAAGAAAAAAAAAGAATTATTCAATTCTATTAAATAAGTCAAAAAAGGTTAAACCTTGTTACATAAAAGTTCTGCAGAAAGCTTGGGCTACAGATGCTCTTGAGACCATCATGTCTCATGTCTCTGTTCCTCTGCTATATTCTCTCTTCAACTTACGTTGACACCTCTTTGAGGCACAGTTTTTCTTTTTCAGTTGTGCTTTTTAGTGGATTGCTAAAATGGTCCAAAATACATCAGGAGGAGTAAAATATCACTCCTGGGATATTTTGGAGTTTTAGAAACCTTCCTCATAACTATGAGGGAACATTCACTTCAAATTTAGTCCTATACTTACAGGCAAAATACAGGGCAGTAGCTACTGTCCCACGTAAAGTAAAAGAGACATTTCTCTTGTCCTGAGAGGATTTCCTCATCTTTCACACATTTTTCTTCGCTAGTGCTTCTTAGCCAGCACAAGTTAAATGACAGGAATGCCAGTGTTTAGCAGGCCAGTTTATGCTTGGAAAGTCATGGTGTTTGACCAAGTTATCTCTAGTTACCTCTCCAAGAAAACGTTCATCTGCAAAGAGATCTTTACAGTTCCAATTACACTCATTTCTCTACTTTCCCCCGTGCCCATAACAGCTTCTTGCTGAGTATAAGAGCCGACTGAAAGAAGCTGACGTAGTAGAAGAGAACATCATTCAGGCCCAGGATCGAGCGAAAGCTGAGGAAGAAAGAGTCCTAAATATGCTGAAGGCAGATGCTGGGGAAGATTTCCACAAAATGAGATTGCCACCAGGTGAGGATTTTGGAAATACTGTCTCTCCCCCCGGTACATGCTTATGGTACCTGGAGACCAAAACAACGTTTGTCTAAATCACTGGTAGGACTGACACTAGACTCACAGAATCATAGAATGGTAGAGGTTGGAAAGGACCTCTGGAAATCACCTCATCCAACCCCCCTGCTGAAGCAGGTCCACCTAGAGCAGGTTGCACAGGGACATGTCCAGGCAGATTTTGAATATCTCCACAACCTCTCTGGGCAGCCTGTTCCAGTGCTTCATCACTTTCACAGGAAAGAAGTTTTCCCTCATGAAGAATTTTTTCTCAGGATGTAGAAGCTTTTCCTCATGAAAACTTTCTCAGAGGACTTCCGGGTTGGCTTTACATCAACAGAGCAACTTTGAAGAATTTAGTGCCGAGATTCCAGTAGAGTAACATGCTTAACATTTTAAGAAACTAAGCAACCAGGTTGGTTTCAAGGTATTAAGTTTGCAATTAATAGCAGCTTATCACCTAACTTTATTACAAGCACACATACCTTGATCCATCATAGCAACGAGATTAAATGTTTTTCCAATGGCTGCATAGCTGGGTCTGAAATGAATTTAGAATTGAGGAGATGCACGTTCAAGTCTTGGAATTAAAACACCAAACTGTTTCTCTATCCAGAAATATTACCTGACAGTGGTCAGTTATAAAGACAATATTAATTGGAATTAATCAACATATTGTATTTTAAGGGATTAAGCTTTTGCCTTTTTTTGTTTTGTTTTGTTTTTTCTGTGTTACTGTTGCAGTGGCATCCTCTTTTAGGTGGATTGTGGATAATGAACTTCTCAGAAAAAATCGTTTAACCTGCCCTGATGATTACATCACTGATAAATTACCTGTTACTAGAGCACCAAAAGGTAACTTTTAAAGCAGAGAATAATTTAGACTTTTTAGAACACTCCATAAGAATTGAAGCATTGGAGAATGTAGCAGATGTGAGTATATTTTCCTAGTTTTCTGCCAAAGCAGAAGGGAATGTAATAGTACAGGTATAAAATTCCAGTAAAGGGACATTGTCCAAATGAAATTCATAAATTAAAAATGACTGAGTTAAAATATGCTTGAATATGAAATTTCATGGTGGCCATGTGTTTGTTTACAGTTCTTTCCATCTGACACATAAACTATACTAACTGTGACTGTCCTGCTTCTATTCAATTTCATTAGCACTAAGCTGCAACTACAACTTGTATGTAGAGAACAGAAATGGTTACGTTAAAGTAAAAACTGTTTCCAGTGAAATAAAATTATAGTTTTTATTTGGGGTTTAAAAGTTTCTGATTCCAGAAATATATCAGTTCAATTTGCAAATGAAGATCAGTAAAAAAAAATCTTTTGGGAGCCAAGGTGAAAGGTTTTAGTATCATTAAAATGAAATTTTTCGGTCAAGTCAAAACAGATATTTCAGAGTAATCCACTTAGTCACAAATTCCAAGATCTGGGATTTTTTATGCTGTTGTAATTCCAAAAAAGACACAAATCTAACACCTCAGAGTCTCCTCTGAGGTGACAATTTTGTTGTCTAACTATAGAAACATTGGGCTAGATGGTACATTCTGTTTATGTCGTTTTTCTGACTGTCATAAATCCATCATATAGATCTTTTTGTAAACTGAACAGGCCATTCTAAGTCCCACTCCCTTGTAAGATTAACATTGCTTTCTGAGAGTAATATATATTTCTTTGTATACAGCTTGTTTAATTAGTATTTCTAAAAGCTTTTTTGTTAAACACTAAGCTTCATTTGTGCAAAATAAATTGGAAATGTAAATCAAATTCCAGAGGATTTAAAGTCTATTTTCACCATGAACAGCACTAAAATAAATTCATACCCCTTCCTTAGAATAAATGGCCATAATTCACATTTTTCTCTTATCAGTTTTTTTTGTTTTCTTTGAATTGCAGGAAAATCAGAACCTGGCTACGTCAAAGAGACATTTAGTTTTAAACAACATGTTTCTTCGGGCTCACGGGACCAGAGGCCTGCAGAGGTTGCTCACCTACAGAGAATATCTGGTAGTCTCTCAAACGTGTCTTTCTGCACATTAAATCTGCCTTCATCTCTAGACCCTAGCCACAGGACTGAAAGGTCAAGTAAGGTACATTTTACAGATTTATCTGGTTTAGTCTGTCAGTACTGTAGGGCCTGTTGCTGTTCCTGTAACAAAGGGTGAATATCAATGCATTGTGGATTTGGCTCCAGTACTGATTTTCTTTAAATTGCTAAGAAAAGAGAAATACAGTATTTCTCTATGAATTTCCAGTGTTGTATAGCATCATCTTTTTCATCATCCCCAAAGTCACCGTGTTTAATTTTGCATCCTGATCTCTTTTATTTTTCGAAGAAAAATAATGCCTCACAGAAACTGGCCTGGAAAGACAGTAAATGCAAAGCAGATGGAGAAAGCGCACGGGCTTACCTTGCCAAGCTTGAGAAGAGTCAGGATTACTTGAAGAATCCCCGCTTTTTCCCACCAAATGCTCTTCATGGAGGCAAATCTCTTGTCATTTCACGAGAAAAGGTGGAACAAACCATAGCTAGAAGAGCAGAAGATAATAAAGGGTATGAAGTATATACATATATATATATAGTTTCTGTAGAATTACTGTAGATTTACATGTAGATATTTTGAGCTAAATATCTGTATGGCCTCTTAGGAAAGAAACAATGTCTGTATGACATATTGGTTTTGCTAAAGACTATATTTTCTCATTTTATCAATAGATAAAGAACTAGGCTGTAAGATAGTGCCTTTTTTTTTTTTTTTAATCTTTCAGTGATACCTCATTTGTTCCTGTGTTTCTTGCCAATCCACCTACTGTTTTGTTTTCTGAATATGAAGTTGGCCAAGTTTATGAGGTGAGAATTTACTGCACTGTAGAGAATTAATTCTACCACTGAGAAGTATTATGTCCTGCCACGATCCACACATTTTACCCAGTCTTTTGGTTTCCTGCAGTTTAACAAAAGTCTGAGTTTAACAAAAGTCTGAGTTTCTTCTTTATGTTGAATTAATGACTCTTTAGCTTCCTTGGAGATGCTCTTTTGCAAATGCCACTGAGACACTAACCAGTGAAAACTAAAAGAGACCCTTTTCAATCTCTGCTTTGTTTTGGTAGTATCTGATTCAGCCTTTATTGGATAAACTGAGATTTTTAGGTTGGTTGCAATGATAAATTAGTTACTAATAACAGAGTACTAGGGAATTGCAAACATTATAGTGAGTGATAAGTACAATGGAGTATTTTATTTTCTTTTACATGAAGATGACTATAGCGCTGCAGAACATCACTTCAACAAGTCATCATGTGAGACTTATCCCCCCCTCTACTTCGGTATTTGCCATTGGGCCAGGTAAGGTTTCTTTTTACGGCCTTTAAGATCTTAACACATAAGAGATCTAAGTTATCTGTTTGAACAAAATTTTTCTGAGATGTTCTGTTTGGTTCTGTTCTCCATGTTACTGGGTTCTTTAGAAACTGAAGATTGACTTACATCTCTGGGACCATTCCTGTGCAACTCATAAGCAGATTGAAATGATCTAATGAGGAATTTAGTAAGACTAACTAACATTAAAGGGTTTGAAGTTAGATTGAAATGTATCTGTGAAATACCTAGATTGAGCCTTACCCAAAATTCATCTAGGAACAGATGTAGTTTCCACTGAAATGATTAGGAGGAGAGGGCAAGAAATAACAAATTTCAGTTGCAGCAAGAAAGATTAGATGAAAGTTAAAACATATTTCTTCCAGTCAGCTAGCCAGGCACTGGGATAGACAGCCTAAGGAGATTGTGGTTTCTCAATCACAACAGTGGAGTAATATTTAGAAGGTGTTAGATGCTCTCATGTAAACCTTGTTGTCTTGTGGCAGAGGAAAACTGGGTAACATTTCTAGGCTTCTCCTCACTCTGTTTTCTGTAGTTATGAGAAGCGTGTTTCAGACAAAACCCTTTGAGTGGAAAAAAACGCACGTACACGGATGACACTGGCAGGCCTTTTGTGGTCATTTGTTTTTATCAGTTTGACTTAGGCAATAAATGGGAAGAGTTTACAGGCACCTTTCCAGAGGGAGATATCATCATAAATACAAATGCCAGCTTCCATTTTTTTAATTCTCTGCACTTTATTTCCCCAAGGAAAATTTCCAGGAAAGGGAGGAATGATTGCTCCTGGGATGACATGCCAGTATACAGTCCAATTTATTCCTGAACATCTAGGAGATTATGAAGATTGTATATTAGTGGAGACTCAAGTATCAGAACCTCTTCTGATCCCGATCCAAGCTAAAAGATCACCTCCAGTGTTAACATGTCAGTAATGTCCAATTCTCTAGTTCCTCTGAAGTTAAATGGACTTGGTTTTTGTTGTTTTTTTTTCATTTGACTGTCTCCAATTTTATGTTACAAAACAAATATGGACAAACCTGGCAGTGCAGTTTCTACATTTTGGCATCTATCTTGTTTTCACTCATAGTAGATTTATGAGTTATTAAAATGTAATCCTGTCAAGTTTTTCCTCAATATTTGTTCTTGACACATCAAGCTCTTTTTTTTTTTTTTTTTTTTTTTCCCCCTGTNTTTTTTTTTTTTTTTTTTTCCCACTGCATTAGAGTGAGCAGGAGCCACTTTTCTAAATTTGTGTTTCCTGAACTCCTAACTGTAATTACTAATCCAAAATATTAAGGAATTATGATTCAGTTATTGATGCTATTAATTATTATTCCCGGCACATTACATTAATTATTTATGGATATGACATATCTGCAGGATTCACCTCTCCAATATCTAGCCTCAGCTGCAACAATCAGGATTACTTTTGCAGAAACTTGCTTTGATATTTTGTAAATTCACCTTTCCTGTTATACTGAGCTTTTTAAAAAAAAGTCTTACTTTTTGTTATCATTCAAGAGAGTCATTACTTAGGAAGCACCACTAAAATGTAAGATGAATGTAGAAATATGCACCATTTAATTTTCAAATGGAAAGAACCTGAGGGTTTTTAGGATTGCAGCACCGAGCACATTCATATGCAGCAATGTTGTTGGTGAAGATTTATTTAAAAACTTACTGGCTTTTCCAGCTGTTGCCCTTCACTCTCTGTGGAGTCTCCTTTTCTGTGTTACTCGTTGCAGTGCCTCCCATTATAGACTGTGGTTCCTGCCTTGTTGGAGGAATAAAAGTGACAACGATTTTGTGCAGAAATGAGGGAATGAGCACTGGGAAGTTCTGTGTAATGCCAAAGAAAGCCTGGCCACCTCCTAGTTTCAGAGTGAGTGATAAGAAGAGAAATCCTGGATGCAGTGTGGTATAGGCACCCTAGCATCAAGGCATCTTTTGATCTAGACATAGTATAATAGCACAAAAGTCATAAGGCCTCACTGCAGAGGTCTGTGTTGTGCCATTCCCTCAGGAATTCACATTTTTCCCCAAGATCAATCTCCCTGGATGTCCATAGCTTCTGTGTGTACTCTGGCTTGCCTCTAGAAGTTGTCTTGCTCACTGGGGAGGTAAACTCAGGCATAGATCAGGGAAAGGACAACTGACTTGAATTTTACCCTTTCCCTTAAAGTAAATAGAAATGCAGTCAGTTGTAGCTTTGCTTGAGCTGATTTCCTACCCGTCCTGGGCAAAGATATCCCTTACTGACCCTGCTGGACCTGTAGACCTTAGCAGTCCACCCCAGTACTTTTGAGATACGAGGAAAAAAACCTACAGTAAGAGGTAAAACAGTGACATTGTAGTATGCTGCCTGTTTTACATACCCCTTTATTTTAAAAACAACAATCTGATCAATTTAATTTATTAAACTTTCTATTTTTTTTCTTTCTGTTTTTTTCCCCCTTTTTTAACACCTTAGGCTGTTCCCGTTGTTGGATTTGTGATACAAGATCCTTTTGGGATTCAGCCTCCTGATTTTGAGCTCGCTCCAGGGCAGAGTATAACAGTAGAGGTTAGTACCAACTGCTCTAGAAAGTATCTGTGCTTTACCATATACATTTGCAAGTAAGATCAGTTTAGAAGATCTTGGCTGGACCTTGCAAATTTGAAATCGTGTGAGTAAAAATGCTCAAATCCTTTTGAATTGCAATTGTGCATCTTACTGGAGAGTATTTTATAGTGACTTGATTAGCCACTCAGAAACCAGTCAGATTTTGCTCACACAAAGAATCCTGTTAGAGAAAACAGGAATCTGGGAACACAAGAGCGCTTATTTCACTCCAGCTGGGGCATCAATTCCAAAAAACTTTTCCTTACTGAACTTTCTTGCAAAACAGGACATTTGAGGAGAAAAATTCTTTTGTTGTAGAGAAGCAGGTACAAATCCTTCACTTATGCTGTGCTCTTCCCTGAAAAAGATCCTGCAGTAGGTGTGCATTCCTGATGCCAACCACCACTTTGATGTGGGCAACATTTTATTATAGAATCATCAGGGTTGGAAGGGACCTTGAAGATCATTGAGTTCCAACCGCCCTGCCATGGGCAGGGACACCTCCCACTAGACCAGGTTGCTCAGAGCCCCATCCAACCTGGCGTTAAAAACATCCAGGGATGGAAGTATAGTGTTATAGCATCACTATCGGGAGAAGAAGAGTGATATGGTGAGTGTGGCCAGCCTCCAGCCTGCCCTTTTACCAGTAACTCCTGGCTCTTGATAAGAGGAATGGGTCAGGCAGATGTGGATAAAGGAGAAAGATTTGTCCTCCTTTCTGTCTCCCTGGGTACATTACTTCTGCAAGGCTAGGCCCGTGTGAGAGAGAAGGTGGAGAGGGATTTAGCAGGGGTCGGGTTTGCAGGTTGTAATGGATAACAGGAAGAAGAACCATGGCACACATTACACAGCCAAAGGTTTTGGCCCTTGAGCTCTTTTTGTGGAGGTGGAACTCAGGGAGGGCACACAGTGGCTGTCCTGCTCCTGCTGTTGTAGCTTGACAGGCAGCGGTGGGTTGCTCAGGAAGTGACTGGGAGCAGATCCGGTTCGGAGGGTGTCATTCATACCACCAACCCAGTAGACTGCCCACATCTCCAGTGACTATAAAGGCAGCCTCTGGTGACCATCCAGATACACGCACGTACGTTTAGTGACCCAGAAAAAACCTGTTTCTTTCTGGTCTGTATTAAGGAAATGTGACACTGCCTGTTTCTTGCAGATTTAATTACTGATCACTAGAATTGTCCTTTAGTAAACATTTATGAGTTGAAGTTGATTTCTTCCTGGAGAGAAATCAGTTACAGACATTGCTGTTTCATTTCTCTCTTTCAGGTAGTGTTTTTCCCTTCTTCTCCAGAAGTCTCACAGCAAACATACACCATTGTTTGTGACAATTGCCAAGTCAATGATGTTACAGTCACAGGTTTGTGTCTAACACCTTTCAGAGATCCTCTTTCTAACACCATAGATATTCAGATAATGGGAGTGGTGGTTGATGGCTTGAAGCGATGGTATCATTTTATGCCATTGGGTTAAGCAAATACTTTGTCCCCTGATGGTCTTAAATGCTAAAAATAATAATAATAATAATAATTATTATTATTATTATTATTATTGTTACTCTTATTACTGCTCCATCCCAGTGCATGGAATACAGGGGATTCAGAAAGCACTGAGCTCTTAACCCACTGTAGCCCAAACTCCACGCGTAAAATGTCACCAAGTAGCAGAAAAGAAAACCTTTTGTGAGGTTAACACAAGATACTATAAAATATCAGCCCTAACAAAGCAGAAATACATTTGAGCATGAAGCCAATTTGGGGCACATCTTGGATTAGGGTATTCAGGAGAGATACGGAGTCTTTGGATTAGCTAATGAGACCAGTTGAAATTCTTTTAAATGTTAGGGCTTGTTCTGTAATGGAATTACAAGTGCTAGAGCTGTAGCTTTGACTTGTAGTCTATTTAAGGACTTTATTACAGGTATTTCCTTTGGAAAATTTTTAATAGTGCATTTGCTGCTTATTTTTATTTTGATATACTGCTCAAAACATCTGAGAGCCACATGATCAACCACTGCAAACACCCTGCTTACTTCAGTGAGACGATGCTGATGTAAGTGAGCTGAGCTTGTGGCCCTGAAATCCAAATCTGTTAAACTCATGAAGAGAAGATCTCAATTGATGTGGATAAACAAACAACATCAAGAAAATCTTGTACAATTATCACATTGCAGTTCTGAAACTTGAGGAAACACCAGACGTCATCAGTAAAGGCTATTGCTGGCATTTGCTGTTAATGAGTAATATGAACAATGTTAATAGCCAGATGGCAAACAGTAATACCTACTACTTATTTCTTCAAGGAGTTGGACAGCTGATAGCCCTGGAGCTTTTGTTCGTCACAGGTGGAGAAAGCAAACTTGAGCCTGGTGAAGTTACTGATGTAACAGCACAGCATCTCGTACGATTTGACCCCCAAAACCCACACACCACTGAGGAGAAGAAATTGGTTATAAGAAATTCTATGTACGTAGCTACTATTCATAGGGTAACGCTCTGCAGTCTGAACATGCTGGTAGGGATCTCATTTGTGGTACGATACACTCTCAAGCTGAAGAGACTATCATGCACTTGATAAACTTGGTGCAGAAGCCTTGCTTCTTTTTGCTCCATTTTTTGGCAACTAAGGTTCAAGGATACGCTTGTAAGAGCAGGAACACTATAGATAGATCAAATGTTATGGCAACCATTAGCTGTAGCATTTGGTTCATCTGCTGCCAAGGTCAATGTATTTGCTTCAGTACAGATAAATCTACAATTCCATAAGATTCAGAAATATGAATGGTTGCAGGAAATATTTAACAGGGTCACCCAGATGAGATTTATCTCACTCTACATGTTTACACCACATACTTGTGCAACCCTATGCTCTTTTCCTTTCACAGTGCAGGGAAATAGATGCTTCTAAGGATGAAATTCTGACTGTAGACATCTCCCATGGAACCAGACATAACACATCCTGGCCTCCACTGGATCTCCCCTGATTAAAACAAGAGCCCAAACTCATTCATATTAAAACTTCCATATGAGTCCTAATAGATTTAAATATAATCTCCACTTGAAATCAAGGAATATGTCCCTGTGTACAATCACATTGTACTGAACATAGCGGCGTCCTGATTTTGCTCAAAATCAGTCAGGCAATACCAGAAGTCCACTAATGTGCATGATTGCAGTAGTTAGAGGCTGCAGACCATCAAAGCAGCAGGAAGATCAGTGCTGATTTTAGATACTTTAATGCAAATTCCTGCTTGCTACAGGGAATTTCTGGAAGTTTGTTTTGTAGCCTGGAAACCACACATGCATGATGCCAGAACAGAGTGCCGTGTTTGGGTAAAGAAAGCGTGATTCAGTGAACTGGATACTGTAAACGGATGGGACTATGCCCATTTCCACAATTTCTCTGTGCTAGAATCATGACAGCAGTCCCTGCATGCCTGGTATCAGTGTTTGTCTGAAATAAAGCTGGACAGGCCAGGCCTGAACTGCATAGAAGTGTTGGAAAAAGTGATACAAGAAATTGTACATGTTCAGTTTTGTCATTGATACTCACTTGCAAATCCCTGTGTCCTTTCTCCCGTTAGTAAGGCAAACTTTTTGTGGTCAGCAAGGTTTTTAAAACCCAGAAAGACATTCCATGGAATACACTTCTGCTGAAGCAACCTAGTTAAGCAACCTTTTCTGGATTTCAAAGAGTGTTGCAGAGCCATTGCTGTAATCTTGGCTGGAGCCACTGTGTTTGTTGACATGTTAAAGACCACATCTTGCACTTGGATTAAATTCAGAATGTTACACAGATCATCAGCAGGGATCCAATGCAAACATACTGATATCAGCAGGAATGGTCTCGTTGATCTCAGATTTTTGAAAGAATTGTAGAGTTTCCTAGAAGCTGTATTACACAAGTTAAAGGCAAGAAAGTGTTGACATATCTTACACATTTATATAATTTACTTTGATATATTAGCGTGTTCTTTGTACAGTTTATATATTCTAACTCTATGCTGTCTCATCAGCTTTGTAGCTCACAAAGGCTAGTACTGACCCCTGTACTGTTCAAAGAGATGAATTCCCTACACAGAAAAAGGAACTGAAAATTTTCTCCTGATATTTTACTCAAAAATATCTGATTTTTTTTAATCGTAGCTTTTTTGTTGTTTATTGATCTCTTTGCAGTCATGTAGAACTTCCTTTTTACTGGCAGGTCATAAAGCCTAATGTGAAATCATTAATACCAGAAGAAACTGCAGACTTTATGAAGCTGAAATACAACCAAGACACAGAGTCAGTCTTCTCCCTAAATCCTGAACAGGGAGTTTTGCTTCCACACACGGATCATGAGTTTATTCTCACTTACACTCCACAGGAGGTATAGCTTGTGACTCCTTCCTATCTACAAAGTCCAGCTGTGTATTTTTCTGCAAGTCATAAAATCCTTGCTGTGCAGCTTTCTAAATTCAATTTAATTAGCTGGTTCTATGCTCTGCTAAACAGGGTAGAAAGTTACTAAAAGAAAACATGTTTTGACTGCAAAATGTGAGACAGTTTCTGATCTCATGTCATTTCTGGTCTTCACTGGACACAATTAATTTGACACTGAAACCATGGACACGTCCTGTAGCTGCAGCTGTGCTGGCTGGAGGTTACCACCCTCACCATGCTACCAGTTCCTCCACAATCTCCTGACCCTTCCCTTCTCCTGAGTGAGCTGCTTGAGGGATGTGCCCTGTACCTACTGCAGCTTAAATAAGTTTGGTTAGCAAACTGTGATTATTTAAACTGTTTCCAGGTGGTGGTTTTTGGGGGCTGAAAGGTGGTTTATGAATGGCTGTGTGGTAAATTAAGGGGTTAGGAGTAGTTTTTGGCAGAGAAATGAGGGTGTACAGCTGTGGGGGTACAGAGGGGTGCAACCATGTTTGATTGCAGCTGTACCAGTGACTTTTGTCTTCCTTTCTGCTCCCCTGTCTGTGTAAATAAGGACCATGAGCTCACTGTATTTAAAGGAACTCAACCCAAGTAAGCCCAAGAGTGGGAATATCCTGTGTTGTGATTGACAGACATAGGAGTATCTCTAATAAGTTATGTAAGAAAAACTAACTGGAGTTTTTAAATACTTTAATTAGTTACTAGAGAAGTATTTTGAATTAATCTATAGGCTTAAATTAATTTCTGTCTTTGCAAAGCCCTTCAGATTTAAGTCTGGCTTCTGTCTTTCCTTTTTTTTTCTCCCATTAGAATGTAGAAGGCATCCTTTTTTCCCATGATGGAAAAGTAATGTTTCTTACTCAAAATCAGATTGATGGTCAATTAAGTTGAATACCCTGGAGCAGTTTAGAAGAAACTTGAAGTTAGTAGAGCAGTACTGAGCTTAATTTGGGGAGCCTTTGCAGATGCTTGTGTGTAGTATGCAATATACTAGGGAAATAATAACAAGTATGTCAAAAATGAGTATTTTTCTTGGAACCATATGCCATGAGATCAGAATCTGGCTTAATATTTTGCAGTCAAACATGTTTTCTTTTAGTAACTCTAGAGTTTGAATATTGTTTATCGGAGCTTAGTACCCTGATGACGAGCGTTCATCCTTTAAACGTAAACTAATTTTTCATCTTTATTTAATCTTCCAACATGACTGATTACTTGACATTAAAATCCTCTCCTCCTTCATCTGTGTAGCTGAAGAGTTATCACAGTCTCATTCAGATGGTACTGAGGGATATCCCAGAATCACCTTCACTGAGCAACAGTATTTCCCGGTAAGATGTGTAGCCGTATTTTAGCTACGCTATCACATTAAGTTGCTGGAATTCTTCATCTTTCTGGTGATGATGGATTGACAATTGTAAAGGATTTTTAGCTGCATAACTATTTGTGGTACAGAGAGCATCTTTGTGATCTTCCCTTATGGCTGAACACATGCCTTAGGCTGAGCTGGGCTCTTGGAAAACAATGTCATTTCGTCTGTTCATTTTCCAGGCTTCCTGCTGAGATTTCATGCAGGTTTTCCTGTTATTACTGTTTGTCACAGCAGTCTATGACTTACATACTTGTTCATGAACAGACTGGGACAACTTAGAGTACATTAAAGATCTACTGTAACTTTTTCCATTTTGTAATTGTCCTCAGCCTGAGCTAACTACACACAGGCAATCTGTACCTGAGAAACTTTTGGTGCTCTTCAATTTTGGTCTGGCAATTAAAAGGCAGTTTAAGCATCAGTTTAAAATGTTTAATAATTCTACCATATTTCTTCCCACAGTTTAGTAAAAGAGGGAATGCTTCAGAACATCCCAGAATACAAAACAGAGGATGCAATAGCACTGGAAATAGAAGTTAAAGGATCAACAGAACCATTTCACCTTCTTCTGGAACCATATGCCATTATCATCCCTGGAGAAAACTTTATTGGTGTAAATGTCAGGAAAACATTTAAGGTTTGATTCCTTTTGATTTCATTGTTATCATGTGTTTTATGTCACTAGATGTCATAGGTGTTAGTAGAAGAAAGCAGAAAATCCATGTTATTTCAGTTTTTCTCAAATATTTTTAAAGGAGACCATGACTCCAGGAGGGTCTGTACTGAAATCCTCTAGCCCTACACTCCAGGCAACAGTTCTTTTGTCCTTTTTTTCAGCTCTCAAGTTTGATAGCACAGAGTTTTACCCTTATAAATATTTTTTCTGGCTCACTAATCTGTTGCTTATCGCTTTGTCACTGCTGTAGTGTAGAAGTTTTCCAGTTGGGAGAAATAGCCAATGGATGATGAAATTACTTCATATGAGAGGCACCGTTCATGCAAAGGACTACAGCAAGCACAGAAGAGCTACAAAAGTCACACATGCTGCAGCTTGCTAGACCTTATTCTTTCCTGAAAGTTCTGATAATTACTGTTTGACCATTATGGGACAGAATTGCTGCTGCAATTGTCCACTCAGCATCCTCTCCACTATAGATCAGGATCCTTTCAATTGTAGACTCATTGGAGAAAAATATGCCTGTTAACAAGAGCCAGACAGGAAGACATTTCCCAGTTAATAGTCTTCTCATTTTTTCTTAAAAATACTGCTAATGAGCATTTAGTTTTATGCTTTCTCTTCCTGAAAGTTCTTTTTCCACCAAAGACGGACATTTCATACATTTCAGTAATCCAGTATAGCTACATGTGTGGTATAGATAATTAAGTCACTTTTACTGCTAATATAATGACATTCATAATGGTTTCCAACCATTTTTTTTTTTTAAGCCTTAAAAAGATAAGAATTTGAACTGTGCTTGGAGATAATTGTGCTTCAGTAACAAAGTTATTTGCTCTAATTAAGAACTAATGTCTGAATGGATCCGAAGAGCAGGCCAAAGATTTCAAGAGCTTACATCTCCCTCACAAACAGGTCCTTTTGGAGAAAAAAAAAAAAAAGAAAGAAATAAGGCTATTCTCAAAAGAAAGATTTGCATTTTTGAAAAATGGGGAAAAAAATTTAAAAGGCTTCTAACATGATAATGTTCTTGTAAAGAACGGTTAATGGATTTTCTTCAAGTTTCAGAAAGACCTTCACCTGTGTAAAGATAGGCTCTGTCTTAACTGTAGTGCTTATAGAATCTGAGTAAATACAGTGCTGTCAGCATAGATCTCCACATCTGAGCTCCCGCCACTAATCTTTCCTTATAGTCCTGGAAGATCTCATTGGCAGCATCCAGGTGGTGATAACTCATTCTATAGGCTGCAATAGGTAGGAGGAATTGCTCCCAGCACACTCTAGTCGGCTTTATTTTCAGCAAAGAAGCTCCTAGGAGATGAGGTCAGATCAGCTCGGGGGCCCCCAGGGTAAGAAATACATGGACCTGCTCAAGTGGGTCCAGAGGAGGTCCTCAGAGATGATCAGGGGGCTGGAGCGCTTCCCTCATGAGGCCAGGCTGAGAGGGTTAGGGTTGTTGAGCCTGGAGAAGAGATGACTCCAGGTAGACCTTATAGTGGCCTTTCAGTACTTAAAGGGAGCCTGTAAGAAAGATGGGTAGAGGCTGTTCACAAGGGCATGTAGCAAAAGGACGAGGATTTTAGAGAAGGGTAGATTTAGACTGGGTATTGGGAAGATGTTCTTTACTTTGAGGGTGATGGAACCCTGGAACAGGTTGTCCAAGGGAAGTTGTGGCTGCCCTCTCCCTGGAAGTGTTCAAGGTCAGGATGAGTGAGGCTTTGAGCAAAATGGTCTAGTGAGAGGTGTCCCCACAGGGGGATTGGAACTAGATATTTAAGATCCTTTCCAACCCAACCCATTCCATGATTCGATGCAGCTCTTCATCTATTTTGCAGACATTTGAAATCCAGTCATATGGATCCTCCTTCTTGTCCTTGTTTTACATCTCAGAGGAGAAAGGAATAGGAGGACGCAGCATTATCATGAAAATAACAGTATTTAGTGCATGGCACTGGGTCCATGCACGTCAAGTCCGAGGTTAGATGAAGTTCTGTGCCTTTCCACTCTTGCCATGTTCAGTTTATTTCAAGATTCAGGTGGAGCTACAGTGCGTTGTAGCTCGATTGAAGGTACATTAGTAGGTCATAAAATGTTTAGTGGGGATCAGGATATGATTAGAGTTTGCAAAGTACATGATGTGAGACTTGCAATACCTAGTTTGCAGTGCAGGAGCACTCACAGCAAATTGCCTCTATGCTCTGAAAGCTTAAAGTACGTTAATTGTCTCATTGATTTTAATTGTTTCAGATGTGGAATAACAGCAAATCATTGATCAAGTACACCTGGGAGAAAATCATGTCCTGTGACATCATGGAAGTTGAACCTCATACTGGCGTCATAGGTAAAGTTTCTGTGACTTGCAAGCATCAATTAATGATAGAAATACTTAAATTAATGTGAGTCCCAGAGCACTAGGATGCAAGCTGCAGAACAAGACCCGATCCCCAGCCTGCTGGAGCCAGCAGGAGACTTAATTTAGTTCCAGAAGCTCCAATCACAGGCTCGCAGCAAGTGGTTTCTTTGCAAAAGGGTGAGACAGGACCTTGCTGTTTTTTTTTGTTGTTTTTTTTTCTTTTCTAGATAGGGATAAATGCTGTGAATTTGAGCTGGCAATTACTGGAAGCAAACCTGGGTGCGTCAGCTGTAACCTGAAGTGTAAAATTGAACACTGTCCAGAGCCAGTTGTGCTGCACGTTGAGGCTGCTTTTAAGGTAAGGAACAGTTCAGTGTGGCAGGATGATGGGCGGTGGGGCCTGGCCATTGTCCGTGTAAAGCTTTTTGCCTCTTAAAGGCACAACAAACCTAAAGCAGTTAAAAACAGGAGGTATTTTTGCTGTCTAGTAACTATTGAGGGAATGTTGATACTCCCAGGACAGTAAGAATTTTGCTTTCTGCTTTTCTCTGTGAAACTCAATCTTAGATGATGTACACGTCTTAATTAGGCAGTTTTGGCAGAAGTGTCCATTCTGACTTGTGTTTCCTGGTGTCCTAGGGTCCACTTCTTTCTGTCGATGTTCCATCGCTCTGGTTAGGCTTGACTAAGCAAGGTCAGAGTGTGTTAAGGACCTTTGAGATTAAAAATCTGTGTCAGCTGCCAGCACAATGGAGAATGCAAGAAAGCCAGGTTTGTCTGGCTGAAAGGAATGAAGAGGTAAGTCACTGCTACAGCTGGCTGTGCTCCCTCTTCACCTATTTCTTCCTTGTGCTGTAATATTTGTTCCAGATAGCAAAAGTTTGAATTTCTGTGATGACTTGGGAAACTGGTTCTGCACAGTTCCCTAAACACAGAAGTTCTTTTGAGGTTAAATGTTTCTTTGCTGTTTTTCTCTATTTCCATGCATTGCAAATCCCCTTGCCAGCCTGATCCAAAGAGATGCAGAGCAGTGATTTCAGCTGCTGCTGATATCAGAGTATAAGACTTTATCAAAACTGAGGCTGCTAAACACTCCTCCCACACATCACATCAGCACCTACTGAATCGGGCCTTTTGATTTAAATCATAGCTTTAAAACATGCAAGTGTGTCCCAAAAATAACTCCTTACCACAATGAATACTAAAACTATTGTTTAGTGTTGTCTAAACTGTGATACGCCAAATGCAATCCATTTCAGGCTTTGACTTCAAAGCTCATTCCACCATTTCGTATGAAATAACTAAAGCAACTTGGAGGTCATGCTGGTGACAAAGAATTGAGTGGGAGCTGCTATCTGCAGACCATCACACATTCCTAAAATTAAAAAATAAAATAAACAAGGCAAAATACTTATTTTGATTATTTGTGGCATGCAGTGGGCTTTGTAGCTAGATTTCCCCTTAATATTATGCATTAAGGGGAAGCAAGGAAATCCAGACTCCAGGGTGGTTTTTGTTATAATGAAAGACCAAATTCTACCTGTAGGGCTCTTTACCCATGCGAAGAATTGAGTTCACTTGTTTCATGGCAAAATTGGTCTAAACGCTGTTCAGATATTCTGGGGGTTTTTTTGAACAGCTTTGCAATGCAGAAAGGAGTTTGTTAAACAGAAACTTTCTATTGACCTTCAGGAGATGGAAGCCTGTGAGTTGTACTGTATCCCCATGAGCTCCTCAGCTTTGTTTTCTTTTCTATATATCATGTAGAAATCTCACTAACTTTTTTTGAGTTGGTGGCAAAAAGAAAAGATTTATGAGTGGTGGTTATGGCAGCCTTGCAAAAACAGTTGTGTGCCTGCCTGTCTCTTTTTTTCCACCAGGATAACTATAATCAGAAGTGCCTGATTAGGGATAGGGGTGTCCTGGATGAGACTGTTCTCACAGTCCTCAAGTCCTTACTCCTCAGTGTTGTTCCTTTGTCTCATGCCATTCCCAACAATTCCCTGAGCCCAAGAGAGATTTTAATGTTTGGAATTTGTCATCCCAGAGCCTCTTCATATCCCAGGGAAGATCATAGATGAAGTGCTCTATTCCTTCTGCATAGGTGTTACCCCTTTTCTTTCCTGAACCTCTCCAGCCTCCAGGTGCTTTTTCTGCTTCCACTCCTCCAGCCCTCCTTCTTCGACCTTCTGTTCAAGAATCTCCTCAACTTGTAGTACCTTGTGTAGCCCCTCTGCTTGGGAGGAGACCCTGCTACCACTGCAGACTGCTTCTCCATGTTCCCCCTCTCTTCATGCCCTGGCATCCCTGTTACGCCCTTGGCTCTGACTGCCCTTCTCCTAGGTCACTGCCTTTTTATTAGCTGTCCCCACAGAGGCAAATTCCTGCCTCCTTGTCTAGCCAGGTTTTAACAAAGCTACAACTGTGCTTACCAAGATCAACCCAGGTGGGTCTCCAGGGGCAGAGAGAAAGGATGTGTCTGGGGAAGGACAAGATGTGTGCAAGTCCCGGTTAGGTGGTTGTGGCTTCAGCACTTCACACTTGCTTTGCAGACATCAAAGAAACTTCTGTTTCCTCTCTCCTCTCCTAGGTATCTCCTTTTATCATTCACCCATCTGCTGGAGCGATACCTCCTTTGGGTATATGCAGTGTGTCAGTTCAGTTCACATCACTGCGGTGCCAGCGCCTCCAGACAGTGTTAGAACTAGAGGTAGAAAACGGAGAAGGAAGGTAAGGGGGGGAATGTGACCTTCTGCTTTATTTTCCTGAGATTCACCCGCGACTTTCACTTCAGGTAGTTTTATCTCCTAAAGCAAAAATATGTAGCAGGAACTCAGAGTGGGGTCGTGTAACCTATCAATGAACTATCCAATCACTAATATTGCTAAATAAACATAATCATCATTCTTTCCAGCAGGCTGTTGTGTGTCTAGTACATTTCATTAACTGTAACAACGGACCATCTGTGTGTTTATTTCCAGTCATCTTCCTGTTTTTGTTGAAGTTCAGACCCCCCAGGCGTGCCTGATATCTAGTCATCTAGTATTCACTGAAATTTATACTGGAATTCCTGCCAAAGCGACCGGCAAACTTTTTAACCAGACGCTGCTGCCAGCAAAATACTTATGGGGAAAGGTAAATGGACTTCTAATGGATGAAGCAAACAGCAGGGATGGAAATTGCAATTTCTATCAAAATACAAATAGCAACTACTCTTAAAAGCTTTTCCAATTAATCTTTTGAGTAGTCATTGTTGTTTACTGGCTTACGAGCAGAACTTCAGCTTGAGACCATCCTCTATGAAAAGACTAACAACCAGTTGATGTCAATAGGCTCTTACTCTCTGTGGATCATCCCTGGGAGAATCGTAGATTGTTTGGGGTTGTGACTGTGAGGGGGGTGACAGTGACTCTGCTCGCAGCTCAGATGCTTCATTTGGGTACCTGAGGTCATTTGGAATGGATGTAGGCCTGTGGATCTTACCAGCCATGGGGCAGGTGTAAAGCAAGCCTCAACAAACTGTACATGTTGCTACCTGAAACTGTCCTAAACCTGACAGTAACTCAGTCTTTATAGTCCTCTTTGATTTGAGGAGAAAATCTGAAGAATCAGAGTTAGCTGAATGTCTGTCCTTTCTGTTTGGCAGCTCATTGGAAGCCAGGCAGCTTTCTGCTCTGCCACTGTCTCCCCAGCCAGCGGCACCTTAGGCCCAAATGAAGAAAAAGAATTCTGCATAGAGCTGTCAGCTGACATCACCGTAAGTTTGAACACAGATGGAATTTTATCATAACAGTAATGCTGACATTTTGATCTCACCTCCAGCTGGCAAAAGGAAGGATTTCTATATGCAAACCATAATGCTCTTTTTTTCTCTACATCTCTGACATTGCTTTGCCTTAGAGGTACCACAGTTGAAGGCAAGAATTAAAGCCGTCCACCTGATGGGCAATTTTCTATCAGTCTGTTTGTTCCTCAGCTGTTCTTGTTTTCTTTTTTTTCTTGAATGCTTATTCAGTGACTCTTCCTACTGATCACTTTTCCTGTCCTGTACAGATCCTCACTTTGGGTTGTCCCAAATGAAATGGAGCAGACTGGTGTATATATAGTAGACATTGGGTTTTCTGAATGCAACTGGGCTCCTGACCTTTTGATATTTGAAAACTTAGAAGGGGCTGATGGGATTAACAGTCTGCAAAAAGATGTAGAATTCAGCCATAGACTTCATAGGGGCATTCAAACAGCTCATTTAATGCAACTAAATAATGGAATTTGCTATTGGTGTGGTGTATTAGTTCCCATTACGGTCCTAAGCTTCATTTATTCATTTAAAAGTAGGTGCTTAGTACTATCAGCGATTGCTCTAGCAGATCTCAGATCCCCATGTACATCTGGCATATTTGGCACAGGGCCCCAGTAAACTTGAGGCTTCTTTGTGGAAAGTTGGAAGCTCAACAGGACCTGCTGGGCATCTGAAAGGGCATTTTTGGATATGGCTGGGGAGCTCAATGTCATCTGAGCCACCAAGAAAGGTTGTCTGCATTGTAGGTGAGCTACGTGCCTAAGTACCAGTAATGAATCAGTGGAGATTTAGAGCTCAGGTTTGGAGTTTACGTTTCTAGGTGAACTCAAGGGCTCACATTTAGGGAGTTACCTTTAGTAGTCTGAATCTGGAGCTGAATCCCAGCCTATTATTTTGTGCAGGATGCAGAGATTCCTGTACTGATAATTCAACTAGTATTCTTTTTTGACTTAGTCGGATTACTGGTGTGACTGGGCCACATAATTCATCCTACAAGTCCTGCTTGAAACCCAGGTTTAAATAAAACCTTGGTTTTGGACGATTATTTAAGCCTGACTAGAAGTGATTAATGCTTCAACACTTGCGGTAGGGGAAGTATATCAAAAAGCACTAATGAAGCAGTTTTAGGCTTATAGACCTAAAATCAAGAAAAAGCCACAAATTTTTATCTTGGTACTGCCTTCTAAGCAAATGTGATGCTGGGAAGAAATGCCATTAAAACAGTTCAGTAAAACTTTTCATGATTCTATAATAGTTCTGGTTTTAGTCTAGTGAAGTTTATATATAATTTCTAAATAAATTTCTTAATGAGTCTGCTTTTCCTCTGATGTTTGCTTCATTCACAAGGAGACTTGACTCTCTCCTTTCAGGGTGAGCTGAAAGACCTTGCCCTTTCCTGTAGCATAGAAGACATGATTGAACCCCTCTTTCTGAGCATTTCTGGAGATGTGAAAGGACTGAATGTCACCTACTCAGTACCTTGTGACGCTGGAGTTGCCAGGTAAAGCAAGGGTTTACCTCTGCACTGAACAAAAATTACTTCTTCCCAAAACAATACAAAAGAGAAGGCAAAACCCCCACTTACCTGTGTGAACTTAATTCCTCCTTCTGTAGGCAGCAAGAACAGTAAAATGTGCTGGAACAATTCACTGAAGGCACCTAGATGAAGAAAAGATACTGGATTTATACCCTAACCAAATTCATCATCATCATAGGCCAAATATAAGACTAGAGAAAAGCGCTGCTCCACTCCCACCATTGTTTAGCCAAAACAAATTAAATGAACAATTTAACTGGATTAATTAATTCATGAATAATAAATTGGTGTGAAATTAAGTGCATATTAATGAAACTCACGTTCACGTGTTGTTTTTGTTCTTCCCTGTGCTCCTGGCCCTTGTAACCTGCCAGTTGCCTTGACACTTGTGTATAGAGAGCACAAAAACTTACCTTTCTCCCTGGTAACCAGAGTGTGGGACCTCTGCAGCCCATCACATGTTTCTGAGCAGCAACTGTTCTCTGGAATGCCGAAAATTTGCAAATTCAGCTCTTGGATGTGAATTTAGAATTATAGCATTATACCCAAGATCTTGTATTTTGGACCATTAAGTTTTAGTGTTGCACTGTGTGCCATGATATTAAAGAAAGAATAATATATTTCTATTTGGCTTGGTATATCTGACTGATTTTTATTTTATTTTTATGATTTGTAGCACGATTGCTCTCTTTTGGAATATTTTCATGTTGATATAATTTCATATAAGTAAAAATAGCTTTAAGTTGATAGGTCATCATGTTATACCTGATGAACATTTTACCCAAGTTAAATCATTATGTGGATAGAAGTGAAAAAATGAAAAGCAGAAAATGCTGCATAGTCATTTACACTGGTCATCACAGTCCCATTGGACATTGCACACTTTAAAATCTACTGGATTTATCTGTGGGGTCAGAAAATAAGACTGATGTTTTAATCCTACTGCACTTTTTTTTTCCTGCCAGTGGTGAAAGACAAATGTTACAAAGCTCATGTGATCTTCTTTTGGACTTTGGATCTGAAGTTGCATTCAAAGACACTGTAAAGCGTCAGCTAATTCTTACCAATCACACTGGAATCAGTGCTCCATTCAAACTGGAAGCTGAGTATTTTACTGGTTACTCACTTATTCCACAACAAGAAATCTGCCCGTAAGTCTTGCTTTTCTGCATAATGGCTAAAATACTAATTTAGATCTGGATTAAATCTGAAATTAGGACAGTGTGCTACTGCCTCTGTCAGGGGATACACTTTCTGCAGTGCTCTTGTGGGATTTTTTTAAGCTTACACCGGCTGTGGTAATGAAACTTGCTGGTGAGGTTCCCTGCAGGAACGGGTAACTTGCAATGCAGGGATAGAAGATTTAACTGGTGTAAAAAGCAAAACATTCTTGTTGCCAGTGGACATAAGATGGTTTACAGTGACCAAGGCTCTGTTGTGTTTGTACACAGAGTCTTACAACTCTGAAGCTGTTTCACTCTTGAGGAAGTTACTTTCCAAAAATGCTTTGTAGGCAGCCCTGCTTTTAGGTTGTAATGGCCACAAATTTAGGAGTTGGGTAGAGCTGTGATTTCAGCAGAGTCCTTATTTGAATGAGAATTGTTGGTGTGATTTTTATTGGTCTATTATTATTTTTTATTATTTTTTAATTTTTCAAGCCATCTGGTGAAAAGAAGAGGGCCCATCACAAAACATGCAGCCAGAAGAGCACAGTCAGGTATGAGAATGGCTGTTAATCCCTTTAGTGGACACAAGGCAAAAGCCACCTGACTGATACAATCAGCATTAAATGTGCCAGCCAGCCACATTATTTCATTCTGGGAATATCTGGCTAAGTCTGCGCTATTAAATGACTTAGATCCTCAGCTCATTTTTGAGTTTGAAAGCCCACATTGCATAAGCATTAGGTCAATCTCTACCCCCCTGCTTTTTTTCCTCTGTCACCACTCCCCCTCCACACACACACCTCCTTGCCCCCATTTTTCTCTGTCCCTCCCATTTTTTTCCCCTCTCTCTCTCCTCTTCTTTTTCTTAAAAAAAACAGTCTGAAAGATGGGTAATTCTGATGGTAGCTCACTCCCAGCAGACAGTATGGATGGCATCTGTGCAGAAGGTTTGGCTATTTCCCCTCCTGCACAGTCTTCCAATACCATTGCAGCAGGCTTTTCTCCCTCAATAGCTTTTATATACCTTCCCCACTGTGGAAAGCTGCAGCACAGCCCATCTATCATTTCTGATGCGTTGGACTGAAAAATAATAATATTTGGAGCCACATGAGACCCAGGGAGGGGGGGGAAATGGGAGCGAAATGCTATGAAGTATGGATGTGTCTTCTGTATCCAAAATAAAACTTGGACATATTGGTACCTTGCCATAGTGTTTGGTATCTGTCACAAAGACAGAGCTTTTCAGCTGTTGCATTAGTACTTAAGACTGGAAAAATGCTGTTCTGACAGATTCCATGCAAGCTTACTGGTTTAAGAGGCCAGGTGACTCAGAACGTGGAACGGCTTTGCTCTGTGTAATCCATTCTTGGTGTCAGAGTACACAGAGGTAAACAGACAGCTGCTAATAGAACAATAACCAGTTAGCACAAATTCCAGCTGATTTTTCTCAAATTGAGGGTGTGTTTTCATGTAACCAATTAGTGCCTTTGCATATCCCAAAGAATCGTTGTTGGAAGGGAGTCCTTCTATGAAATAATCTCTGCAAGAACGAGGTCTCAAAAAACCAGATGAAGGCCCACCGCAGAAGGGAGCTTGGGGAAAGTGGTATAAAGTGGGTTGTGTAAATGATTCCAGGTTTGTTTTTTTAAGCCAGTGAAGTTATGCTGATTACACCAGCTAAAATTATACTCCTCTCTATTCTTTGAAAGACCAACCTGGTTCCATTTCCTCCAAATTCATCCAGTGCTTCTTTGCTGTGCTCCTTCAGAGTTTGCGGCAGCAGTTCTGTCTCATGGGAAGGGAGTAGCTTTCCATGTACAACCTTCCACAGGAACTCTGAAAGCTTTCCAGCAGCTAATCATAGAAATAACAGCTTACAACAACATGTGGGGAGAGTACCGGGATGATCTTGTCTGTAAGGTAGGTGTGGCCTCGGATTTAAGTGAAGTATCGCAGACGGCAGATTTTACATCAATTATTTCCCAGGTTCCTTTCTGTTAAAAATACTTCCATCAGTTTGTTAGGACTTCAGTAAAAAATCAGTGAGGATATTGCTACACTGCTACCTCCAGTGACATGGAAGGAACAATTGTTTGCTCTTACAGTGCGTGATTTAGTTTTGAAGCAACATGTTTATCCCTTGGGAGGTTTTCATATGCCTTTAAAATGACTGGAGCAGTTCTGATTTATAAAATCTGTTTGGTAGCTGGCCAGTGCACTACTCTGCTCTACAAATACAATATATCATGTTGTATGGAAAAGCCACAGGAAAGCTGATGAGATATTGCTTTCTCCTGCTGAGAAGAGCTTTCTTTAGTGTATGAATTAGATGCTGTCAAAAGAATCCAGTTGAAAATATTTGAAAATCCGATCAGTTTTCAAACCATAATTTTGTAACCCAGAGAACTAAAGTTTTATCTTGATTCTAATAGCAAAAATTCATTTTTAATAGGTGGGAGACTTGCAACCTAAATTAATTCCTATGCAAATGACTGTGAAAGGCTGTCCAGTCTTCCTGCAGATGACAGGACCACAAACAGAGCAACCCATAATCAGGTATAGTGCCAAATACTGTCAGAGAATTTAATACCATTGGACTATAGCCAACGTAGCTGCCTTTCCCTTCTTTTTGTGATACAATGAGAAGGTCAGCAAAGTGACTGTCAAAATACAGTATCTACTTCTATAACACCAATACATTTGTCTCTGCCAGCATAATTAGAAAAGGATCTGCATATAAGTCTTCTCAGAAACCTAATGAAATTCAACAAGGGAAAGTGTGGAGTCCTGCACCTGGGGAGGAATAATGCCCTGCACCAGTACAGGTTAGGGGTTGAGCTGCTGGAAAGCAGCTCCATGGAGAAGGACTTGGGAATCCTGGTGGACAACAAGTTCCCCATGAGCCACCAGTGGGCTCTTATGGCCAAGAAGGCAAATGATCTCCTGGGGTGCACTGAGTGTGACCAGCAGGTTGAGAGAGGTTCTTCTCCCCCTCTATTCTGACCTAGTGAGGCCACATCTGGAGCATTGTGTCCAGTTCTGGGCTCCCCTGTTCAAGAGACAGGGGTCTAACTACTGGAGAGAGTCCAACAAAGGGCTACCAAGATGATGAGGGGACTGGAACATTCCTGTGCTGAAGAAAGGCTGAGAGACCTGGGGCTGTTTAGCCTGGAGAAGAGAAGGCTGAGAGGGGATCTTATTGATGTTTATAAATATCTGAGGGGTGGGGGTCAAGAGAATGGGACCTGTCTCTTTTCAGTGGTGCCCAGTGATAGGACAAGGGGCAATGGGCACAAACTGGAACACAGGAAGTACCATCTCAACATCAGGATAAATTTCTTTTCTGTCAGGGTAATGTAGTCCTGGCCCAGGCTGCCCAAAGAGGTTGTGGAGTCTCCTTCTCTGGAGCCTTTCAGAACTCACCTGGACAGGATCCTGGACAACCTGCTCTTGGTGACCCTGCTTTAGCAGGGAGGTTGGATGAGATGACATCCAGAGGTCCCTTTCAATCCCCACCCTTCTGTGGCAGTTCTTATCATCCACAGTTCATTTCTCCCTGTCCCTTTAGCTGCACTGGTAGAAGTGCAGTGCCAAGCTAAAGAGGGGAAGGGAAGGATTAAGCCCTCTCATCCAGCAAGTTGCATCTGTCCAGCTGGGTGAGAGTTGGTTTCTGGGGACCAGGTCACTACACACTTGGCCAGCTGCCATCCAGCATGACTGCTGCTTTCTGCTTTCAGCAGAATTGGCTTTAGAGTGTCTCATACTGCAGCCAAGAGCCCTCTCTGTAATGGGGCACAGAAAACAGTTTTAGCTACCCCCACAAAAAAACCCCTCATGCACCTGGAAATCCGTGTCTGACACAGGTCACTCCAGTGCTCTGTAGCCTTTTGCTGTGGCTGCCAGAGTGTTTCACAAAACCCAGCTTCACATGTTTACCCTGAGATATCTGAGACAACCAAGAAAACTGCAGAAAAGAGACTGATGAAATAAAGCAATATCATACTTCACAGTATAGGCCACTCTTGCAGCCAGAGATGTTTTCACTTTTAAACAAATCTTTAATTATTTCAGACACTCACTTTTACTTTCTGTGTGTGCTGACAGCAAGGTTCTCCCCTCAGGTTCGGCACTCATGTCTCCGGAGGGTCTCCTGTCTTTCGGAGGGTCCAGCTCAACAATCCCACTCCCTTTGGTAAGAATGGCTTTTGCACAGCAAACACCGACACTCGTGTTGCGCTCCTTATGAAAATGAAAACAGAAGAACCTATTAACATGCTAATTAACAGGCTTCTGTATTTCCTAATCAAGATGTTTCTGTACAAATAATAATAGTATGTGAGAGCATCTAAGCTGGTTTCTAACGTAGTGTAGAACAGTAATATNGTCCAGTTCTGGGCTCCCCTGTTCAAGAGACAGGGGTCTAACTACTGGAGAGAGTCCAACAAAGGGCTACCAAGATGATGAGGGGACTGGAACATTCCTGTGCTGAAGAAAGGCTGAGAGACCTGGGGCTGTTTAGCCTGGAGAAGAGAAGGCTGAGAGGGGATCTTATTGATGTTTATAAATATCTGAGGGGTGGGGGTCAAGAGAATGGGACCTGTCTCTTTTCAGTGGTGCCCAGTGATAGGACAAGGGGCAATGGGCACAAACTGGAACACAGGAAGTACCATCTCAACATCAGGATAAATTTCTTTTCTGTCAGGGTAATGTAGTCCTGGCCCAGGCTGCCCAAAGAGGTTGTGGAGTCTCCTTCTCTGGAGCCTTTCAGAACTCACCTGGACAGGATCCTGGACAACCTGCTCTTGGTGACCCTGCTTTAGCAGGGAGGTTGGATGAGATGACATCCAGAGGTCCCTTTCAATCCCCACCCTTCTGTGGCAGTTCTTATCATCCACAGTTCATTTCTCCCTGTCCCTTTAGCTGCACTGGTAGAAGTGCAGTGCCAAGCTAAAGAGGGGAAGGGAAGGATTAAGCCCTCTCATCCAGCAAGTTGCATCTGTCCAGCTGGGTGAGAGTTGGTTTCTGGGGACCAGGTCACTACACACTTGGCCAGCTGCCATCCAGCATGACTACTGCTTTCTGCTTTCAGCAGAATTGGCTTTAGAGTGTCTCATACTGCAGCCAAGAGCCCCCTCTGTAATGGGGCACAGAAAACAGTTTTAGCTACCCCCACAAAAAAACCCCTCATGCACCTGGAAATCCGTGTCTGACACAGGTCACTCCAGTGCTCTGTAGCCTTTTGCTGTGGCTGCCAGAGTGTTTCACAAAACCCAGCTTCACATGTTTACCCTGAGATATCTGAGACAACCAAGAAAACTGCAGAAAAGAGACTGATGAAATAAAGCAATATCATACTTCACAGTATAGGCCACTCTTGCAGCCAGAGATGTTTTCACTTTTAAACAAATCTTTAATTATTTCAGACACTCACTTTTACTTTCTGTGTGTGCTGACAGCAAGGTTCTCCCCTCAGGTTCGGCACTCATGTCTCCGGAGGGTCTCCTGTCTTTCGGAGGGTCCAGCTCAACAATCCCACTCCCTTTGGTAAGAATGGCTTTTGCACAGCAAACACCGACACTCGTGTTGCGCTCCTTATGAAAATGAAAACAGAAGAACCTATTAACATGCTAATTAACAGGCTTCTGTATTTCCTAATCAAGATGTTTCTGTACAAATAATAATAGTATGTGAGAGCATCTAAGCTGGTTTCTAACGTAGTGTAGAACAGTAATATTGCTGGGCCATCTCACTTAAACCATTTTTTTTGTTGTTTTGGTTTGGTTTTACTTGAAAGGTTGGACGAGGTGATCCTTGAGGTCCCTTCCAACCTGGCATTCTATGATATGTGCTGTCAGGACTTGGTATGCATAGTATTTATCATTATGGCATTACTGCCATGAATATTAGTCTCCTTTCTGTAACAGTAAAGTAGGTAAGCTCCAGCCAGAGCATAGTAGAATACATATAATTGACTCAATATGTCGTTACGATGAAACTGCATGGCCTATCCTGACACGTCTGGGGTTTTGCTCGTGGAAGTGACCGAAATTCAGGATTTTCCATCCTGGCTTTGTAAGCCTCTCATAGAACTAACCCTGGTCAATCAGATGTGCTACCTGCTTCTTAGTGGCATCACCTGGCTCTTCCGTGTTTAGTCTTTTTATCTCTTGAGTGCAATTTTAAGATCTTCAGAGCAAAGGTCAATCACCTTTTATTTATTTATTTTCTCTGAATGCCACCAAACACATTTGCTTAACAAACAAAATACTCAGAATTTATTTTAATGTTATTAAAAGCATAGTTTAGGACCTAGAGAGTGTCTAAGCTGCAATAAGACCATAGCACACGTGGTCTTAAATCAGTTCAGTTCACAGCAAACATGGAAAGCTTAAGATGTGCTTTAATACAAATCCAGTTGCTAGACATCAATTTGTTACTTGACATCCTGGTTCTCTGGTACCAACTAAGGTACCAGTCTTCTCAATGACCAGAAGTAACTGTCCTTTCTCCTTTTCAATTCAGACATCCGCCTGGACTGGGAAATTTACAACCAAGAGCAAGATGATCAAAAGCTGGTGGACCTGTTGATGTTCTTTGGAGACCCTTTTCCTCCTAAGGACATGACTGAAAATGAGACTGCATCAGTTGGTAGCACCTCAGAGTCAGAGATCGTGTTAAAATTGGATCAAACTGCTATTCCCTGCGGAAGCAGTTATCCAGCTTCACAAACCACAGATGAGGTCAGCTGCTAGTCTGTTTTTTTATACTGCTGCTGAGATACGTGATGGGTTTCTTGGCATGCAAGGATGAAAACAATAACGCAATATCACTTGTAACTAAGAGCTGGATTGTTCAAAGAAACTTCAGCTCCTCTCGCAGTCCACAAAACAATGCATGCCTGTTGGTATCAGCAATCAGTTTCCAAAATGAGCTATAAGCACATAACTCTGCAGCTTCTCCCTTTCTTCAAATTGTTAAAGCAGCTGATGAAATGCTTTAAAAAAGTCATCATTGGAAAACAAATACCATTTTCACATGAAAGTAACTAAACCCCCTTCATTTGGGTCTGCTTTTCTCATGTCATTTTCACACGAAAGTAACTAAAACCCCTTCATCTGGGTCTGCTTTTTGCAATGTGTGTTGCAGTCAGGGAGCAGAATTTAACCTGCAGAGTTCAATTTGCAGCTCATGATATGGAGGTATTTATCCCAGTGCTAAAGTTAGATTGGTTCAGTTGCTCTGATAACATCTATTAAACATGAAGTTTGATTAAAATACGGCAGTTTACTCTGTTGAAGGACTGGGAGTTGAGAGGGAGAAGGTATTGGCCAGGATATGTCTATTTGACTGGCAGAAGCTTTACAGAAAAGAAAGCACATTTTCTCTGCTTCAGTTCAGAAGGTATAGTTGTTCTGAATACACCTCTGACCTTTCTTGTGGAACAGGGGAACATTATTGCCCTAGAGTGCTGCTTTGTGTAGTGGATCAGAAATGTCAAGGCTGAGGGCTTCTCCTGGTAGAACAGGACCCAAGTGTACACATTTTCCAAGGAGTCCAGGAGTGGTTTTAGGACAGCAGGCCTATGCATGAAAAAAATTACTGGACAGGAGACATCCACATGTCCAGCTTTTGTGCCAAAAAGAAAGAAACTGGAGCTGGCCACACTTGCTGACTAGTGCAGCACTTCCCTGCACACTTCACTTGCATTCCTCCTTTGCAGCGTAACAGTTTGAACCATTCCCCACCCTTGTGTCCCTGCAGCCTTCAGACTCTGACAGAGAAGAGAAGGGAATCATCGCTCAAGAACCTACAGTAGAGAAAATCATCTCTGTACTTATACGACCTCATGAAGGAGTTCCTGCAGACAATCCCTACTCCATTACTCCAAGACAGATAGTAAGCTGCTACATTTTCTTTGTGCTAAGCTTTAGCATATTTTCTGCAGGACAGAGGAGACGGAGAAGGAAAAGGAGGTGGTAGCTTTGGTTTGAGGTAGAGACTACTAAACAATGAAACATGAGGCTGGGAGGCTTTGGGATCTTGATGACGACCATATGAAGATTTTGTAAAGTCAACAGAAAAAAGAAAGTGTCCCACCTACATTTGAGCAGTTAACAGTGGCATCTCTAGTCTTCTCACTTGGGTTGTCTTGCTGAAATGTGTGGCATCAGGTGGGAGGCATCCAGCCTGAAGCTTTGGAAGCATGTTGTTTACGTAGGCTCAATTTGCTAAGTAGACATGGCCGAGCTGGAAAGCAGGCTGCTGGGAATGGGGTGCTCTCTGTAGACAGGTCTTTGGACAAACTGTTGTAACCCACAGAACTTCAAAAGTACCTGGGACAAATAGGGACCACAGTGTCACAATTCCTTAGAAATAAGATAAAGCAGAGATAGCACCGGAAAGATCTAACTATGAGCGACAGGGTTGCCCAAAACATCAGTGTGTCAGTTTTGATTCTTAAATATTAGTGAGATTTTTGCCAAAGAGTTTCAGTTACAAGTTAGAATGAGCTAAAGATTACATGGAAGAAATAACTGCAGAGATGGCATCTCAGAGAAACGAAGCCTACAGTCAGCTCTGGGGTGAGCAAGGCTGAGATAGTTCAGTTAAACAAGGGCCTCATTGTGGACACAGCCTCACCGGATGCATCCAGCAGTGAGCTGGGCCCGTGAGGAGAGGAGTTGATGCCTAGGGAGTCACTCAGGTATTTCTCTGCAGAAATGTTCTCTTTCTACTACTGCTCTAGGAAGGCCTGTTAGCTCAGGTGTTGTGCAGCACAGCTGGCTAGACCTGGCTTAAGTCCATGTCTGAACAGCTAACTAAGCTCTCTGTGACCACAGTGCACAGACCCTGCAGTGTTGGAGGACATGACAGAGCTTATCAGCTCTGCTCTGGCCCTGCCAGACCTTAGGCAGAGCTTTCTGATGCTCCTCGCCTCTCTGCACAGGGGAACGCAGCGCAAGAAGAGCTGAACTAGTTTTGCGCCTCCTGAACGTAGGTCCAGCGACACCAAACATCTCACCCTGTGATCACATGAATCACAGAATCATTTAAGTTGGAAAAGACCTTTAAGATCATTGAGTCCAACCGTAAGATCATCAAGTCCACCCATAAATGAAACGGAGGAGTTTGTGTCTGCACAGCACAAGCCTGAGAGCAGCACACACCACACAGCCTCTGAGCTTAGAATTTGACCCAACATATGAATTGGCTCTGCAGGGAGATGGCAATGTTTGGTTTTTTTCTGCAGCAATAGCAGGATTTAATCATAACCTGTGTATGTTTCTGCAGCAATAGCAGGATTTAACCATAACATGCATAATACACCTGAAAAGAAAAAAAAAAAAAAAAGGCAGAATCTATTCAACCTGTAAATCCCAGAAAATCCACTGTAGCTGGCCAGTGCATTTGATTACATTCCCTGCTGTTCTATGAAAAAATAGCGAGGAGTAAACTGAACTGTAAAATACTCTTAATGACCACTTGGAACTCCTACAGGGAAAAAAAAAAAAAAAAAGCCATTTCTTGTACCTCTGAGTGCTGTCAGTTGTGGGAGGATAAGCTGAGTTAGCCATGGAGTAAGAGTGGGCAGAACTGAGCATGTTTAAAAACATCCAGCCAGGTGTGTACCTATGTTTGTGTGCTGAGTGTCGGTCTGTAACTGGACTCGAACTCTGTTGATGCTGAAGAGCAGCTTCGCTGATATTTGCAGCTGAAGTAATTGTCACTTCCGTTGTCACATGTCATCGTTTTAGTGCAAGCCTGAGCGTAGCCCGTCCCCAGGAGATTTCATGCTGCTTGTGCAACTTGTTTGAGCAGCTGAGTGCTGAGGCTGTTTGTGCAATCCTGGCAGCTCTCGGTCCTGCTCAGCAGTTGTCTCTCCACTGCAGGTGGTTCCAGGAGGTGGCAGCATCTCCGTTTGCATCTCCTTCACCCCACGAGTCCTCCCAGAGACTGTGACTGAAGCGCAGTGCGAAGGGTTTGTGCTGGGTTTCATGAGCCTGGACGCCAAGGTAAAATGCCTATCACAGCAAGGCTGGAGATGTCTAGAAAAAAATCGTTTCCCTTCCTGTAATTTATGTACCTGGCCAATCTGTATAAACAGCCCTGTTCCTGCCACCCTGTACATCCTTCCTTAATGGGGGTTGTTCATTTGGTGCATTTTGTCTATTAGCTAGGAAGTGTTCTGGGGTGGGAAGGTTGCTGTCTTCTTGCACTGTCTGGTGCAGTAGACCCCAGACAAAAGCCCAAGGTTTGAAACTCTAGCACAACATTAAGTGTTACAGGTAACAATAGTTAACAATTGGGCTGAGACTCAGGACTGCCAAGTTGTGTCCCTGGCTCTGTGTCCATCTTCCTGTGTGAATCTGGACAGCACGTCGCTCCTCTGGGAAACTTCCTCTTCAACAACTGCAAGTGCAGCTCACAGGCTGGTGTGCCATTTGAGTAGTGGTTTATGAATTGCTCTGCGATTCTCTGACACAAACCATTGCAAAGGTGCAAGGTATAATAAATAACAGAATATTTAATTTAAAAAAACCCTTCATGTTCCTGATTCCTGGAGGAAGAAATACCTGCATTGTGTTACCCACAGCCATTCAGAGTTCAACCGCTGCTTAGCTTTTGCTGTTCCTTGCACGTTGCCATCGTGTCTTACAAACAGGCAGTACCTTGTCAAGCAGAATCCCATGTTGGCCAACAATGTGTCAGGCTACAGGTAGAGTTTCAGGTTGTAGTACTATTATTTTATACATCACTGCTGTTTTAATTTTGTTATCAGCTTGCAAAGACTGTGCCTAACAAAGTGCATCGCAGACATGGCTACGAAGCTCCACCGTTCCGAGTTGACTTGCAGGCTTTTGTAGGACATGCTCTGTAAGTACTGTTGCGCTGACTGCCTCAGAATGAGTCCTCCTGGAGGGCAGGGCTTTGACCAGCTCTGGTTCTTTACACTCAGGTTAAAAGTAGACATGGATCATGACAGAGGAATGGTGTTTTATTCGATGGCAAGTGATCTCGTAGCAGATCAGCCTCTATTAAGAGTAAGTATTTCACACCCTGATATATTCAGCTGGTTTCTAGAGCTGCACCACTGAGAGAATCCAGAGCTGTATGCCCTTGGTTCTGAAATGCATCTTGATCCCCTGTAGCCTCCTGTTGCAATTCTCTATATTGCATATAACAAGATAGGAAGAACAGAAGGGCTACAAGTATTTATTAGCCAGGAATAAGCAAAGCTGAGCGCAGACGGTATCATTCTCTTTCTTTAGAGAGTTTTTAAGTAAGAAAGTAAGTCCTTTTTGGGATTGGACTTGATCTCCAGAGGTCACTTAGAGCAGCCTGGCCAGTTTCTGTGACCCTTGACATTCAAAGACTTGTAAACTTTATTACATCTGATTTGTATTTTAGCTTTTTACTGAAGACATTTTGAAAAGCACAAGTAGAAAATACCGAGTAGCTTTGGGATCAAGTCCTTTAGATCCCCAGAGGTGCAGAACGACCAGACAGACAAACTCAAACATCTTGAGAGAGTTAAAACTAACCAGTTACGAATCATTTCTCCACCAGGTTTTGACAGATTCGGTAATGACTCAGAGTTTGAAACTCACCAATTGCACTAAGGTTCCTCTGTACTTCAGGCTCCTTCTGTCTACACCCTTCAGCCTGTCCAGCACAGAGCCCAAAAAGAGCACCAAAACATCCCACAGCAAGAAGAAGGAAAAAGAACAGCAACCACAACTTGTACTTTATCCACAGCAAAACATGCTGGTAGGCTCAAAAATAATAATCTTGTGCCTGAAGAGATGGTTTAGTAATTGGTGTGTTAGTGTAGCCCAGATGAACCACAAGAAAAACACAACCAGTACAGAAATCTCCCAAGTTCAGGGAAAACAGTAGCATGTTAGCAAATGCTGATGACTGCAGTTTTGTCTGCTAGATTGTGGGTACAAATTATTTTTCTACAGTGGCCCCAATGGGCTTTTCTCATCAACTCTGACCTGCTGCAAACTCGGGCAGAAAACCCTGTGGTTTTTGGAGCTCACCTAAATCAATAGCCAACGATATGCTGGACAAATGAAAAGATTTCCAAAGACCGCAGCCTCTCGTTTCCTTAAATTAGATGCAGCAGTGCAAACACAGAAAAAAATCGGTTCGTTTTGGGATGTTAAAGTCCTGAAGTCAAGAATTAGCTGGGGTACAAAGACTGAGGAACAGATGCATTTTTTGCAGCACACTTCTCATTTTCCAGTGTTTTAATTCTGCATGTATGGGAAGAAAGAAGACTTAAGTGTTTAAGCTTAGGGAATACAGTATTTGTAACCTTGGGAATTTAAAACCGTTGTCTCGCTAGAGCCTGTTTGTCCCTTGTGGTTGAGAAACAAGCTGTTCACCTTTACGCTCCCATCTTTGTGTACTGAGTTCATAGGAAATAGCTGTGTTTTAAATTTAATTATAATGCTTTTTGTTCCAGTGGGAATTTGGTTGCTGGCATGACACCTTTGTGTCATGATGGCATGACACTTTTCCCCATTTCCAGTGGGAAAATGTGCGCCTGGCCCTTCAAGCAGTGTTTATTTTGGATTTCCTGCACACAGTGTCTTCTTCGACGGTCATCTGAATTCCTTTTCCCACAGGTGAAAGTGTCATTCCACACAACTCAGCAGTTACTTACGTATCAACATTTGCCAGATACCCAGCTGCTTCCTGAAGTCCAAGTGCTCCAGTTTGAGAACGGAGAGAGAAAGCTGAAGTTTAATCAAAATCTGGTCATTGAACACAGTAATGGCACTGCCCAGGTAAGATCAGAACAATCTCCGTGGGCCCAGAGGAAGGGCCGTGTTTTATCAGCATCTCTGACTCAGAATGAATGTGCTGTGGGATTTACTCGGCTCTGAACTACAGCCACCTCTAGAGTAAATTGTGTCATCCCGTTGCAGCAAATGCCCACGGATTTGTGCAAGATCACTCTCTATTGAGACTGCAGGTGCTTCCCAGGTGGACAGAGAGGTTTGAGGTCAGCACCCTGGTGCTCGTGCCCCAGCTCTTTGCACGGCATGACGGTCTGGATGACAGGGCAGCACGCCCAATGACGGCATGGCTCTCAGCGTCCTTCTGAGACAAGATCAGGACTGTCTCAGCAACCATGCCAGTGGCTGAGTCACCAAACATTGCCTCCTGCAGCACCCCAGTGCTTCTTGAGTCTCCTGAGTCTAACTCATGTGGTGTGGTCACAGCCCACACACGATTAACGACCGATCCCTTCCAGATGGAAAGGGATACTCCCTGCCCCCAAGTCTTCAGCAGTTCCAGTACACTGCAGGCATTTATTTCTCTCATACCAGGTATTTCTGAGGACCGCTCTGTGCAAGAACCAAGCACCGTATCTAATACAGAGTCAATTTAGTAATAATCTTGGGCAATCTGCACAAATTGAATGACTCAGAGTGGGCCATATGCAGTCCTAAGGGACGAGGAGATGCTGTAATGTCTGCATCTCCACAGAAAACCCCAATAACAAATGAGAATGTTCACTCCGTGTTACTTCATTAAGACCATGGTGTTTGGTTTGAAAACCTATCCCAAACCAGTAAAACCAGCAACGACTTAATTGATTCGCTGAAAGCTGCAGGGTGGGGAATTGACTCTATTACAAAAGAACATGGAACAACTACTCTTGATTTAGTGCTTGAGGTTAAGAATGAGCCAGATGTAGCAGATATTATTAAAGCTCTACAAAACTGAGGTGGGCTTCTCTTCCTTTCTCTGTCCTGTGTTTTGCAGCTGGTCCCAGTGACTGCATACCTGACTGTTCCAGTTCTGGAGCTCTCTTGCGACACGGTTGATTTCAAGACCTGCTTTGTCGCACAGACCAAGACTGAACATGTCTTCCTGTGGAACAGGAGCAGCTGTGGAAGTTACTGGACTGCCTGGCTGGGTATTCTGGTTTTGCTATTGGATTTCCTTGTTAAATAGTTTCACTAACCTGTGTTTTTATTCAGTAAGATTGTAGGCACTCACACAGTATATAGCAAAAATATGATGATGTTGGCTGCAAACATAACAGGTTTGCTTCTGTTCGCACTTATGTGGGCTTTTCCTTTTTTTTTTCTTCCCCTTTTTTCCTTTTGTTCTTTGCACATCAGTGTATCTCTACTGATTTCATCAGTTACTCCAGATTTAACCAAAAGATTGATATCACAACCCTCATAAGTAGTGGACATGCTTTGCTCATTTTTACCACAATCCCAAGAGGCAAGAAGCAGCAGTAGCTCCTCCTGAGTTCGGTTTGAGTTTGTGCCTAAGGGTGTTAACAACAGATGGGCTTCAAAGGAAGGATGATCTGAGCCTTATTTTGATGTGAAGGGTACTGGTCACTCTCCTTCATTAGAGGATGAGAACAGAAACTGGCCACATGCATCTGTCAGTGCAAGGCATGGTTTATTAGCTGGCTTGCAAGGAGGCACGTTGGTTTGTACAAACTTATGCAGCGGGTCTTGTATTGCTTTGTTTGATATTTGCCCTTTTCACTGCAGATGAAGAGGAAAGGCCTAATGACCCAGAAGTATTTTCTGTCTCCCCTGCTAATGGTATTTTAGAGGCACGTGAAGGGGATGCACCTACCAAAGGGATTCTGCAGATCAGCTTTACTGCCAGGTACAGTTCACAGGACTGAAATTTTGCTGTTATTCTCTGTCAAGCCCAGACTTATGGTGTGACTAGTCCCTGAAAGCAAAGAGCCGTTCTGCTCTGTTCTTGTGGTCTTGCTATCAGGCTGCTCATTTTATTTCTAAACACTTGCCAGCTTCCAGCTGGTACTCTTTCCATATAACCCTGTCCCCTACACTGATCCAATATATAGGATTTCTTTTGGATTTGGCACCCAGCACGTCAGCCTTTAGATTTACCCAACAAAATCACACTGTTCCAACAGCTGGCGGGATAAAATCCCTTCCTTTAGGGCAGTATCTTCAGCAGAAGACAAACCTAAGGCCTGTAATTAGTGCAGAGGCTGACCACAACAGTTGAGTCCTTTGTGCACCCAGCACTTCGTTAGGACAGAGGGAGAAACGTGTCTGGAGTAGTTCAGAATTCCAGTGAAGCATCTGTTGGTCACACAGTAAAGTACAATGTGAGTCTCCAGGATCCTGGATAAACTTATATATAAACTATAATATAGTTTATGTGGCTTCTTGCTAAAATTAACTTTTTGCAAACCTTTACTTCCCTACGTACATTTAGAGCACCTTCCGATGAAGACAATAGAGCAAAATACTGTTCTAATGCTGTGGTAGTTTGTTACCCTTGCTTAGCCTGGTGCAAGGGTTACTTTTAGTTATGTTGACATTTAGTGAGAAAGAAAAAAATCACAATACTTTTGTTGCCTCTAATCTGAAGGTTTTCTACACAAAAAATCCGAGCTGCAGGCAAATGACACCAGAGAGCAGATGAAAATGCCTTTCTTTGTCCTATAAACATCTAATATTGTTCTAATTATGTTTATGGACATCTTATCATAACCTTTATGAAGGTGAGGAATGAATTGTGAATGGCAGAGGTAGTGACAGAGGCTGCAATTCCTGTAAGAAAACTCAGCTTCCATTGCAAAATTTTTTCTTGGAAATTATCAGACAGTGGTAGAAAGGTTGACACATCTATCCCAGTGATTTCAATGAACTCTGAACACGGCTGACAGGGAAGTTTCCAGAAGCAAACTATAGGTGATATGAGTTACTGTCACAACTTCCATCTCCCTGGAACACGCTGCGAGATCTCTATCACTGGAGCTACTGAAACCTCAGTGGGATGAAGCCTTGAGCAGCTGCTCTGAGCTGTCCCCTCTCTGAGCAGTGTGGTGGACCAGAGACCTCCTCAGGCTCCCAAGTGCCTAAATTATTCTGGAATGCTTCTGAATATGCCTAAAGCAATGCTTTTTGTCTGACAACTGCTAGGCTCATCAGCATGGCTCAAAGTGCCTGAAAGCAAAGATGTTGGTGTGTAGCAGCCGGCTCTCTGTTCAGCTCCAGATGAAGAATTCCCAACACAGCAGAGCTCAGGAGCAGCATGGCATTAAAAAATAATTATATGCAGGGTGATTTTAATAATTCACCTTCTTAAATCAATGGTCTTCTTGGGGGGGAATTTTGTATGAGAAGGAAAAGATAAAAGTCATCTGGCAGAACAGGCTCTTGCCTCAGGCCTGTACAACAGCATCTCTTACACGCAGAGAAGTCCCTCAGACAAACAGTCCCAGGAGCATTAGGTAGCATTAGCCTTGGGCAAATTATGCTGCTGCAAGACTCCCACTTAGCACAAAACACCCCTGGCTGTAAGTATTTTGTGGTTCGTTTACAACCTGAACTCCACTGACTGCCCCTTGTCTTAGGGGAGTTGACAGAAACTTTTCTGTTTCAAACTTTGGTCACAGGGATGAGTTTTCCCATCAAGCCGTGCAGGTATTTGCTCCCAAACACTCACCCCCAGCAGAGTTTCATTTGATTTTTTTAGCTAAAATAGAATTTCACAAGTAGGAAGCTGTTCAAGTGTTTTTTCAAACATGGAGTTAATAATCCAATATCTTTACTTCATCCTTTTCAAACATCCTGTATGTAGCTGTGGGACATGACCCTGTGAAGTGAGATTGCCACCCGCAGACTCGACACCAACTCTGGAGACCAGTGCTTGTGACTAGGAGCAGTTCATGCCTTAGGGCACCAAGATCCCCTTCTTCCTCCACAGAGTAACTGATCTCATCCTTACACACAGAACTGCATCTGCCTGGAACTGAACTGTCTTTTTCCTCTGCATTTTAGGAGTGACACTGAGTATGAAACTGTCGTGATCATTACTGGAATGCTGGGAGAGAAGCCTTGCAAGCTACAGATCAGGGGACGAGGAACGTACGATGGAAAGTATGAAGACTTGTATTTAATTTAAGCCAGACAATGGGGGACAAATGTCAAGGTAATGGGTTGGATGCAGATGTGCCATCAGCTGAGCCTGTATTTTTGTCTACTTCAGTTGTTTTAATATGGACTGGAAATTTTAGCAGAATGAAACTAAGTCATGAGGAAAAAAAAAATCTCATGGTACTTTAAAGCGACCAGTCAGAATCTCCTTCTGTGCTATTTGATTGCTGGGATCACCTGACCACTAAACACAGAACCAGGCCCTGTGAAAGAATCCGTTTTAAATTGCAAAGCAGCCACAGTAACAGTTGGGCCAAACCCTTTTGTGTATCACAGGATGCCTCAAATTACAACTAGAGATCATTGGTACCTTCAAAAGCAGCTTTTGTTTTGCCTTGTTTATTTGTTTGACATTAAAATGGACATTAACACTTAATAAAAGCAAGAACTGGTGAACAGGCCAGCATTCCCCCAGCTGCTTTCTTGGTGCCTGACATGAGAAGGGGAAGAGCCAACTTTCCCTGGACTCCCTGGAAAATGACCAACCCACAAGTTTCATCATGCTTGGGTACTGAGAACATCCCCTCCAGCTACAGAGGGAGGGACCCTTCTTCCTTTTCATTCTTTCCCCCCACATGGTTCCCATTTACTCACACTTCTACATGTTTTTAGTATTACTTTAGCTAAAGGTCACTGAAATTCCCACTTCTGAGCCTGTTAAGTTTTCCACTTCCATCATAGAAAAGGTTTTTGTGAAAGGCAGTATGTGTAGGGAGGAGGGGGCTGCAATCCATGCTGGAGAACAAAAGCTGCACGATAGCTGCCTTCTGCCTAGATTACAACAGATTTGTTTTAATCAAGGACCCTGGAGGATGCTGATGCCTCTCTAAGTAATTCCATCTTTTTGCTCTAAAACACAGGATACACGACTGCTGGGTGAGCGAGACAGGCCCCAGCACAGGAATGTGAGATTATCAAATAGCTCTAATTGCTCTGATTAATCATAAAAAGAAAACAAATACATTGCAAGAACCCAATTGTATTAGGTGCAAAAACAAAAGCCAGGACAGAGAACTTCAGTCTGTGTCACAAATTTCAACTTTTCTAACACGTCGAAGACAATGGGTACATTTCTTTTCAAAACATCAGCTCTGAGTTTCAGTGATCTTTCTGCTCATGAGAACAGAGAAGGGAGAACTTTCCAAGCTGAAATACACAGCTGTATTAGCACTGAAGTACTCAGATGTCACTGATGTTTCCTGTAGTGCTGGCAGTAAGAGTAATGCTGAAATCTGTTTTATGTTAGGTAAGTAAATATTATTAAGCATAAAGCTTGTACTCTAAGTTAATTACCAGCTTGTGTGACTGTAAGAAATGTCTTGTAAAAGGTGGAATGGCCACTTTCAAATTCCTGGCTTCTAACAAGTCAGCAGGACCTTTCTCTTCAGGCTCCTATATAATTACATTCTAGTCCCTCTGCTTTTCCTCACTGGAGGCTTCAGAGCAGTTTGGTCAAAAGCAGAAAGCTACAGCATGTAGCATGTAGCAGTGTAGGGACAACTTAATTCACAGCCAGATTATGATGTGGATAGGACAGACAGAGGGGTAAAGGAAATGAGGTTGGGCCTTTGCATTGCTTTCCAAACAAGCTGTCTGAGACTTCAGCAAGATGGTAAAGTCTTTAAAAAAAACCCTGGAAAGCCTTTTTATTTGCTCTGGTGGCTTTGTTTTGAGAGACCCTTTTAGACAACGTGTCATACACAGATCCTGTACCATGAACAACTACTTTTTGATAATATTCACAGAATAAAGGGATCGATATGAATTAATATTTCTAATTTAAATCACCACAAAGTGCCTGTAGTTAAACTGCAGCCAAACTAATTTTTCTTACCATGTCAGGATGCTTTTTAACTTGGAAGCAAATGGTACTTTTGCATTTTCCCACCTGCTTAGTAGATCCGGACGATTTATTCTGCTTTGCAATTTGTGCCTAAAATTTGTAGATCTAATAACAAATCCCTGAATCCACTTCATTTCACAGTGCAAATCATTTGCTGTCACTAGAGAAGGCAGAGAATTAGCTGAGTTATTTCATCATACAGTGGGATTTAGTTCCCTGGGTATTCAAATACTGCTGCAGCGCCCATGCCAGTCCCGATGCACATTGACACAACACCGTAGGCTCTGAAATGAAAGAACATGGAATTAAAACCAGACAGATTGGGTTTAAATCATCTGGTGGGAAAAAAAAAATACAATAAATTTGAGCTACCGGTGCTCTCCTGTGTCACCAAGAGATTCTAACTCTGGAGCAGGTCTCAGCACCCTGGAGTTCTTGCAGGGTGCTGTTTGCAGAGCACGTGGACACACGTTTCTCTGCTTCCTGGACAGGAGCTGGGCACCTGAAGCAAGCTCCTCGGCCACCCGCCTCAGATGTACTAGTGGCAAGGGCAAGCTAGAACTGCTTTGATTCAGGTGGGTTGAGGGAAAACGTTTCCTTTCCTGCCTTCTACCCCTGCCCTTCACATGGCTTTGCTCTGAAAATGTTCAAGGTAAATTTGGATTATCAGATGATATGCAGTAGGATTTGTGCAAAGCCTGATTTCAGAGTAAATTCTTGTCCTTCAGTTTGAGGTGGTTTAATGATTTTGCCCGATTTTCTTGCCATTTAAGAGCTCCCCATCACTGTCAGCCTCCCCTCTAGGTCTGGGCACAGCTCCTCCTAAGGTGCAGCCCAGTGACCCTGGATGTGCCAGCCTCAGAGGGAGCAGTGACAGCACCAGCCAGCAGTAGCTACCAGGTTTCTTCCAGACATCAGGAAGAGCCCAAGTCCTGGGAAGAGGACTGGGACCAGATGTCACACAGCCCGGGGCAGCCCAGCCTTGCTGAGCACCAGCTCTGACTGCTGACGTGCTGCTCTAACCCTGCACAGTGGAGATGTCTGCCCCAGGGCCCTGCACCAGCAAGGACCAGGACAGAGGCAGCAAGAACCATCAGGAATTCATGGCCGGAGCTATCAAAGGGATGGAGAAAGCTTAACCCAAACTGATGGTTACCTCTGAGCCTCCATAACTGACATAGTGTGTAAGGTGTTAAGGTTAATACCATTCCTCAGCGCTCACCTTTTCCTTCTGCGCTTCAATTCATTGAGCAAAGTGACAACTTGACGAGCGCCAGTACAGCCCAGTGGGTGCCCCAGTGCTATTGCTCCTCCCAGGGGGTTGACCTTCTCCATGGGAATGCCCAGCTTTTCAACACAGTACACAGCCTAGAGAGAGGGAATGGTTTCATTGAGCTGCTCTCACCCCTGTTAGTTCTCAGCCCTCTCACAGCAGAGGTAAGAGGACTGCCATAGGAGGTTCCAGGTAAACATAAGGAAAAGCTTTTTCACAGTGAGAGTGACAGAGCCTGGAATAGGCTGCCCAGAGAGGTTGTGGAGTCTCCTCTGGAGACATTCAGAACTCGCCTAGATGCGTTCCTATGTGACCTACTCTAGGTTCCTTCTCTGGCAGGGGGGTTGGACTAAATGATCTTTTGAGGTCCCCATAACATTATGTGATCTGTGAAGACTGGTGATCTGTGTATGAAGAGGGACAGCAAACAGCTAGGTGGACCAGCCTAGACAGGTCTAGGGACTCCAAAAGTTTTGTGCTCAAAATGAATTTACCTCAGGTTTATTATACAAACTCTGCATCACTGTGACAGCTATTAAAAAAGTATTAAAAAAAAAAAAATACCAGTATTTAGAGGCCTGACTCCAGCTAGACCATCCTTCCCAGTGGAAAGGAACAGAACTACATTACAGATCCATGGTACACAGAAGTGAGCTAAGCCTGTCAACTTCACGTCAAAATGTGCCCACACACTGACAGGCACATCACAGGTTTGTGGAAGACACCACAAACCTTTCTACCTTTCATTAAGGATCTCCAAATTAGCAAGAACAACACATTCACACTGACACCACCCAATAACAAATTACAGCCCTTGTGAAACAGATTTTGCAAGTTGCTGTGAGGGTATCCTCACAGCAAAGATTACATGCTTCTTCAGTGGACATATGTTTCTGGTATTTTTTGGTGGTTTGTTTTTTAAGTATTAAGCAGTATAAGCAATGTCCTGCTTATTTTTCTTTGAAGGAAAGGGAAAATAGTCTGTGCATGTTATTAACGTCTGGCTGAGGATGCAACATGTGGAACAAGCTCAAATCTTAATTTAGAGACCAATCTGAAACATCCTCAGCTACCAAGCAATGCAACAACTCAATCAGGATGATCACTCACCTGGCTTGCAAAGGCTTCATTAATTTCATATATATCGATATCATTCAGAGTCAGACCTATGGTTCAGAAAAGTCAAGATTTAAAAGGAGGTATTTTTGCCTCATTACCATATCAAAGAGAATAATTCACTCACAGCCTCCCATTATGAATTCTAGTTCTACTCCACTAATGACAAAATGGGGTATCTACACTTGTACATGTGTTCATGTACAACATCATCTAATGCCACAGCCCATGGTATGGTGTCAATGATTTTGCCAAGTTTCCTTAGATCAAATGTGACTTCTTTGCAGAGGGATTAACGACTGAAATGTATTTCGAGACTGAAAGATAAAACTATAGGTGATCACACCAATGATAGATGGATACCACAATAATCATCAGCCATAGAAATATTTAACCTGAGGAGTACGACAGGAACCCTGCAGAAAGCCTGTTCCACTGGTCAGATGCCAAAATTGTAAAGAAAAGAAACCCCCAATCCAAATATAAAACCCACACTCCCCCCTAAGCTGGTCATATGAAGTAAAACAGCACTAAATGGACATGAAATCACTTGTCCCATGTTAACTGTTTGTGGAGATTCTGGAGGGGTTCAATCCTGTGCTTCTCACAGGTGAGAGAATGACAATTTATACAGGAGTACAAGTGAACAGTATGACAACAACCTGAAGTTCACTGTTCCTGCAGCTGACAGCCACACATGCCTGAATAAAATAATCTTAAATTCCAGTCCACAGAGTCCGATTCAGCCAAACACCATGTGAATGACAAGTAGCTCTCACCTGCTTTCTCCACAGCTACAGGGATTGCGTAGGCTGGTCCTATGCCCATAACATCGGGTGGAACTCCGACCACAGCGAAGGACCGGAGCACCCCCAGAACTGGGAGCCCCAGTTGTGCTGCTTTTGAGCGTTTGGCCAGGAGAACAGCAGCTGCTCCATCACTGACCTGGCTGGCATTGCCTGTCGGAAGAGATCTATTGACACCTTTTTTTGCCTAAGCACAGTCTACTGCAAGGCAGGTAAACCACAGGAACCATACAAATTTAACAAGGGAGCTGACCTGCTGTAGTGCTGCCATCCTCTTTGAAGGCAGGCTTCAGCTTTGCCAAGCCTTCTAGGCTTGTGGAGGGTCTAATCCCTTCATCTTGGTGCATGGTGATTGGTTGTCGGTTGCCCTGATTATCTAGAACGGTGGTCTTCACTGGAACGATCTCAGTTTTAAACAGTCCCATCTGCTGAGCTTTTGCTGCTCTGTTAAAGAAGAGTATGGAAAGTGAAAATATTCTGGAGGTGAACTGCAAGAAAACTAATTTCAAGGAAACCAGTGAGAATGAACTAAGGTGTGACTTGGTACACAGGTACATCATGGCTCAGTAGCGGTCAAGGCAGCAGGAGAATACTTATTGCCATTCATGGGAAGAAAACTTTGTACCTGTCCGTCACAGGAAGCGTATTGCTAACGTTACAGGAATGCTCCCCAAACCCGAGTCACAGGATCACACGCTTCTGAGCAAGATCCCTGTTCTGTTTCCATCAACACCCTAGTGACTGACTGAGCAGCACCAGCCCACAGCAGGAAGCTGTACCTGTCCAGTGGTACAGTCGCAGCACAACTGTAAGAAAGCACATGAATCCTGGTGTTCAAACTTCAATTGTTATTTTTGAGAGTTTAAACAGGGCAAGTTGGCCAAGTCTCCACGGAATGCTAACAATGTCTGACAAGGAATAGCTAAAGTTTCACTCATTCCTGGTTTTGTTCTAATGAAGACAAGTTGAACTCTAGACCACAGACTCCAGGTATAATCTCCTAGCATTTAAACATAACTTTTCAACCCAAAATGATTGCAATGTATGCTGTGTAGGTCAGTGTGACTATGTAGAAGGGTATCACTTAATTTAGCACTAAGGGTGCGGTGAAGAGAGGGGCTGGACCCCGAGACAGCAGCATTAGCAGTGGGGAACAACTGGCATGACCAGACTGATCTAAGCAGGCAGAATGCAAGTAGCTAAATTAGATTTAGCTCAGCACACATAGTTTAAATCTTTCGTATCAACAAGGTATTTAAAAGCCTCCACAGAAGAGCTGATTTGGAAGATTTACCTTCCAGCAGCAGAGCACCTTTTACAAGGAACACGTATTCGAGACTGAAAGCTTGTTTCACCCTCTCGTCACTTTACACTTTTACCATTAAAATAAAAATACTCAATACTCGCAGGTAAGCGTGAGCTAGAGCAAAGTGCTGAAGGACAGACCAGGCCAATGGCATCCTGGGGTGTATCAGAAGGGGTGTGGTGAGTAGGTCGAGAGAGGTTCTCCTCACTCTCTACTCTGCCCTGGTGAGGCCACATCTGGAATATTGTGTCCGGTTCTGGGCCCCTCAGTTCAAGGACAGGGAACTGCTTGAAAGACTCCAGTGCAGAGCCACAAAGATGATGAAGAGAGTGGAGCGTCTCCCTGCTGAGGAAAGACTGAGAGAGTTGGGTGTCTTTAGCTTGGAGAAGAGGAGACTGAGGGGTGACCTCATGAATGTTTATAAATATGGAATGGGCGAGTGTCAGGAGGACACAGCCAGGCTCTTCTCAGTGACATCCAATGATAGGACAAGGGGCAATGGGTGCAACCCGGAGCAGAGGAGGTTCCAGGTAAACATAAGGAAACACTTCTTCACAGTGAGGGTGACAGAGACTGGAACAGGCTGCCCAGAGAGGTTGTGGAGTCTCCTTCTCTGGAGATATTCAAAACCTGCCTGGACGTGTTCCTGCTCTGGCAGGGGGGTTGGACTAAATGATCTTTCGCGGTCCCTTCCAACCCATAACATTCTGTGATTCTGTAAACTCTGCTGACATCCTGAGAGCGAGGCCAGAACACGACCCCCTTCCTCGTGTGAGGGGCGAGGATCGCGTTCACATACCCTCCTGCGTTATCAGCTCCGTGTCAGTGAGAAAGGCTGGCATGCCAAGTTCCCTGAGAAGCGGGGCCAGAATTTAAAGGTTAACTGGCCAGTGCAGTGGCTTCCTGTATTAGATAAATAACTGGACCGGGGCAATGCTTAAACAGAGCTCTGAAAGTCAGTTTAACTCTTCGATGGTAGCAACTTTAAGGTCTCACCTGCCACTGGACTGCCAGTACCGCCCCGTGGATTCCTGGGGTCAGTTGACTTTGGCAGCGATTTACCCTCAAAGGAAGGTTATTAGAGGTAGGATTAGACTCAAATGGAGCCAAACACCTGCAGCAAAGACAAGCCCCATTTCTCATAAGCTTGGCAGTTCTCTAGAAACAGTTACATCTAAATATTCCCTCTGAGGAGAAGTTCTCTCACGGTCACTGCTGCATTTCAGTTTCAAAGGACACCGAGCAAAAGCCGCCATGAAAATACCGCACCGTACATTGGTTCAGAAACCTCACAGAGGTTGTATCCTTTGGATGCTGAAAAGCACCAGGGCACTCACTGCTGGAGGCGGACGTGCCTGGTGATACGTGCACAAGGTTAGTCACAGAATGCCCAGTACAGCTCTGGGCTCGGGTTTCAGACACACACTGATCTTCCCTCTGATCATCTCAAGCTTCTTTACTCACTGGTAAGGTTTGGCAGTCAACACAAAGGCTGTACTTCCACCACTTCCCAGGAGTTGTTCCACCACTTCCCAATGCATGTTCTACCTGTTTTATTTAACTAAAAGATTTAAAAAAAAAACAAACACAAAACCCACACTTACTTTTGTTGGGAAGCCAAGGCAAAGGCATCCTGCTTCTTTCGGGAAACGCCAAACTTCTCCGCCACATTCTCTGAGGTAATTCTGGGGAAAACAACATCACAGAATTAATCCAGCGACAGGGCTAATGGAGCTCCAGTTGGCTTCTACTAACAAGTAGCATAAACAGCGACCTGTACAAGCAGTGGCTTCAGCCTCAAAGCTCACTGCTGCTGCTCAACCTACAACTGCTTGGCAGAAGAAAACCCTGAATCAAACGTAGGATCAAAACAAGCTTCAAATCCATTTTCCTCACTCATTAAGCCATTAAGCTTAAGATGTAAGACAAGGAAATCTTTCATCAGCGTCACTCATCTCCCCCCATTAATCTTCTACCATAACCAAGGAGGACGTCAACACACACACAGATCCAAGCTCAGTGCATTCAGATTGATTTGATGTGCTAGTCACCAAGGAGACAGATCATTGAAAAAAACCTTAAATTCTGGGACAGGGAAACACTTACCCCATAGGAATAAGGCAATCTCGAGCTTTGCTGTTCTCCATCATGCTGGAACTGATATCACCAGGATTATTTGCACTTCGGAGGGACATCGTCTCCACGCTAAACACAAGAAAAACTTGAATTTGCTACCAGTGCTTTCATACTGTATTTTGTGGTCATTGCTCAATTAAGACTGATCAAAACAACACACTTTCCTAGTTTCCTATAGAAACACAGCTACTCGTTAAGAACGGGCTGAGGCAGAAGCTCTTTAGTCATCAGCATAAGAACTACCATGAAATGGAAACAAGAGTTTCAGACCCAGATCCCAGAGGCTGCAGCCTTTGACCTAAAAAGGAGTGAACAGATTGAAGATGCCGAAATTTACCGCAGACATACGGAGCCATTCCTTCATTCGTGAGCTTTTGCAAACTCAGTCTACACCATGAAGCCTATGACGGGAAGAAGGTTTGAATTCGACTCTGCACCACACAAATACACTCAGGAAGAGTAAATAACAAAGCAGCTATTTCTGAAGAATGCAAAACTTTAGAAAATGAGGTTTTTCCCCAAGCAGCTTGTCAGGATTTTAATTAACTCTACTATGGGACGTTGCATTTTTTGACTTCAGCTGCACCTACTCCCTGAAGGAAGGTACAGAAGCAGGTTTTGAGTAAGAGCAAATCATAGCTACTGCTGTCATCCAGCATCTCTCCACCTACAGAGTGGGTGAGTCCACTCAGGGGAAGACTTGGGATAAATCCAACTCAGTAACTTATGGATTTGATGCCTTCATGGGGGATCCTGCAGGATAGAGGCCAGAAACCTTCCCGCAATGAAAGCCGGCGGCCTGCACTCCCAAAGATGCAAAGGCTGCATCCCAAATCCTCTGAGCCTTTCAGTACCTTTAACCATAGCATTTTGGTGGACACTGCCAAGCAACTTCTTGAAACAAGTGCGTTAAAGTGAACGAGCGAAGAGCATCCTCTGTTCAGGCACAAGCACTGCCTGTGAACACCATGGGCTCTGCCTACAGCAGAGGGACACGGCTGTCTTGCTCAGCTGTTTATTGGCAGCTGTTTAAAGAAGAGAAGGGTGTTTGAGATGTCAGATTTTGCTCAACCAGGTATGTGCAAGTGTTGAAAACTCATAAAAACAAACACTTTGCTAAGAAATACCGGACGACTGTGTACAGCAGTAATTCCAGAAAGACTTAAGAGTTACCAAGGTAAAGAAAAAGACAAACTCAGTATTTTAGTCCCAGGATTAATGTTTTTTTTTTCTTTTTTGTTCTTCTGAAGTGAGCATGTGTGTGGTCACTAGAATTCTCGAAAGCCAACCTAACATTTACATCACCCTCTGAAAAAAATAAACACTTCTAATGATGTTAGAGCTGAAGCAAAGAACATCATGCTCGTCCGCCACAGAACATCTCCTGTAAGTCCATAGAACAGTCACTAACATGGGCAGGACATTAATTTCTTTATCTAAGAGAGTTGCTGGTCTTCCAAGACACTAGTTAATCAGAGATTAGTTAAAAAGCTAATTATGGCAGGTTCTTTCAGGCTGTCAGAGCTCTGCACACAAGTGGTATTCTACACAGCAGGGCCAGTGGACCTCAATACAATGAGTTTTTTGCTTGCTCTCAAGAGATACTCAACCTCCTATTGCAGTTTCCTATTGTCACCAAGACCAAAACTTCCAGGGGAATGAAAGAATCTGAGGGAAGGTGCTTGAAAAACCTTTAAGTTGAGCCAATCTTCTGCTAAAGTACTGAGCAGCCTCTGGGAATACATGCACTGTATCTGCAGCCACCACGTGAACTTAGGTCCTAATTATACAGTTCATTCATCCACTTGTCAAACGAGGACAGCACCCACTTCCTTGGGGTGGACAAATCTGGTTGGAAGGGGTTTCTAATTCCTCACACAAGAGTTATTGCAGAGGGACATTGTGCAACCTTCAGGAAGCCTAAGCAAGTACCATATGAAGAGTTTCTTACCCGCAGGCCATGCCAATGTCATATGACCCATTTCGGATGCCACCTGTAACAGCAGCACAAAAACGTTCTTACTGTCATTAGGAGCATGACCATTTCCATCCCAGCTGTGGTTTCATGAACATCTGAGGCACCCACTACAGCCAAATGGGACATTCCCTCCACCCTCCCACCTGCCAGAACATAAGCCAGGTCAGGGAGCTGATGGGGCTGAAGACTAACCTGGACCTGACCTGGAACCAGAGAGGACAGGAAGGACCCTTCTAGAAGCTGTCTGATAGGGAAGCGATGGTAGAACCTATCCTCAGAAAACCAAGTTACTTGGTCACTATAAAAGCATCAAAAAATGCATGGCCAGCAGGTCAAGGGAAGTGATTCTGCCCCTCTACGCTGCTCTTGTGAGACCCCACCTGCAGTACTGCATCCAGCTCTGGAGCCGCCAACATAAGAAGGACATGGATCTGCTGGAGAAGGTCCAGAGGAGGGCACAAAGATGATCAGAGGGGTGGAGAAACTCTCCTATGAGGACAGGCTGAGGGAGTTGGGTCTGTTCAGCCTGGAGAAGAGACGGCTCCAGGGAGACCCAGTAGCAGCCTCCAGTATCTGAAGGGGGCTACAGGAAAAGCTGGGGAGGGACTTTTTATAAGGGTCTGTGGTGACAGGACAAGGGACAAAGGTTTTAAACTAGAGCAGGGGAGATTCAGATTAGACATTAGGAAGAAGTTCTTTACTCTGAGGGTGGTGAGACACTGGAACAGGTTGCCCAGAGAAGTTGTGGATGACTCATCCCTGGAAGGGTTTAAGACCGGGCTGGGGATGAGGCTCTGAGCAACCTGGTCTGGTGGGAGGAGTCCCTGCCCATGGCAGGCGAGGTGCAACTAGAGGATCTGTAAGGTCCCTTCCAACTCAAGCCATTCTACGATTCCATGATTCAACCAACACCACACAGACAATTCCTATCAGGAGAAGATATTATTGCTATTTTTACTGCTCAAATTGAGCACGTGGGGTGGGACAGGCACTGACTCTGATGTGAGTGCATGTAACACTTACCAGCTATATTGATAATGGCCTGGAGCCCGGACGAGCACTGTCGGTTCACGCTCGAGCACGGCACTGTCTCTGGAATACCACTAGAAAACAAGACAGTGTTGGCAAAGGCTCAATGACAAAAAAACCTCAAACACACAACAAACCAAACCTCTAAACAGAGCATTAAGCCACTTGATTAAACTTTAACCCTCAAGTTCAAGACAGATCCCTTTTTACATTTGTTGATCTATTTGGCCCTGCACCAAGAGAAAGTAAAGTTCAGAGACAATTTCTGCACTTGATTTACAAGCAGCTCCAAGTGCTGTTTCCCAACAGGTTTGTCTTCAGAAGCTCCTCCATAAGCAGGGGCCTCTTGTGTGCCCAGTTCTTGAGCTCTGACTGGGGGCAGAAATGCTGAAGAGCTTGGCAATATTCCTAACTGTGGGTCAGTACTGGTTTAATGTCTAACAATGATCTAGATGAGGAGATGAGAGTGACTTTGCACACAACGCCAAGTTAGGCAAGTATGTTGATCTGCTTGAGGGTAGGGAGGATCTACAGAGGAACCTGGCCAGGCTGGACCGATGGGCCAAGGCCACTGGGACAAGGTTCAACAAGGCCAAGCACTGAGTCCTTGCACTTGAGTCGCAACAACCCCCTGCAATGCTCCAGGCTTGGGGAAGAGTGGCTGGAAACTGCTTGGTGGGTAAGGATCTGGGGTGTTGGTCAACATTGAAGATGAGTCATTGTGTGCCCAGGTGGCCAAGAAGGCCAGTGGCATCCTGGCGTGTATCCAAAACAGTGTGGGCCAGCAGGACTAGGGAAGGGATCATCCCCCTGGCCTGGGCTCTGAGGAGGCTGCCCCTTGAACCCTGGGTTCAGTTTTGGGCCCCTCACTACAAGAAGGACACTGAGGGGCTGGAGCATGGCCAGAGAAGGGCAACAAAACTGGTGAAGGGTCTAGAGAACAAGTCTTGGGAGAAGCAGCTGAGGGAACTGGGGTTGTTCAGCCTGGAGAAAAGAAGGCTCAGGGGAGATCTTCTTGCTCTGGACAATTCCCTGAAAGGAGGTTGTAGTGAGCTGGGGATTGGTCTGTTCTCTCAAGTAACAAGTGACAGGATGAGAGGAAATGACCTCAAGTTGCACCACGAGAAGTTGAGGTTGGGCAGTAGGAAAAATTTCTTCCCTGAAAGTGTTATCAAGCCCTGGCCCAGGCTGCCCAGGGCAGTGGTGGAGTCCCCATCCCTGGAGGGATTTCAAAGCTGTGGAGATGTGGTGCTGAGGGACACAGTTTAGTGGTGACCTGGCAGTGTTGGGTTAATGGTTGGACTTGATCTTAAGAAACTCTTCCAAGCAAACCAATACTGTGATTACTGGTGGGCTGCGTCATGCCTCTCCAAAGCAGTGGCTGCACACTGATTTACAGAAGCAAACAACACCTGTAAATAGACACTGGCTGAAATATTTGGAAGCTGGGATGCAGTCATCGACCACTACACTGGGAAATGAACAGAAAGACCTGAGACAGCTCAGGCCCACACAGCAGCACAGCCTCAGAGTACGGAGAAGCAGCAGGTGCAGCTGGGAGCCCACAGAATCAAGACCTCCCGTTCCGAGACTCAACACAGGTAGTCCAGATTAACAGGCATGACCTCTGCCTCCCTGTCCTTGGCCAGCAGGGCTCTCCAAACCCTGGCACAGTTCTCCAAACGCCCGATCAAAGTCTCATTTCTAAGCAAAAAGTAATTTGCTCTCAGTTTGCAGAAGCACATGAGCTTCATGGCAACCTCTGCCCCGGTGCTGCTCCGTAGCCAAGGCCCGAGAAGGGGAGGAGGAACCTCCACCTGTTTGAGTGTTTACCTTAGAAACTGTGCAACTCTTGCAATCAAAGCACCAGCTCCAGGCTGCAGCACGTTCCCTGAGTGCAAAGATACGATTCCGGTCAATCAGTTGTACCTCCCTGGCTCTTAGCTGCAGGCATCGAAGGAATGTTAATACCACCATGGCTTGGGACCGTCCAGCACCCAGACCAGAGCCCCACCACTTGAGAGAAGAGCCATGAAGGATGTGCAAATTCCATAAACCTTCTACTATGCACTCACCCCTCCCAACCCCACATTTTTGAGTATCCCATGGGACACCAGCAGCTGCCTGGCCCAGAGAGTCACCCAGAGCAGGAAATTCAAGTCCAGACAGAGGTTGTTCACTCACCCACACAGATATCTCCCAGGGCTTCAGGACGAAGATTGACATCTTGAAGGACAGCCGTCATAACAGCAGACAGCAGTTCATCAGGTGTAGTATCCTAAAAGCACAGGCAATTCGTGCTACTCAACGAACACCAGTAACCACCCTGTCACCAGTTCACCCTCCAACTACTTTGGAGGGCTATCGTACGATTCTTGGGCAGCTCTGCTCCACATCTCAGGTCATGACAGTTTTCCTACAAAAGCAGGATTCCACTGCACAGTTTTTACCCCAGGTATCTTTCATGCACCATATCACACATTGTTTCCTCATCTAGATCCTGTTTATAGGAGCCTCCTTTGGAGCCTTCAAACCCAAACAACTACAGCAAGTTGTGTGACAAGATGTAGAGAGCAGAGCTCCTTGGTTTATTTTGTGAAGGAACCAAGGATGACCCCTCAGCTGGTGGGAAGCCATGCTGGCATGATCAGGCCTGTTTTGAAGGCTAACAAGTAATGTGTATCTTTGGGGCCATCCCGGCACCCTGCTCTTGCCTTAGTCAGAGCTCCAGGACTCTGAGATTGCCACCCAGAAGAAGGGTGGAAGGCCCAGCCAGAAGATGCTGCTTTCCTAAACTGTTGCCCTGCTTGACCACACCAGGTAAGAGCAGCATGGTAGAGGGACCTACTCCAGGCTTTAAGGGGAGTGGGGAAACTCGCTGGTACATTGGCCAACTTTTGGGGGATGACAGGGGCTCCGCCACACCTGGGCCACGTGCCCCCTAGCAAGAAACTCATCAGAAAATGTTATAAAGCCGAGTCCCGATCCTGGGGGGCAGCGAGCAGGGTGGAGCCTCAGTGCCTGTGGCGTTCCAAATGAAGCATCCTGGGAAGACCTCAGTGCCTAGAGGGACTCGAGCCCAGCACCCTGGGAAGACTTCGGTGACTGGGGGGACCCGGACCCAGCATCCGGGGGGGAAGGGCGTCGGTGCCCGGAAGGACCCCAGCCCAGCAACCTAGGGGGGCCTCGGTGATTGGGGGGACCCTGACCCGGCACCCTGGGGAAGGCCTCGGTGCCTGAGAGGACCCCGGCGCCTGAGAGGACCCCGGCCCAGCACCCTGGGAGCCTGAGCAACCGCAGGTGAGCAGGAGGCCCCAGTCGGGGAGGCGGGTGGAGAGGCTGCAGTACCGCCGGGACCAGAGGCACCCCGGGAAGGGGGAGATGGGGACAGAGGGACNATTAAAATAAACTGAAAACAAATAAACCCAACAAAACAAAAGATTAAAAATAAATAGTAAAATAAATAAGTCACTGTAAAATAAATTAAAATTAAACGAATACAAAATAGTAAAAGCAAACCAAATAAAAGGGAAGTGAAAAAACGGCAGAAAGGGGAAAAAGGGGGGAAAAAAAGGAGGGGAGAAAACGAGGGGGGGAACAGGGAAGAAAAGGGGAAAGGGGGAAAAGAG
>VWZK01004720.1:110141-229670 GCA_013396935.1 Baryphthengus martii | reverse complement strand
AAAAAGGGGTGAAAGAGGGAAAAAAGGGGTGAAAGAGGGAAAAAAGGGGGGGACAGAGGGGAACTGAAGGAATACAAATAAAGAAAAGAAGAAAATAAAATAAAATAAATAAATGAAAAGAAAATAAATTTTAAAAATATAAACCCCTGCGAATTTGGAGCGCGGAAGGAAGTGGGACACCAGGACAACAGGACACACAAAGTTGCTGGGTCTGAGACCTGCACCGGTTCACTGTTTCCAGTAAATCCCTGGAACCATCATCTCCGTCCCCACGTTGTCCCCCTCCCCAGCCTCCTGTGCCCTCAACCCATGTGTAGCCATTGCCTGCTGGGAACCATCCTACTGGGAAGAGGCTATACTTGTGTGCAGGGGACAGGCAATGTCCTGCTCCAACCTACCCCCAAAGAAAGCCATTTCTGGATGGCTATGTGAGGATGTGGTGAGCAGGGAAAGCCACTGGGCCTGCTATGGGCAAAATAAAATAAAGCTGAACAAAAAAAATCCAACAAAATCCAACTCTACATGGCAGAATATTACCCTCTCTTTTCCTAGTCTCATTCTGTACATCACAAAACTGCAAGGGTTTTCAAAAATAAAAAGGCAAAGGCACCTGAGGAGTGAGTCGCGCACACACACACGTGTACACACACGTGTGCCCACACACACGCACACATGCATCATATCTATCCACGGGAGAATGTGGGTGGTTTGAAGGTCCTGGGAGTGTTTTTGGGGCAGCCCCAGGAACCTCATTTTGTTCTCAAGGCTTTGTAAAGAAGGAAAACTGAGAAAATCAAAACCGAACAGATTCAATAAAAGGAGAAAACAGCTTAAAATTTTTTTTTTTTCACTTTGGTGAAGACAGACTTTGTCACCTTCTTCTGACACAACCCTTCCCAGCCAACATTGATTTTATTTTTTCTTGTATTTCTTTTCCATCCATCCCATATTACTGAACAGACTGATGGATTTGGTCCTATTCACAGAATAAAATTCTTTATTCCCCGTCGGAGAAAGGAGACGACTTTAACCCCTCCTCCCCACAGAGAGCTGCCCATCACCACTGTGCACAACTGGCACAACCCACCCCCTGCTGCCCCTCAGCTTTGCCAGAGCCCAGCCTGGGTAATAACTTTGCAGGCAAATTTATAGGGAATCCTTTTAGCTATTCCTTTTAATTTACCCTAACACCACCAGTGTTTTATTTTTTTGAGAACTGAAATAACTCCCAATATTTGCTTCTTTTTCCAGAGCTGTGGACCGGTACAAAGTCTTGATCTCTTCCCCATGGAAGAATTCAGGGATGTGTTAAGTCACATGAAGAACCAATTTCTCAATTTCCTTTTCAGTTCAAGCAACACTTCAAATTTTCAATTAAAAACAGTATTAAAATAAACCTGTGTTTGACACACTGGCCTGAAGATGGCAACTGCTTCTTTAACCCTTCGCTGAGCTGGGTGGAAAGAGCTAATGCAGCAGGGAAGAGGGAGGTGAGATGGTGTAATTAATTTGTCCAAAATAACCAAGTTCTGATTAATCAATTAGCTTCCAGGGACTCTGTGTGAGCTCGTTGCCAGGTTTTCCAGCAGGGTAATGGTAGTGAAAGAGGCCATGGCCCAGCTCTGCTTTCAACTGGCCCATTTTCTCCTACAACTTCAAATATACTGCAGGAAGAAACCTGCTTCCAGCTGCCCTTGACCAACACAGCTCTGCTCTCCCACTCTGAGGCTTCATGGTCCTGCAGCTGCTCCCTCAGGCACCACCGTGGAGGTGACATCCCCTTCCCTGCACCCAGGGCTGGTCCCACGAGGCTTTGAAGAGAAGGTAACCACCTCTTGGCAGCACAGATTTACAAGTACTGGTTCTGCCTGTGTAATTTTAGGCACCCACTTGGGTTTTATGGAGACCCACCAGGCTCCTCCTGCAGCTCCGCTTCCAAAACACGCTGGCATTCCTCCAGCCCCAGCACGGGTGTGGGCCACGAACAAAGAGCCGCCCTCACCCAGATCCCCTCCATCTCCCACCTGAACCCTGACGGTTCCCAGCACAAACTGTCTGGTGCTCAGCCCTGCCCACCGTGGGCATCGGCAGCATCTAAACATCGCTCTGCACAGCCCCTGGCAGAGGTCCCAGGTATCCGTTCGTGGGTGGACCCCACAGAGACCTCCTGCATCCCGAGAAGACCCCTTCTTTCCAGACACACACACACAGGCGAAGTCAACACGTCTGCCGCATCATCGCACCCGACTCCGTGCTTTGTGCCGGGTCGAGCATCACTCCTTGATTGTAACCGCTTAAGGCACAGAACAGGATGAAGCGCCGTCCTGCTGGAGACGCTGGGCAGCCCCGCGACCTCCAGGAGGGTTACGGTCCCCTCATGAACGGGAACACCCAGGTCCCCCCGACTCTGCGGTCTGAGGATCATCTCCTCTGGCTTGGCTGTTTGCCTGCAAAAGGTGGTGATGGCCACTGAGCATCTTATTCCTCCGCTGGTCCCGGGGATGCTCCAGCATCACTGTCGTGCTGGGGGGGGACGGACAGATCCCATTTGCCGCGCTTTTCCCAAAAGATAAGTAACGCGGTGAGGAGAGACGACCCCGCTGTCACTGGTGGTAAGGAGGATACTCGGTCCGAGGCCAGCACCCTCACAGTCCAGGAAATCCCTTGCTCTGAATTCCCAGCACCAAACAGTCCCGAGTGCAGCTTGGAAATCCAACGCCGCGGCGGATGCCGAGCCAGCAGCGAGCAAGGAAGGACATGCCAGGACAGCCCAAGGCTGGGGGCTGAACCGCAAAGTGCAAAAAGGCTGTGGGTCTGGCGGCCACCCCCCTCCCACCAGCGCTTCCCCATCCCCGCTGCCAGGGGCTCAGAGCCCGCAGTTGACGAAGGGGTGTCTCAGGAGGTCCTCGGCCGTCGGCCTCCGCTTCTCCTCCACAAAGATCTGCTTGAGGAAGTTGCGGCAGGAGTTCGAGACGCCATCGGGGAGCTGGGGGTTGGTTGGTTGGGTGGCGATTTTAAAAATCGCCGCCATGGCTTCGAACTCTGCCCATGGCGGCTTCTCCGTTAACATCTCCACCACGGTGCAGGCCACGCTCCTGCAACAATGCCAAGCATACAGGGGTGAGATGGTGGGTAAGGGACCAGGGTCGTGGCTGTGCATTTGAAGTCTAATGGGCTCTAGGATTGTGCCTGCCTGGAATGGACTGTGCAGGGAGCAAACCCACATGAGATAGGTGCACGTCTTAGGTACGCGTGGCTCCCCGGAGCTGACTGTTCACACAGGTCCCTGGCACTGGGCTGTTCACTGCCGCTGGTGGGAGCAAATCACAGAATAGAGGGGTTGGAAGGGACCTCTGAAGATCATCTTGTCCAATCCCCCTGCTAAAGCAGCGTTACCTAGAGCAGGTTGCACAGGATTGTGTCCAGGTGGGTTTGGAATTTCTCCAAAGAAGGAGACTCCACAGACACTCTAGGCAGCCTGTTCCAGGACTCCAGCACCCTCACAATAAAAAATTTTTTCCACATGTTCAGATGGAACCTCCTGGGTTCCAGTTTGTGCCTGTTGCCAGGCACCACTGAACTTGCAAGCTTTGCCCTAAGACTGGTGGGTTTTCTCCCTACATTAACTGGCAGATATAAATTTCATAAAAGCATGAGGGTCCTTATCAGAGCTTCTCCTGAAAAGTAACCCAAGCACGAGTTTAGACACCATGGTTTCAGCAACAGCAGAGAGCTCACCAGGAAGCTAAGCCAAAATGAAATGTTTTCCTACATCTGACTTCATCTCCGATGTGCATCTGAGAAGCAGCAAAGCAGCCAAGAGCCTGAGCGGTCTCCCTGTGCTTGCTGAGAAGTCCTTGACTCAACAGGGACCCTCTCAGCCACCTACATTCATAGGTCACTCCTAAAAATATCGAATCACATTTTCCTCCTAGCACCAGAGCAGGTGGCACAAGGTGCACAGCTGCCTGCGAAGGACTCCCTGGGTTTCTGCCCCAAGCAGGGATCTGTTGGAGAGATTAGTTTTTGTTGACCCTACTCGTCAGGGCACCCAACAGAAAGCACCCTGTGAAGACAATGCTTCCTCCTCGTTTGTTGGGAGGGTTAGTAGTGTTATCTCAGCTCTTTCAGGCTTCAGCTGACATCCTCCACAGATCAAAACATCCACAAGCAGCCAATTTTAGTTGTCTTTGTGCCTGAGCCACATGCAAACAGCAGCAGATTTTGAGAGGCCACACAAGATCCCTCTGAGCTGGGTTTAGCCAACCTAAAATCAGAGCCACCAAAACTCAACAGCTCTTTTAGCAAACTTTGCTATCAACCTGCTTCCCAGAATTAAAGAGCAGCTACAGGGTTGAGCTGCACATGACCCTCACATATGGCAAGAGCTTACAAAAGCAAGCTGTGACTTGAGTGCTCCTGCTTTGGGACCATCAGCTACAACGTGCTCCCTCTGGGTATCTGCTTAGATAACATTCAGCTCCCATTTCCATCCTTTGCACTGCTTCATCTTCTAACTACTGGCTATACCTGTTGATCCCATTACAACCTCCCAAAGAGACTGTTTGATTTAAGTGGCAGCGGTGGGGTTTCTACTGTATTCCTTACCACACATCAGCTTTCCTTCCGTAGCCCTCTCCACTGATAACCTCTGGGCTCATCCAGTACGGTGTTCCCGTGACAGATTTAATCCCAGTCCCAGACATGCAGATCGTCTGGATGCGTTTGCTGGCCCCAAAATCTCCAAGTTTCACATTTCCAGCAGAATCTCTCAAAATATTGGCACCTGGGGTGAGAAAAGCAAAACCCAAAAACCCAAGAGATGGAGCAGCAACCTGAATTGTACAGCAAGGAGAGCAGGAAGGGCACGGGCACGGACATGAGAGAGCCCAAAGGGCCTCGGTGGGGCTGGATTTTACAGCACTGTATAAAATCCCTCTCCTCCTAAGGCAGTTGCTCTCTGAGAGGGTTGATTTCTACCAGCATCTCCTCACTCAGCAGTGAGTAGTGAATGGGAGATGACCAATCACCCTCACCACACACAGACAGCAGAAGAGAGCCTCAGATCTCTCTGAAGGCCAGAGCCTGTCAGTTCTCGGGTACGTTACACCAGGTTTTTTGATGCATAAGGGCAGTTAGCAATGAGCCCTCTCATCTGGGCTTCCCAAAGCAGGAAGATATCACAAGAGTTTGCTTTCAGCTGCTTGTACAAGATTCTGACGGTTCCAGTAGAAGGCCAAGGGTGAAAATACTTTAAATACCAAATCCCAGCACTATGCTTTGCACAAAAAATTATACTGGGGAGGGCAAGGTTGGGTTGAACAAATCCAAGCAAGTAAGAAGCCTTTCTGTATTGTCTACTCACCTTTAATGTCCCTGTGGACAATCATATTGCTGTGTAAGTAGAAGACTCCCTGCAGGATCTGCCTGGTGTACTTTCGTGTGACGTTCTCGGTCAGAGCACCGTAAGCTTTTAGCTGGTCCTTTATCGAGCCCTATTGCAAAGAAACAACACGCACCAACCATAAGGACCAGCAGAACCGTCATGTCATGGTGACTTTTTAAACTTTTCTGACCATTCTCTTACAGCTCAAAAAAAACCCCACCCCACTCTGCCGTAGATAACAATCCAGTAAGTGCTGAATGGAGCAAAGACTCGTCCCCAGCGTCCCAGATCCCAGGGGAGAAAAAGGCATGGGGTCTCTGGTGGTATCAGCGCTACCTTCTGGCAAGACGACAGATCTTTTTCCCCCTCTAGTGGCTGGATGTCACCAGCAGCTGATGGAGGAGGACCAAACGGAGGAGTTATAACTCAAGCAAGAGATCAACTCGACTAACTCTTCAGGGCCAAGCTGATGAGTCAGTCTTCTATGAAGCCTCCCCCCACAACTTCTGACAGCAAGGAGTACTTGCCATGGCAGAGACCCATGAGGGATACAATCAGTCCCACACGGGACTGCTTCAACAAGATCCAGGATAGACAACTTGCAAGGACTTAAATTTCTGACCCAGACATGCAGGTTCCTACTGGTTTGATTTTATTGATCAAAGAGGAAAGGAAGCAGCGTCAGCCTCCTGCAGATGACAGATGCATCATCTATCACCTGCAGGAGGCTGACACCCTTGGGTTTAGCTATATTTTCTGTCCACTTGGAAATGGATGTTCTTGACCATGTCAGAGATTGGTTTTAGCAGGGATCAACCAGAGGAAGATTTGGGCCTCAGAGGTTGTATCCAGTTCTACCTCCAGTATTTAGGCTAGTGGGAAAGCATGAGGGGAAACTCATCCTGTTCCTGCCTGTCCTGCAGCTCTGGAGTTGATCCAAGATTGCCATAGTCCTCCTGTTCTGGGAACAGTGGACTGGCTTGCTCCAAGTCAGTCACTCCAACTGTATCAGCTTTTCCACAATCACCCATCTCTGCTGTTACTCTGCCCAGCTACCGTTTTGGCCTTCTTTTGAAGCTGGTGGTGACTGTGTGGATGGGCCTCTACGCTCCCTTTCACACTGCTGCTGAAGTAACTCAAAATGCTCTGAAATTACCCCCTGGTACAATTTGTACGCAGGGTATGTCCCCTCCCCTCCAACTGAACAAGCTTTCTTATCCCAATCTCCCTCATCCTGATGGGGGTGACATCAAACAAGAAGGGGAAACAGGGTCTTCAAATAGACCATTCTGTTTTTCAAGCTTAAATTAAAAAAAAAATATAGTGTATGGGCAAGGCAGGACAGAAAATACAGTCAGCTATTTAAAGGGGGCACCCAAGCTTGGCCACGTGAAGATTTTGCCAAACTGGTTGTGTTAAACTAGAAGCCTGGCCAGAACCAGCACTGCAGAGCCGCTGTCCTGCAGGGCTTGGGAACTCATTCACTTCCACCGGCCTTGGAAACCAAAGCCCTGAGCTGCTTTTGTGAAACAAGCCATTGTTGCAGCACGAAAGTCAATCTGTATTTGGTCAGAGCTCTGGTTTATCATTTAAAAAAAACAAACATTTCACTTCCAGCCCTGCTGGACACTGCCCCAGCTTCAAATGTTGGTTTCCTGGCTGCTAAGAAACATCGGCATGCTGCAGAATAAGCAGCAAGAGGGCTGCTGAACCTCCCAGGGTTTACTCCTCTGGGTCCATGCCCCACGGTATGGCCTGAAAGGAAGATGCACATCCCCATGGCCTGAGGGTGGACAGGGCTTTGAAAGGACTCAAATGCATGGAAGTCCACCTGATTACTCAAGTGCAAGACGCTTTGGGAGAGCTTCTAGCACGTTTACTAATGACCACAATTATTTGTGATCAGATGACTTAATAGTCCCTCCTGACCTTACAAATCTCTGTATAAACAAGGACTTATTCTCCCACACTCTGGGGAATGAATCCAGCTGGACAGGCGGGACTTTGGAGAACAGATCCTCTGGCAATGTAAATAGCACTGTGCTGCTTTATACCAACCGATGACTTTGTCTAGATGGCTGATGTAATTCCCAGGCTCGCAAACAGAAAAAGAGATGTTCACCTCTGCTTAGACCCTCTCAAAGCTTTCTGATCATTTTTTTCCCTAGGCCTGTTTCATCCTGTATCAGCAGAGTCACAAACTGAAGCTGCTCCTGCACGAGAGGATAATGCTACCAACAAAAAGTTCTGTCCTGAACAGAAGACTCACAAGTGAGCAACGCTCTTTTTAAAATACATGTGCTGAAAGCCATAAATAATTGGTGACAGCTGTGGGTGGACAGTTGTACTATTAGCTTTTCCTGCAGGGATTTGCAATAAATGCTTACGGATGGGCTCAGGCCACAGCATTTGGAGCCAGATCTGGATCATGTCCCACATTCACCAAGTTCAGATTCCAGACTGTGAACACACCCTGCTTCAGCATGCAAACCTAAAACCTGCCTTCAAGGATTTTGATTTCACCCAGTGCATGCTGAGGGGCTTCACCACGACATCTGACTCACAAGCTTAAGCTTTTCCAAGCCTTAGGGATGCAGCCACTGGTTTGGTTTGGCTCATCAGATACAGAGCAGCTCAGCTGAACAGTTTAACTCCAGATCCAAATTTCACCCAACTCCAAGGCCGTCTAAATCTGTTCTCTGTTGCTCAGGACAACATTTATCAGGAGCTGCACTTACCCCTGGCATGTATTCAACGAAGATAGACAGTTTCTTCTCCTCAGGATCCCGCAAGCACCCATAGTACTGCACTATTCTGTCATGACGGAGAGTCTTCAACAGCTGGATCTCACATTCTAAGGCATTCACCTCCTGCAAGAAACCAGACAGGCTTTGTGACGGAAGGAATGGTTACTTTGGGAATATTACTCACATGTTGCTCGATGCTGAGCACTCTTTCCATAGCACCTGTGAAGCTGCCCATGAGGACATCAGTCACATAAGGCTCAGAAATGAGGAGCACTGCCCTAAGGAAAGGGCAAGGAGAAAGACAGATGGGATACACGAGGGCCTGGCTTTGAGACAGGTAGACTTCTTTTTATTTCTTGTGCTCAAGTGGATTTTCTGGAGAGGTGCGAATGAAGATACCAGTAAAACTAGTGCAGAGCCCAGAGTGGGAAGACGGTGAAAGGAGCAAGAAGGTTGAAACTAAGGAAGAGCAGACAGACCTGCCAGAGATCATACCTGAGACTGAGCAGGCCAACATGACCAAGGAACTACGAGGAAGGGAAGTCACCAGAGCACACTGACTGGTGGCACAAGCCGTTCAGGATCACTCCGAAGCCAGCAAAGGACACATGCTGTTCCACACACTGCCTTCCATCAGGGACATGGAATCCTTTGCCACCTCCACCCTCAGCCTCCAGGCCACAATTCCCCAGCATGCAGCAGAACATTCAGTCCTGCCCTGGTACTCACTTTACTTGTCTCTTGACTGTCAGGGTCAAAAGGCACCTGCTTCACTGACAGCTCCCGGCCAGTGTCAGCATCATAGCAGAGATAAACTTCCCCAAAAGCTCCTCTTCCAAGCAGCTTCCCCAGCCTCCAGTTTACAGGTGCCTGCAGAGCTACATGAGAGAGGAGAGGGTTGAGAGGAGAGCACAGCAAGGAGATCTCAGCATCAGGGTCCACTTGACCCTACAGAGTGCAGATTAGGCTCACAGGGAGCTCACCAGGGCAGGCAGGGAGCCACCTTCTCCCAGGGGCACCAGGACAAACCAGTTTCAATTGCACTAGTGCTGCTGGTGTGAGAGAGCTTATGCTCCCAGTCAGCATAAGCATAAAGCAGAAATGAGTCCCAGAAGAGTGACATTTCTTTAAGAGTCTTTCCTCCAAAAACTATTTTCTTAGCCAATGTTAGACTTTCTCTCCTCTGCTACAGGAGTGGTTAGCAGGATACAGCAGGACTGAGCAGCAACCTAGGCAGGGACCAGTAAAGAGTTTTATCTCACTGGTCATTCCTAGGTTGTTATCCATCACTGAACAGGCCCAGAACGCACCAATTTCTAGAGTATGGGCAGTTTTGCAATGCAAGAGCAGCCTGCAATACCATCTCTGGGTGCTGGGGTGACAGTAATGTTAGCCATGAAATGGAGCCTCTGGATGTACTTGCTCCCACATCCCAAGCCTCCTGGAAACATCTGCTGCATGAGCACATTGCCAGTCCAACCTACAAGCAATGTTCTGCAGCTCAGCAAGTGATGACCACCAGTTGACACCGCACACTCTCGTCTCAAGGCCAAGATACGATGCAGCGCGTTGTATTAAATCTTCCTCACTGAGACATGAGTTAGAGCAGTGGGTCTTGTGTTGGGGGTGGAACCAAAGTGCATTTGCACGTGCTTGGCTGAGCTGATGTCCAGCAGCTCGGCTGGTCACAGAAACTCAACCTTGTGTTGAGACGTGGATGCCCCCTCCCTGGGAGTGTTCAAGGCCAGGTTGGACAGGGCCTTGAGCACCCTGCTCTAGTGGAAGGTGCCCTTGCCCATGGCAGAGGGGTTGGAACTAGATGATCTTTAAGGTCTCTTCAAACCTAAACTGTTCTATGATTCTATGACTCCATATACTGGGAGCTCAGACACTAGCAGCTTTGATTCACTTACAGTTCCGAGTTTTCGTAGGGGAGGTGCTGAAGACCTGCAGACCTTTTTCACAATTGTTCCACCATTTGGGCCTGTACTCGCCATACTGCAAAGTGCTGAGCTTGCTGTCTCCATTAAAGCTCTTGGTTCGGCTAGAAGGGACAAGCTGAAATAGGTTCTCCTGTGGGAAGTAACTCCTGGGGAAAGTTCTCCGGCCTGCAGGAGGAAAGGGAGAGAGTTACAGCAATAATGCTCACATCAGCTTGGATCTACCCGTCACCACCTTCTCATGTCGCTGCCCAGATCCAGAGATGCACATTTTCAAATTAAACAAACCAAGTCTAACGAAACTGAAGCAAAGCCCCGTGAATATTTTTAATTCAATTCCGGAGTTGTTAACAGCAGGCATTACATCTAACATAGACATTTCCAGAGGAGTATGCAACAGTTTAATTACATTAGGGGTTTTGTTGGTTGTTAATCACTATTAAACTTTGAACAGGCAGCGACTGACACTGCAAATTATTCCTGCCATCCTCAAAGTCCACAGTACAAATCCATCCACCGTACAAGAGTGCCAGATCTCATGGTAACTGCTTTCACAAGGGTGGTGTCAGTGAGAGTTCATTCTGCAAGGCTCAATATGCTGTCTGCATGTCCTCAGTACTTTTTTTCCAAGGGAATTTGGTTCTTACTCAGTTCTGTCTGCCACCACTTGCTGTTTCATACAGTGAAAGAAGCTCCAAGATCATCAGCTTACAACTGAGATGTAAACAGATACTGCAGCCCTGAAATTGGTAGGGGATTTCCTACAGCTCTGTGAGAAACCTGCTGTAAAGGTCACAAACCAGCATTCTCTGAGGCAAGGACTTTAAGGGAACAGAAAAGATATTGCCAGGGATGAGAAATTCCAATAATCCACATGGCTAAGTTAAAACAACAGGTGTAAGCAAAGGAGGAGCTGAGCACTGACTTTCATACGTGCTGTAGATGCTCAGCACTTCCCAAGAGCAGACCTACAAGGTCTCACAGAGGATGCTCTTCAGAATACACAAGTGGATCCCAAATTATAGAATCATAGAATGGTTTGGTTTGGAAGAGACCTCTGAAGGTCATGTAGTCCAACCCCTCTGCAGGGAGCAGGGACATCCTCAACTAGATCAGGTTGCTCAGAGCTTTTTCGAGCCTGACCTTGAATATCTCCAGGGATGGGGCCTCAACCACCTCCCTGGGCAATCTGTTCCAGTATTCCACTACCCTCATGGTAAAGAACTTGTTCCTAACATCCATTACCTGGTGGTTCTTCCTTTGTTAGAAACCTCTCCCTCCCAAGTCTCTCCAGTCCTAGGCACTGTCACAAGCCATCAAGATCCTGGACCGAGCACCTCCCTCCCTGACCCTCCATCATTTTCTTACCGTCACTGTAGTCCTTGCGACTTTGGGAGAGGTGGTACTGCCTCGGGAAGGTCCCACCTTTCCCAAACCTCTCGCAGAACGGGATGTCAAAATCTGTCAGGAGGGAAGAAGACACATGTTTCTGAGGTCAGCTCAGCAGCAAATGCCCAGAGTGTTTCTTATGGGAAAGCATTCTGCTCTCCACGCTGAATTATAGGCAAGAATGAGGTGACAAGCTGTTTATTTACATGGCCATACATTCCCCAAGGCTCACTCTGAGATCTGTCCACAGTCACACACTCCTTAGTGGAAAACAAGGGTTAGATACACTGGTCTGGGTCCTCTTAAAGCAGAGGTTTAACTGCTAACTTTACAGACCCTGGCCCACACTGTTCCAATACATAGACCATGCCTGGTTTCCAAGAACACTAAACATATTATTTCCATACGGAAAATGCAAAAATTAGCATGGAAATGGAACTGCCAGGCAGGGTCAGGCCCAGATTCATCTACTCCAAAACCTCTGCTTTGATATTGGCTATTTACAGGGAAATGAGAAGATCCAGCAGTTGGCTAACACCAGACAATCTCTCTCCTCCTTCTTCTCAGATGCGACTCCCAACCTCTGAAAGCCAGAGACCAATTTATACCCCTAGACCTCCAAATTTCTATATTTATTTTGATTAAATGCTAGAAAGATAGATTTAGAACACACAGAAGAGATTAAAGATCATGAGAGTTTAGATTATACTCGAGAGATTAGACTCGAGATTACGAGAGAGATGGACGGACATGCACGATAAGGACATATATTTTAACAAAAAACACAGCACAGGAAGCCATTGCTGTTAGCACTGAATAATCTGGGATGAAAATATCTGTCATTTCCCCCCATCTTTCACCTCCTGTTTTTCCTCCATCCAACTCTAATGACACAGTCCGTTCTGACTGTTTGTTTGTCTTAGCCTGGGGCCAGCAGCCGCTCCTTGGAGACCATTCCTGGCCTGTGCTGCACTCCAGCATGATTTCCCCATTACAGCAGCGCGCAAGAGGAGCACATAATGCCTGAAATATGGTCAGCAAGCAAAGCAACAAGGACAGGTCAAGAGGTTCTCGGTGAGCCACGTGTGAGCGACGATGCCGAGTGGGGTCTCAAAGCAAAACGCCTCTCCGGCCACCAGGGATGTATTAAAACCATCGGCGATGTGGACCAAGTGCAGCTTCACCTCTACAGCTCGGTCTAGAAATCCTGCTGCAGGCCAGAAAGGAGTTCTCATGCCACAGGCTGGCTGCCATTTGCTCATTTTTAATAGTGAAAGTCATCACAATATTACAGATTTTCCATGATTTAACCAGCTGGATGTTTATAAGGGATTAAGCAGCAACCTATGAGCCTTACAAGTCACCAGCACACTTTCTCTAATGGCACTTTAATCTGTAATCCTGCAAGTGGAAGAGGTGGAACTCCCTGGAGAGTTTGAGGACTCAAGATTTGCTATGCAAGCCGTTGGGATCCTAAAAATGCAACTGATGGGTACTAACAGAGGCAAAAGGTGATCCCACAAAGTTGTTTGTTTCCAGCTTGTCAGCACCTTGTGGTTGTCTCCAAATACAAGAGCAAGGCCCCCTCAGCAACTTCTTCCAACACAGAACTCATCTCTTGGCTCTGTAGCAACAGATCCCAGAAGGGTTAATGACCGACAAGAGCAGCCCTGCCTGTGTTTGATGCTCTGGGTCTTTTGATTTCAGAGAACATTCATGTTTGATCATTGCAGGGACATTTTGGAAGTGTAACCTAAGCAACAGAGTTGGTTTGCTTGATTGTTTTTAATTACTTTTCATGCGGCACCATCTCTCTAACAGCCTTTATCCAGTCTCTTTACTACGTGCTTTTTATACTTTTAAGCAAACACAAACCTCCAAGAGTGCTTACCCATGCAATCAAGACTGTCTTTGGGATGGCTCTTCCTTCCAGGAACAGGGGTTTGGGTAAAGGGAGGGCTGCAAAAAGATGGGGAAAAAAAAAGAATACACTTTATCAGAAAGGCTACGGAATCAATTAGGAAGTGATTACATGCAGAAAGGGCAGGTTTCACCACAAGATGCACTGATCGGCCCAGTTTACCCAACTGAGCTCCCATCCTCAACCTGCACAAGAAGGAAGATGTTTTTTTTGCTGGATCACAGGTCGTTCCTGTGGCACACAAAAGGGATGCTGCCAAAAAGAGTCATCAGGCTGAAATGAAGCAGCCAACGACCATAACACCTATGTACAAGGTGGCACAGAAGGAGGGCTGCAGGCTTCTCTTCGCTCAAAGTGAAGCATTCCACCGTGTGACTCTTTCTACAACATTGCTTAGTTGTTGCAGATGTACATGCTGGAGTCTTTCAATCATGCTTGACTCCTGCAGGTCTCCCCTTCTCTGCAACATCACCCCTCAGCTTCTTCACACAGGAGGATCTCTACCACCATTGGGCACACGCATCTTTCCAGAAGACCATGTGAGAGAGTGTGGGATTAGTGCTTCAAGGCTCAAGGTCTTTAAACTACATGATAGAGTGTGTCCAAAGAAGGGCAACAAAGCTGGTGAAGTGTCTAGAGAACAAGTCTTACAAGAAGCAGCTGAGTGGAAACTGGGGTTGTTCAGCCTGGAGAAAAGAAGGCTCAGGGGAGACATTCTTGCTCTCTACACCTCCCTGTAAGGAGGTTGCAGTCATGTGGGAGTGGGTCTGTTCTCCCAAGGAACAAATAACAGGACAAGAGGAAATGGCCTCAAGGTGCACCAGGGGAGGTTTAGGTTGAACATGAGGAAAAATTTCTTCCCTGAAAGGGTTGTCAAGGCCTAGTCCAGGCTGCCCAGGGCAGTGGTGGAGTCCCCATCCCTGGAAGGGTTTCAAAGCCATGGAGATGTGGTGCTGAGGGACGTGGTTTAGTGGTGACCCAGCAGTGCTGGGTTAATGGTTGGACTGGATGATTCTAAAGGTCTCTTCTCCCTCAGCCCTCCTTGTGCCTCTTCCAGCTCCTAGACACCATGACTGAGCACAGGCACCTGCTCCTCTGGCATGTGACTCCGAGCCCTGCTATGCTCCCGCAAACACGCCTTACACTCTTCTCTCAGCTCACAAGGAAGTGCTACAGCCAGGCCGTGCTCCTTCTGTTGCTCTTCCTGGCAAAGTCTACACAAAAGCAAAGCTAGGGCAGAGAGAGCACAAGGAATCCAGCTTCGATACAGCCGTAACAATGAGCAAATACATCACAGGAAATTATTAAAAGCCACAAAAAGGAAATGGACCTTGATGCTGAGATCCAAAGTGCACAGAGCTGCAAACCCAAAGCACGCTACACAATCCAACCAGCACAAGGCAGACCTGCTGGAACACAGCCTTGATGCTGTCCGGCAAAAGCGACCGGGGGAGGAAAAAAAAAAAGCAGAAAATCTTTGATGTAGATGGAAAAAAAACCACCCAAATATATATATAGCTTCCCAAAAGGACTCTGTGTCTATACACGGCTGACCGTGCACAGCAGCAAACGTACAGTTGCTGTGCACGTGTGAGCTTGGACCAACCGGCTGCACCAGTTATTGAAGTGCAGCCTGTGTTAGTACAACGTGTCCTAGTTGCTTCCTGCTGAGAAGCTAAACTTAGTTATTGCTCGTCTGGTGTCCTCAGCACCTTGACTGACACATCGGGGGCTGCTGGCAGTGCACAGGGGCTGCCAAATTTACAAGCGGTCAATGGAGAGCAGACAGCATGCTCGGGGAGGAGGTGGCATGGAAAGGCTAACTGAGTATTGCCCTGGTGACTGCAGAACATCAGAGGGGTAGGAGAGGAATCTGATTGAAGCAGAAAACCTGGGCACACAAAGCCAGGCTGTCCACAGATCTCTGGCTACTTTGCCCAGCTCAGATTGGTGCAATTCAAATCCCACCATAGAACAGATGTCTGTGCTAGGATCTGGTTTTCAGCATTCAGGACTTGTTTATTCCAGGTGCATCCTCATCTCAATAGGAATCTCGGGAGATGCCGTCAACCTCGCTTCTCTCCCATTATGGAGCGGAGGCTGCATTTCAGCTTGTGACCATAGAATCATGGTGAATGGTTTGTGTTGGAAGGGACCTTAAAGATCATCTAGTTCCAATCCGCCTGCCTTGGGCAGGGACACCTCCCACTAGACCAGGTTGCTCAAAGCCCCATCCAACCTGGTCTTGAACACTTCCAGGGAGAGGTGATCCACAGCTCCCCTGGGTGACCTGTGCCAGAATCACGGTGACACGCAGGACTCACCTGTCCACAGATCTGTCCAGCGACTGGCAGCTCCCAGACAGCGACTCATCGGGGCTGATGAAAGCTTCGAGCATCTGACAGTGAAAGAAAATAAAATAAAAATCAGGATGCAAATGATGTGCCCAAGGCCAAGTGGACACTGTGCACCAGAGCCAGGATGACAGCCCTGGACTCCTGATTTCCCCGAGCTGCCCTGGCACACGAGACCAGCCTTCCTCTCCAGTGATAAGCGAAACATCATCAGGGTTTTTGGCTGGAGGAATTGGCTTGGCTCTCACTAGCTCAGTGAGTCAAAAGTTGCATTTGTGTTGCTTCCTGGATGAGACATTGTACTGGACGGGTTTATTTATAGCTGGTTAGTAACAATAGAGGGTTTGTATTGAGTGGCAAACTCAGGGGCTATGTGCACTTCTACGCGGAGCAGAGCTTGCTCAAGGCCACGCTGTGCTGTTGTCGGTACGATGCTTCTTCCTGGCTGCAGATCCATTGTGGACGTTTGCTACTCCCTGCTCCACAGCCAGTCCCAAGCCCAGCTCGTTCCCAAGAAAGATGAGGGTTAAACTCCAGGTGGAATCACCCTTCGCTGGCTCCTTTCTACAGTAACAGCCTCCCTTTCCACACACTGTTCCTGTGTGAGGCCTCCTCAACCAGTTGTCATAACAGCTCATGTTGTTTGGGCAGGACAGTCCCAACTGGAAAGTGTGATTTTTTCTGCTTCTCAGTTTTTACCCTAAAACCTCATCCTTCAAAATGCACAAGCCAAAGAGGAACAAGGCCTTTGCTAGACCCAACTCCCCACTTCTGCCAGCCATGCCAGGTCTCTCCCAGTAGTTAAAGTAACGCTGAAACAAGTTCATTTCTCAAAAGCACAGAATTGGGAATCTGAGCAGGCTCCACATGCAACCTCTGCTCATCTGCCAGGCTGGTCTCAAGGCAAAGACCACAATTACAACACAGGCTGGCACAGGGCATCCCCAACAAGCACAGTGGTTTTCCAGGAGGCACAAATAGAAGCTGCAGCACAAGCACATTCTGAGGGCAAAGCCCATATGGGGAAAACCACGGCTGCACAATGAGAAGGGGAAACAAAAAAACCATCCCCAAATCCTCTTTTCCTGCATTTAATTTGCCAGAGAAAGGCAGCAGGCCACCCACAGCACGATGCTGAGGAAAAGCGAGGAGAGCATCTGGGAACCTTCATGAGGAGCAGGCTCAGAGCTCAGCTCACGCAACCAGAGCTCCATTAACAGCCAGTGGAGCTGCGCTGATTTACACTCAAGGCGGGGGCTCCTGGGGACCCTCCCCCTGCACGCATACGCGCTGTGTCTTACTCCTACCAAACGTGTTTGGAAGGCCTGTGAAAACAATAGAAAGCCAACTTTTGGCTGCAAGGAGCACAAGATACATCTGTGCGCTGAGGCTGCCAAGACTCACCCGGAGTGACTTCTTATTTTATTAATGGCTGTATAATAAACTGTTGAAAACACAACTTTGCCATGGAAACACTGGCACGGCCCGCACGCAAAAGCGGAGCTCGTGGGTGCTGTTTGAGTGTAGGAAACGCACGTCTCCCCAGGCAAGGTCCTTGGGGGCCATCGCAGCAGCCTGTTGGAGTGAGTTTAGTGCCTCCTGGGTGTCCTTCCACATCCCTCCTGCATGGTCAGCCCTCCTGCAAATTGCAGATCCTGGTCCTGCAAGAATGAACTGCGTGCCCAGACAGCCCAGCTGACTTCACACGACCTCTAGTAAGCTCTTTGGAGCTATAGCTTGAGCAGAGATGCAAGTGGAGAGGGAGATGTAAGCTTCTCCCTCGACATTGCCAAGTTTCCCCCACTATGGGTACCGAATTGGCTAGAAGAGAAGGGACTGCTCCTCACCACGCTGAAGAACTAGCTGCTCTTTTGTTACTGAGGGACTGGAATACACAAACTTCTTTTACAGAGAGGAAAAAGTATTTATGGGGGAGGGATGGAGAGACAAAACCCCACAGAGACTCTGTGGGCAGAGTCTGTAAGGGGAGCTCAGGCAGGGACAGCAGATGGGAAGCAGTGAGAGCCACTGACATGCCCAGGCTGTGGCGGTCACGGGTGGTCAGTTGTTGGCGCGTTCCCTCTCGGTCCGAGATCCAGAAAGGGCCTGGCAGCTGGAACGCACGTGTGTCCCAGATCTACGCTACTCCAGAGCTACCTGAGGTGCCTGAGCATGTTGCCATCACCACTGCAGCTGGCTTTTAAGGTTGCTGGAAATCAAGCCAGCGTGTCAAGCCCAGGAGCGCCCATTCCTGGAAAAAGCTTGGCCTCATCTCCATGCACAGGGCCCGCTGAGGATGTAATGGTGGGAACGGCACTCACAACACAGCCTCTCTCGTGCCCAGTGCTGTCTCTATTTAACCCACACGCTCCAGCCCCACTTACGTTCTGATCCATGGTCTCGGGGATGAATTCGCCCTCGCTGTTGATGCTGGTATAGGATCCTTGGCGAGCGATCTGCTGCTGCTCTTCAGGAACGCTCCCTGGGGGTGGAGAGCTCCGGCCAGTGTGAAGAGAGCCTAGGACATGGGAAAGGCACAGGTCAAGGAGAAGACTTGTCACATCCAAATCCTTCCGGAGATGCTGTTTCAGTGATCAGAGACCTCCTGGAGATCCTACTGGATTTGCACTTGTGTAGAAGGGAATGGAGGAGTCAGAGATGTGATAATGTTCATGGGCAACCTACAAAGCTTTTGCAACAGGGACAGTTTGTTACAGTGGGACCACACAACATCTAGCAGACTTGGCTTTCAACCTACCCTACATCCTAAGACCTGTGCACTGTATCCTGGTGCTCTGTCGAAGTCAAAAAGAAAAGAGCTCTGGAGTTTTGGTGTGATCCAATCGGTCAACCTCAAACCAAAACACAAACTCCAAATCCACCCGCCCTCTTTGACCTATGGGCATTTCCTCCCTGAATGACATCACTGCCTTGTTCGGCAATCTTGGAAACAGCTCAAGTGAACTTGGTGCAACTCCACTTAAATGCTTCTTTTATGCAAAACACTTTGCACTCAAATACCCCTCTTCTCTACCTCTTTCCTATACAACAGTAAAGAGGAAGGAAAACCAGCCCTCAAATCTAAGAGCTACGGGTTGGGGAATGACCTATGGGATCAGCTTGTGCTATCTCCTGCCAAGGGAGGGTTGTCTCTCCCGTTTGTAGCCCCAGAGGCTCCACACTTGCTGCTGGCAGAGCTTTCACACCAGGCAAAGCCACATGGAAATGCCTGGGGCTTTGCAGAGCATGGTGGGCACCTCGACACAGGTAGCAAGGTTCTCACAGGCTCCCCTCCCAGGGCTCATTTAAAAGAATGGAGTTTCTATTTTGCACCTGGGAGAGAATTCCACAGCTTCCTCACGTCCCATTCCTCCCCCTTATTTCCCCAAATTCATCCTAACCGATTCCTTGTGCCTTTCCAGGCTTTAGGCAGCATTGCCCTCACTTGGCCCAGACGCACAGGCTTGGCTCCGCTTGTCTCTCTGTTGCCCCTCCCGTCCATCCCTGGGCTGTCATCACTTCATGGCAAGGAATTGCTGACGGAGGTCCGTGCCGGAGCTTTAACTGGTTGGCATTGTGCAACGCGAGCCTTCACACAACACACCAACTTGGTTTTAAGCAGACTTTGAAAAAGCACACATCCTTGAAGAGCTGGAAAGCACCCAGAGATGCCTCTCCTTACACTTTGTATCGATGTTTGCGGCACTCTCGCCAACTCTTTGCTTCCTTACTGCCATTTGGTAACCACATGCCCAGGCTAAGCACAATACTGCAAGAGAAAAGTACTGAGAAAGGGCCTATCCCTTCGTGAACAGTCAACGCTGATCAATCAGCACAACACTTCTGCCTCTTCTGCTGCTATTCTACACCAGAGTTACTGTGCCAGATTGATCTCTGGCACAAATCCATCAGCGTGATCAACACTGCAAATCCAAGTCCCCACCTTTCACCGAATCTGATATGCATCAGGAGTTTCTAACGTTAACAATGTCACACCAGCACTAAAGATCACTAAACCAGGCTTGCTGGATTTATACCAAATACAGAGATATCTCTGTCCCACGGTACATCTCCCTCCAGACTCCTTGCTCAGATTGTAAAAATAAAAGTCAGATGGCTCTTAGTTACTTTTTTCTTCTTCCTATTTTCTCCTTCGCAGATTTCCTGCAGGATAAGAACACAGCAGAAAAAAAAAAAGCCCAACTGAAGTAAAGCCAAGATCAAGAGGAGAGAATCTCTTGAGTGCTGCGGCGCTCATAATGAACTGGCTTTTCACCAGCCCTAAAAACAAAACCAGTTGGGAAGCATGGCATCCTCTCTTTGAAGATAAATAAACAAACATTTAACCATTTAACAGTTCAGGCACCCTGGATACATCACTGTACCACCATCCCCTTGTTTGCTTAGCAGATGTCAATCTTAAAGGTCTCTTCCAACCAAAGAGATTCTGTGATTTGGGATATTTGAGTGGCTCTTGCTCCAAAAAGCTGCTAGAGGATCCGACGTGGTGGAACTGCTGCATCTCAACTCTGTCGAGCATTCCTGTCACTGCTACAGAGAGGTGTGAGGTGTGGGTCTGCTCGTGCAGCACTGCTCGTGCAGTGCTGGCATCTCTCGCTGCAACAACCCAGGAAGTCTTCGATTCAGGTTTGACAGAGAGCTGTACATGTCCTCTTTAATTTTGAACCCAGGGTGTTAAACGAGATTGATTACAAGCATAAAGACTTTGCATGATGTCACAGTAAGCCTTTGGCTGTAACAACTACTTCTAGTCACCAGGTCAGCGGTGTTTGACCTTCTAGAGTCACATTTCCTGCCAAAACCCGCAAAGGGGGATAAGACACCAGCCATTTCCCAGCAGGCGAGGAAGTTAAACAAAATGCTCAGGTTTTTGCACGCCTGGAAACTGCTGGATAGAACCAGCTCCCTCTCAGCCAGGCTGTTTGGGTAGAAGAGCTGCTCAAAGTAATTTATGCAGCTTCACACCTCCAGGAGCACTGGTTGCTGCTGCTTCATATCCATGCATGCCCATCTGCTCTGGAGGAACACTGGGAGGTGGTGGGAGCAGAGCCCTGGCACCCAAACTTGATTCCCCCCCACCTCCCCCCTGCCCCTTTAAAAAAAACCTCAGGCAACCTCAGTGCTGCTGGAAGAGGGGAGATGGAAAATAAGGATCAGGGAGAAAGAGCAACTGTGGTCCTCCATTACTTCATAGTGGGGGCAACACAAGGCACATAGGATCTATTAGATAATGCTGCTTTACCCACCCAGAGGCAGAGGAAGAAATGGACAGACAAGCTCAGATGTGCCTGTTTGACACATCATGGGTGCTCTTCACACTTGACCTAATTAATGCTCCAGAAACAGCAGCAGAGCCAGGCAGAGAGAGGAGCCTCCCAAGGGACTGTCCTGCCGGGATCTAAAAGACTGCATGTGGGCTCCAGCCCTCAGATACAGCAGCGATAGGGCAGGCTCTGAGGCACTTCTTCACAAGCCGAAGGCTGGCTGGATCTCAGCAACTCTATTCAGGATTCCTGAACTCGGAGAAACTCTGCAGATTGGCACCAGTTAAGCATCTGACCTTGGTTACCCTTTGGAGCAAGGTGCTTTGGGAAGGGATTCCTGCTCCATGTTACACTCGCTAATGTAGAGCCATATTATTTGGAGACTAGAGCACAGCACGTCCTGTGCAGGGTGAACCAGGCCAGCACGGAGACTCACAGACACTGCTGGCATCTGCTGGGCTCTTTCATGTTCCTTTCTGTTATTTTTATTGAAGAAGTGTCTTTCATGCAGTATGTGCGGAGTCCATGGTGCTGCACGTACAGCTGGCTCCCCTCTGCCAGTCTTGGCTTCTCTCCGCCTCCGTGTTCCCTGGCTTCACCTTTTTCCTGCCCTGGTAGGTCCTTCCCAAAACTTCATCCACCCTCAATTAGCATCAAGCAGGAGATTCTCCCAATGGAGAAGCCCCTTAAAAGTCAGAGCTGGGGAGGGTTTGTTGGCAGCCATCTACACTCACAGCTGCAGCCATGGAGAGCCCAGCCCTGGGATGACGTCACCGCAGAGCCAAATGAGGGACATGACGTCAAGATGTGCTGTTCCTCTGAGCCCTGGCAGAAACACAGGGCTCAGGATGCAGCAGCACAAGAAGAAGAGATAAACCTGCAGGAAATCTCTCACTCTGTCATGGGGAGATGCGAGCAGATGACCAAATCTCCCTCGATTTCTTCTGTTTCAGTGGGACTCCTACAAGTCTCCCTCCTCACCATGCTGATCCTCTGAGAATGGATTCTTTAGGGTGGTACTTTACTAATGAGCAGGACAGAGCCCATTTTCTAGCCCTAAAGCAGCTGGCATGATGCACACAGCCAAATTCTCCTCCTCTTCTCAAAAGAGAGGGAGTCTCATCCATCCCAATTCCTGGAAGAAGGTCTCTAGCCTGTGCTAGCCCTAGTTTGTACCCAGGCATTGCTGGGACAGAAGTCATTGGTATAGGCTTGGTGAGGGAACATATTAATCATTAAGCAATCTCCTCAACAGTCAGCCAGTGCTCATGTCCTGAATTTAACAGCACAGATACTACCTCCAGGCCTTTGTTTCTCAGAGTCAGCTCACCAGCCTGTGAACCAGAAAAGTCTTTGTGCCATCCCTCTCTGGAGATCTGCATTCAGATCCTCCCAGCATGCTAGCAGATATCAGAAGCTGCTGCACACGTGTCCAGGCACCTGTGAAAACCAGGGCACCATCACTGCAGTGGCAATTCTCCAAGGCCAAAGTCCAGCTGTTCTCATAGATGGTCCATATTTGTCATCCCAAATCCAGCCAGCATGTGTGTCTGGTCTGGAGAGGGCCGGCAGGTACACGATGCCACAGCTCAGCAGCCTGGTTTGCCACAGTGGAAAAAAACCACATAGAATAAAATAAAGCTTTTGGAAAATGTTTCCTCTGAAACGGTGATTCTGGAACGAGGTTCTTGAGTAATTTGTGGATAACGTTCTGAAACGTGTATTTCCTTTAAATAAATAAAAACAATCCACAGTTATCTGAAAATTCAGAACTCTAACAGATTTTAGCTGAAGTTTCCTGGCAGTCAGCTGGACATTTGCAGATGCTGGTCACCAGCAGACTGGAACATTTTCCACTCCCTGCTAAAAAAAAAAAAGGGAGAAGGAGGGGGGATTTCCACTAAAAATGTTTATGGGGAAAAAAAAAAAAAAAAGAGAGAAAATACTAACTTTGCATAAGGTTTTTCAGGGACATGGACTGAAACCATTTTCTGTCCAGCAGAAGCAAAAATAGCCAAATCTTCCCCAGAACATCTACCCCCCTTTCCAATGTGCTCGTGCCAACAACATGCAGTTTTATTATTTTTCACTGCTGCTAACATGGCAGAGTCAGCAGAAAAACATGAGACATCTCAGAAACACTGAGAACATGACCCTGAACCACCTTTTTTAATAAGGTCACTTCAAACCTCTTTTTAAATGTGGTTTCAAAGGAAGAGCCGAATTGAGTTGAGATCCTCTCTTGACAGCAACCACTTTGATGGCAGCAGAAGCGAGCACTGTGAAATACCTTGCAACAGCAAGTGGAGAAAAGATTTTTCTACAGAATTCCCAGCCTCTTAGGCTGCCTTTTGACTATCCAACTTCGATGAAATCCTCGGTTCCAGGAACCACAACACAGAATCATCTCTGTCTGTCTGTTGCCTGACGTTCAGTTTTATGCTCCACTGGAAGCGCTGCTCTCCCTTTCAGCTCGCCGGAGTTCCTGCCCAGCTGCTAGATTACCCAGTTCTGACCCTGGATGCTCAAAAAAAAAGGAATTTGCTCGATGGTGAACACTTCCTAAGCAGAGCTGCAGTAGCTCATCTCCTGAAGATCCCAACATTATTACCCTCTGCGTTCTACACCTGGCGCTGCCCGGTTCTTCTCCTCCGTTACCCAGATCAATCCAGCACGCGACACCCATTCCTCCTCTGCTATCCAGGCTTTCCCTCGAAATTCACGTGTACCTCAGGCTCTCACCCTTGCAGGGCTGATATCTCTGCCTTTGTCTGCCTCCTCTTGTCTACAAGATGCTCTTCAAGTCAGTGGCAGTCCACAGGCAGCGGTCAGGGACTCTCCTGGTATTACAGTAGCTCCAAAACAGTAAGGAAAGGCCAAAGCACAGCACAAAAGTTCCTAGGAGAGTCTAACTTTGCAGGAACTAATCTTCTCACTAGCGCAGCTCTACATGGAATCAATTCTGCCCGTCACGCTCAGTTCACACGTCAGTGACAGCTCCTGGTGCCACAGCTCTTTGCTGGCTTACATTAACAGCTTAACAAGTGTCAAAAAAAAAGAGCAGAGCACCAGAGATGTTCTGCTCAAGCCCGATTTCTGCTGAGGCTCTGTGCCTTACCATACATTTGTGTGTTCATTTCATTTAGGGTCATCTAGTGACTCTGCCAGACTCTGGGCAAACTCTCAAAAGTCATGAGAGCTTGAAAAAAAACCCACAATAAAAAAAGACAACCCTAGCACACCCAAGCACTGGGCCAAGAGAAAGCTCTTGTACATGTACCACCCATCCCTGGCTTCAGTAACAGCTGGGAAAGACTGCAAAAGGGGCTCTAACAGATCTACCCTAGAAGAACATTTCTTATATATCATCATCTGAGATGCAGCAAACCACAGCATATGTTATCAAGGCAGCACAGGCTGGGAGACAGAGAAAGGGCAAATGCACGGAGAAAAATACTCTTTTGTTGCACAGAGAAAAGAGCCTGGATGTGTTTACTGCCCTATAAGCACAGAGGATCTTCGGAGGATGAAGTATCTCTTCATGTACATTTGTAGAGGAGGGTCTCACTTTATTCAAGGCCTCTGATGCTGTCATTTCTACAGTTGCTAAGTAATTGTGTGAAAGCAACAGGGATCTGTAGAAACTGCTCTGTAACCAGCACTCACAGACATGGCAGAGAACATTCACTGTGTGACAAAATCAGTAATCCTGACTATAGGCTGTCAAATAGATAATTATACTCTTACTGTATGGTCCTATGAGCTGCTTTACCAAGGTACTCTGCTCTCCACAAAATCCTACAGGTTTCCCCACACAAAAGGTCCTACAAACTGCTTATCAAGAGCATTTGTCATTTCAAAGAAAGCTCAGAGCATTTTAGAAAGCAAGAAAAGCAGGAACTCAACACAGAAACACAAAGAAAAGCCCACACAAGGCTACAAACTCCAGTCCCTGCAGGGCTGCAAGAAGAGACCAGGAAGCTTCTGAAGAGGCTGCAGGTATCTCCACCCAGCACCTCTGAAAGAAAGGGCTGCTCCCCTCCACCTGCACATCCATTCTCCTGAGAAACCATACAACCATACATCCCCTCCACGGTGCACACCCATTCTCCTGAGAAACGATACAAGCAGCTGCCACAGACTTCACTGCAGCAACAAGAACAGATGGGCGGCACAGAGACACATACCAGGCTTGATGAGGCTCCACACACCTGATCTAGTTGAGGAAGTCCCTGCTCACTGCAGGGGGGTTGGATTAAATGACCTTTGGATGTCCCTTCCAACCTGGGAGATTCTATGATTTGGGCCTTATGTGGTGAAGCTGGTCCCAGCCCAAGAGCTAAGGAACCCAAGTCCATTCAGCTACATTTTTCTGCTAACTGGGAAAGGGGGAGAGACGCTGAGAGAATGACAGTAGATGGTTAAAGGAATAAGAATGTCACCATCTCAAAAAGCCTTGGCTTTCTATAGATCCTCACTCTTAACTTTGCTGAAGCTCAGTAGCAACAAATTCACCAGAGATCTTTATCACCACATTTCCCCACTCTGATTACACTTCGTATCTCTTGTTGTTCTTAGTTTTCACACCCAGCCTGACTCTCTGCTCAGCACAACCTCGTGCGACCTGTGCAGCTTGTAGAGAGTCTCTTCCTGAGGCTGAGGATAAGCACCAACCACGCTGAGTTACCGGTGCGAAACATCAAGGTGGCCATCTTGACTGTAGCAGCTACAGGGTTGTGGCAGGCAAGAGAAAGGGGGTGGTGGCCAGCTTGTAACAGCACAAAAAACTCCCACAGAGCATTGCACTTCACTGACCTGTTGAATACTTCCGCGTCCTCTCGGAGTCTTTGTACAGGGATCCCATGATATCACCCATGGATCTGGAGATCCTCATTTCGTGCTGTTTACTGTTGTTGGGCTGGAGGAGCTGGTAATCGGACAAAGGGAAAGATCAGACTCAGTCACAGCCCTTGAGGACACACCATGTGAAACTCTGGATTTGGCATCCCGTGAACATACTACTCAAGAACTATTAAAAAAAAAATAAAAAATTTAAAAATGTAATCTAGAGATCGAGTGATCCAAAAATCATTCACAAATAATACATGTCTGCTATTAAAATACTCTAATAAGATGAAGATTAACCTCCAGTTGACAATGGTAAATACAGATATTGGACATTGCTCCTGTATTACATGATTTCCAGACAGATGCAGAGACTACTCCCTGCCCTTGAACCCCAGTTTGCAATCCCAAAATCAGAGCCTCTCCTCCATGCTCCCAAGACTTCAGTGGCAGCCCTGGCTCCACTGTAGCAGAGAAACAGAGAATGGAGGATCAGGCTCTGCTAGAGATGATAGGCAAGGGGAGAGCAAAGAAATACGTATCCAGCTGGTAACTTAAATGGTACTGACCAAGCCTTATTCCGATGACATGCTACAGTGTGCTGTGATTTTGTGATAAAATTCTGTATGACCACGAGACTGCGTGTTCTTACATGGAGGAGCATGGTTAAGTGTTTCAGGAAGAGACAGACCCACTACTCTGAAAGGTATGCTGGAATCTACTTGGCTTCGCTGCTCTTAGCAGCTGACTTGCAATATAGCCCTGTTCCCACAGCTGCTAGGGCAGATCGCCCCATTTCTGCCCAGGATTTAGGAATCCTCAACTGATGGCTCAATTTTCCCCTGGAGCTCTGGTCCTGGCACTTTCTGAGAGCCTCTCGAAAGAAGTAGAGAAGTTCCAGGAGCTGTGAGCACCAGCGGTAGCATGAGGACAAGCTCTACGAGTTTCAAGACTCCCAGTCTCTCCAGTACTTCTAGGAAATATAAGGAAGAAACAGAGTTGCAACATCTGCAAATCCCTTGCTTTACAGCCTGTGCCTGGGGCAGCACGACATGTGCTTTGGCAAGACGCTGCGTGCAGGCGAGGTCAAGCTAACAGGCTTAGCTGCAAAACCACTGAGCTCAGGAAAAGCAAATAAATAAATACAGAAAAAAAAAAAAAAAAGACAGTCCTGCATGAGACTGAAGGATTCTCCAGTCTGCTCTTCCTGGCCTTTAGTGTTGCAGCACCACATGGAAGGAACGGTCCCCACGTTTGCCACCCAGCATGGCCAGAGCGAGGGCATCACCCCGTATATGGAAGAGAGGAACGGTGACAGCAACCGCAGGCAGAAAGCAAAAGGGGTTCTCTTGGAGTTTAACCTTGTCTGAGGATCAGTAAAGTATTTAACCCCTCCCAGGGTTCAGGAGGAGCTAGAGGGAGCTGAGCTCACTCTCGCACCAGGAGGATTTCCGAGCAGCTGAGCCCGAGCCGGGCTGACCGCTCTCATGGCCAGCTTGCCCTATGCTCTTCACCGTCAGGAGACTCGTTTCCACTCCCCAACACAATAACAAAGCGTCTTGCTCCGGACACAAAAGAGCAGAGAAGGTGAAGGACTCACATTCGCTTTCTTTGGAGCGCTCACAAGGATCCGCAGGCTCTTCAGGGAAGGGCTCAGCTCCAACTGTTCCATCGCTTTGTCCAAATCTTCCTGGGATTTCAGCGGGATCAGGAGCTGGAAGGGATTGAACAAACACCGGAGCACAGCAGTGTCACACTTTTGGGTAAACAGAGGAAGCCAGATCCTTGCAGTGAGCATCTTGGGAATAGGGGGATGAGGGAGGAACCCAAGAAGGCAGATGGAAAACAGAGCCCCCATGCCCTCCAGCTTGCCAAGCTCTAACATTTTCTTCCAAGTTCTCATCTACCAAGGAACAGACGCAAAAAATCACAACAAAAAACATCTGCAAGGAGAGAGCTTAAAGGTCACATCACTAATTCAGCTAGTGGGAAAGGGAGAAGGCTGAGACGAAACCTTAGGCTTGCTGCCTGCTGTTCTGGGCTCTAATCTTGGAATTTTGTAGAGAAGACCTGCTGCTACCCAGCCCCAAAACAGTCCCATATATCCTTCCTGGGAAGATGGTGATGCAGCGGTGCTTCAAGAAAGCAGTGAGCTGCACCCAAGGATTTACTCTGGTAGATCCTCAGCAGCTTTCCCTGCTGCTGCAACCTGCGCTCCTGCACACCAACAGTCTCCCCAGTGTTTGGGCATGGGGTGAAATCAGAAAACAGCTCATAAATAAGAGTCTCCTCCCTTTTGATGTGAAAAGTGGGCATTGCTCTCCCTCCAAGAACCACTTCTTTGACTCCCACCAGGAAAAATTCAGCTTCTGCTCTTTATAAGGTAAATAGAACAGAGAGCTCCAGTGTCTATCAGGCAGCTAAAGGTCCTGGTGTTTTCCTGGTTAAGTGGCAGACGATTGCCCTCCTATCTCCAGAGGAAATGTGACCCCCCCTGACACTGCTGTGTGGTGTATTCCATTCCGCAGACGACCTGCAAAGCTTCCAAAGCCCAACAGAGCTGCACTTCGGAGGGGCTCTGTGGCCTTCTGCTGCCCTGGGCAAAGATTAAAACCACAACTTTTTGCCCCTCGTTCTGGGACGTTCTGCCTAATCTGATAAAAAACAGCCCTGCGCCTCTGTAGGTTGCCTCGGGCATCGGCATCCACTCCGGCCAACACAGCACATGTTACACTCGTTACACCCGTGTCTGTGCCAAAGTACACAGCCGTTTCACCTACCAAAGCGACCCAGAAGCCACAGCTCTCAGTAGGCTCTCACTGGTCTTACTGGGAGCCACAGCTGCCTAGAACTCCTGAAAAGCAGCTCAGCCCCCTGGGTTATCAGGGTTCATGCCACCAGCCACAGCAAACACACCTCAGATCAATCGCCACAGAAGACGACACTCAAAAGCTGCCTGTGTCTACCTTTTTGATCTCAGGGTGCTGCCAAGGGTTTGGCTGTTGGCCTGTAGGCAAATACACCTCAGACTGTGCGCAGAGGCTAGAACTTCAGAGATAACCAGGTCAAGGGAAAACTGTGGGCCATGACTAACAGGGATGAGGTTTCGCTTTTGGAAACTACTACAGTCACCTTCTCCACCCAAGGACCACAGTCTGAGTCCGCCAAGCTCCATCTTAGATGTCCGTGTGGCTCTTAATTCTGCAGTGTGAGCACCTCAAGCTTAGGATTGAGTTTCTCCCCTCCTATGTGATAGGAAGGTTAACTTTCATCCCCATTTCACATGGAATCGAGTCATCTGCGGGCCACCTATCTCATATGATAAACATCAGGCTTAACATTGACATAGAATCACAGAATTGTTTAGGTTGGAAAAGATATTTAAGATCATCAAGTCCAACCATTAACCCAGTACTGCCAGGTCACCACTAAATCATGTCCCTCTGCACCACATCTACGTCACTTTCAAATCCCTCCAGGGATGGAGACTCCACCACTGCCCTGGGCAGCCTGGACCAGGCCTTGACAACCCTTTCAGGGAAGAAATTTATCCTGGTATCCAACCTAAACCTCCCCTGGTGCACCTTGAGGTAATTTCCTCTTGTCCTGTCCCTTGTTGCTTGGGAGGACAAACCAATCCCCGCGTCACTACAATTTCCTTTCAGGGAGTTGTCAGGAGCAAGGTCTCCCCTGAGCCTTCTTTTCTCCAGGCTGAACAACCCCAGTTCCCTCAGCCGCTTTTCACAAGACTTGTTCTCTAGACCCTCTACCAGCTCCGTTGCCCTTCTCTGGACATGTTCCAGCCCCACAATGTCCTTCTTGTAGTGAGGGGCCCAAAACATCCCATCAAGTAATCCAAGCTCCTGCAGCTGTGGACAGCAGGTGCTCCTGAGCTTATACCTACCTTAGGCACTCAGCTTCGAGACACTAAAAGTCAGGTCTGCAAAGGGGCATTGCAAGAGCTAAGTTTAATGCAACCTGCTAGTCTATAGAGTTTACAGTCCCAAATTAGATACCCAGAAGCCCTGTAGCTTTCATGGAAGAGAGATCCAAAACGGGATTAACAGGTGAGAAAAGGCAGCTGCTGGAAGCAGTAGTAATTGCTGAGGAAAGACAAGGTCGGTTTTCAAAAGATATTTAAGCAATGAACCCCAGGTTAAGCAAGGAGCGCTCTTCTGCTGTAAGGTATGCAAATGTGGCTGAGAAATTCCTACAAAGAGACAGAAAGAGAGACTCTTGAGCAAAGCATTTAGCACATTCACCCAGGAAGAGGGATAATCAGGCTGTGCACACTTTGTCTGAAAACTAGTTATTTGTGTGTAGGAAAAAGATTCCAAGAATTCTTTGCTCCAGAATATCCTACAGACTGTGGGAACTTGAGTTCTCAATGCAACCAGATGGAGAAAAGTTCAAGAAGATATCCCTTACTTCCCAGGTAAGGGTTCTAACTACCTAGGGAGCTTACGGAGAACACCAACACCAGTCTTCTCTCAGCTGGGTCCCACAAGAAAGGCTGGAAACAGATTTCCAGTCTGGGACAGAGCTTGGACATGAATGAAAGGGAAGTACTCACCAGGTAGATATCAAATATTCAGGGCTTTCAGTAGGTCTATGGAGTAAATGGTTAGACCTTGGTTCATGGTCAAACTGAATGAATCACCTATGTTCACAGTAGATATCAGACAAAGATGGTATTGAATGTCTCCCAAGTCCTATGCAGTTGTCCTCAAATAGTCTGCCGAAGAAACAGTCTCTGGGTGCACCGCTTAACCCTCTTAAAGTTCAGAAGGGCTCCATGAGTGCATCAAGCAGACCTGCCTTCTCTCCTGAACTCACTCATGCAGAAATGAGAACGGTGGAAAGCTGCTGCTCCACCTTGTTTCACCACCAAGCAGAATTCGACTCTGAGTCCCACTGCTCACCCATCCCTATACTGAGCTTCTCACAAGTGCTCAGAGCAATCCCTCAGCTGCTACTTTGAACAGAATGTTCTGAAGGTCACTCCATCTCACTCCAATATCGCATTAACACTTTTGCCTGCCTGCTTCAGTGGAGCCAAAATCATCAGGCAGAAATTGCCCTCCTGTAAAAGGGACTGGAGCCAGTATTTAGCTTGGCTTTACCTATTACCCACATCTGGCAAGTATATTTTGCTCCATTTGGCTTCCAGACTGTGGCACATACGGATATCAGGAACAGGTATCTACTGGGCATGAAACTAAACACGGGCTCATGCAGAACCACGGAAGTAACTGCCAGAGTGCACTTCCAGTAACTGGGTTTATTGTGTTGACAGAATGAGCAGCTGTAATGAACTGCAAAGTTTTACCTGCACTGAAGTTTCACTAAATAGAGCTTATTAAATTTCTATTGTTGCTTTTAAATAGCATAGTCCCCTGGAGCTTAATGTTTTAGTGTGGGACTTGGTAGTCAACTTGCTGTAGTCCAAGAAAGTGAGTGCAAAGGGTGAGTTTTCACCGACAACAACAACATCGCTAAACCTCACTCTGTAAGACACCGCAGAAAGCCAAAGAATAGTAGGAAACAGGGTTGGGGAAAAATCTGAGAGGTCAATTAGTTCATCTTCCTGCCCACTGCAGGACCAACTGGCATTAACAATTCTCGGTAAATATTTGCTAAATACGCTTGTATCTTCTCCTGACCGCTAAAGGAGCTTCTACCACTCCCCCAGGCTTTAACTCTCCCTAACCTTCCGAAACGATGCTGAGCGATAGTCTCAGAGGAGACAAGCAAGGAGATGTTGGAAGGGAACTGGTGGCACGCTGAGGTTCAGTGTTCTGCCCAAGGTCACATGGAGATGGAACGAAAGACAAGGTGACACTCGGTTGACACCAGGAGCAGTTGTTCAGTAGCGCATGCAGACTGAACTCAGAGCGAGCACTTGCTGCAGAAGCCAGTCTTTCAGTCCATAACCCAGTCAACTGTCTAACTAACACCACACTGTCCATGGCCAGGCCACATTTTGCTGTCCTGCTCATCAGAAAGTTGAGCCCAGCCTAGTACTAACACGCAGACATGCCCCATGCGGTACACCCACGGCCAGGCCCCACTCTTATCTAGACCAGCCCAAGCCCACTGATTCCATGGTCCCACCAGGATGTGATTCATGCGTGCCCCTGCTCCACCCAGCTGTCATGCTCATCTCGCTGGTCTTGGCTTCAGGACTGCTGCTTCACCAAGACAGGGACTGCCTTTTAGTGAGCTTTTGTAAGGGCCTGTTGACTTCAGCATAATTTTGGTCTACAAGGTGCTACTGCAAGGGTAACATCTGATAGCAGCAAAGAATTACTGCACAGTTCCCTTCGAGCAGGAAGAAAGTGTGAAACATTTAATTTTCATGAGCCTGTGGTCAGGGTACCTCTGAGACTTGAAGTCATGAGTCTCGAACACCGGACCCAGAACACACTAGGAGCCAGATGTTGGGTTGTCACCATGTGGACACGTAGGCTATCTCCCCAAAAGTCACTTTTGTCTGTTTTGAGTGTTTCCACAATAAAAACTTGGAATTACTACTGCTCAGATCTCTTCCCAAAAGTGTGGGTTCTCAGAAGGAGGCATTTTTGTGTAGAGAAACAAACCACTGAAAGTCATCCTCAACCCTAAAAGGTCAGGAGTACCCAAAGGCGTGCTCATGGTCCTGCTATGTGCTGTGCATATGCCCAGGAAGACAGTCTCTAACATGGGATAAAATGCATTATTTAAGCTTCTGTTTGTTGTTGTTGGAAAAAATTCCTCTTCCAGTGGAAAGAAACCTGGAATGAAATGAGTCATTCCTGGAGAATTCAATGGCAGGCTTTTCCCGGGAGGGCCGTCAGAGAATGCCCAAGATTAGAAATCTGACTGCATTCAAAGCCAAAACCCAGCGGAGGCTTTGATATCATGAGGTACCTATTATAAAATAATAGTAACTTTTCTGTTGAAACAGAAGGGAGGGTAAAAAAAGAAAAAAAGAAAAAAAAAAAGAAGAAAGGAAGCTCTCTTAACAATCCCTCTCTCCCTTCATACTTTGATGAAAGGCTCGTAGTCATTTGCAATTAATACTTGAACAAGGAGGCTGTCAGGAGAGACCCAAAAGAAGCAGCTTGGAGAAGGAAGGTCTTCAAGCCTTAAAATGTAAGGATCACAGAAGAAGGGTTTCCTGGGTGCTTGTATATGGCCACAGGACCTGCTAGAGGAACCTCCAGTGATGCACGTTTCGCTGCAGAACTGACCACAAGAACATTCACGTTGTTCTGAGGTTTTGGGGTGATGCAAAGTCAGTGCTAGATAAAAGTCCACAGTGTTAGCAGTGCTGGCCATCACATCCAGGACTTCATCATGCTCCTGAAACTGCCCCCAGGATGGGAAGGCTTCAGGTCCAAGCCAAACACATGGTGGCCTACAGTCATTTCATGTGGCTCCCAGGAAACTCCTCTTGTCTCAGCTATTCTCCTCACTGCCCTGTGAGGGCTCTCCTCAGCCAGTCACAATCTGAAAGTTGGTCCTACTGCCCCAAGAGTGTTAATGGGAAAACATCTACTGCTGCTGATTGTGCAGCTGCACTGACAGTGTCTCCATCATCTCAGTTAACTCCTTCCTTTGTTTGAGTCAGGGGGATTTTTTTTTTTCTAGGGGAAAGACAATGTTCCTGTGTCATCATCTAACAGGCCTTGAGTGAAATAGTTTTGAGAAGGGAACAACCTGGCTTGGAGAATGAGAATCCAACTGAGCTGTGTCCAGAGAGCAGCTCTTGTACCCTCACTAGCTGGGAATCTGAAAATAGGATTATTTTTCTTCACATTCATGTGCCACACTAAATCAGGGCCTTAAGAACAAACCACTGCTCAATTCTGAAGTGAACACCAGGCATCCTAAAACTCGCCCTCAGCAAGAAGGAGAAGAGTACCTCATTGCTCACACAGACTAAGTCCATCGTCTGTCCAAAAGCATCTGTGACCTTCTGCACCACTTCTTTGAACTTGACTGGTCTTGGAAACTGGATAATCCTGTACACGCAAACAAATATAACATTCTCAATTTCATAGAAGCATACTGGAATTCCACATTACACTGACAATTCAGGAGAAAGGACCTGCATTCTTCTATCACCAAGTACAAAGCTGGGTCCTTGCTGGTACACTCATAGAAATGCTGCTTGTCTGCTGTGCCCAAACTTGACCTATCCTCCAAGAATATCTACTAAAAATCCTAGTGCAGCTTCTCTGCTCCTCCCCTACTGTGAAGTACTGGTGGACAAGAAGAAAGTCCAGCAGCTGTTCACTGGAGGAGATCCAGGATCAGGCACTAGTGAGTGATTTACCATCTCCATTTTCAGCAACTGGCTCTGAATAGGGAGGAGGGATGGAAGAGAGAATGATGCAGTTTGGGATCCTGTGACTCTCCTGTGCCACCACATGCAGCAGCTCTATAGGTACATCTCAGCAGCACAGTCTAGCCCTACAGTGACAATACTTAAAATTTTTTTGGCTTTAAGAAGCAACTTGGACCATCAGCCTGTGAGTTCCCAGCCCTCTGTCCTGCCCTGACACAGTCACCGAGCACCAAGCAGAGGTGATTCCATGAAAATGTCAAGCAGGGAAGGGCGAGCAGGCTTTCACTCCCAGCTCTATTTTTATGGGACCCATGCCCAAAATCTGGTTATCTTAAGTAAGTGTCACAGGCTGCTAATCAAAAGACACATTTCTGTAGAGTTGCAGCTCAGCTGTGGTTCAGCAGGGCTCAAGAAAGAGAAAGAGAAGGATCCAACCGTGCACCCTACGTCCCTACTAAGAGGCATCTAATGACTTCCAGCTTGGAATGACTTTGCTTGTGTGCAAATCCCAGGAGGTACTTGTGGCAAATGGGATAACGAGGAAAGGCTCTGGCATGTAAAATTGTAGTTGATTTTAGGGGAATGAATCCTGCTGTGAGCTCATCTGCAGCTGACTGAAGTCAGCAGGACAATGTTGGGTAAAAAAGGTAATTGGTCCCTGTGCATGTGGGGGACTGGGTTGGGTACGTACCTTTTTTCTCCTTCATATTCAAACTTGATCCTGACATTTCGCTGCTGAAAGAAAAAGCAGAAAATGGTTAGGTCCCAAACCGATCCCAGACTCACCTGCAACTCTGGAGCTGACAGGAACTCTCATGGAGACTCCCTTAACTCCAGGGGGCACCTGGTCTACCAAGGGCCAAGCTGCCTGCTGGACTTGAAGACTTTGGGGAAACTCCATATTATTGATAAACGTGCTTGTCAAAAAATAAGGCCTTCTGTTAACAGGAAGACACTCACCTGTGTAACTGTTAGTTTTACTCAAACACATTAATCTAAGTGGGAAACTGTGAATGCTCTGAACTCAGTTGAGAATAAGGCATTATTATCACATCAAGTATCTGCTGTCTGTCCGTCTCCAGCATCTCCCACGGTTTTACTCCAGTACTTTTCTGTTGGAAACCCAAAAACCAAAGTTCGGAGGATGTTGAACAGAACACAGAAATATTTGGGGCAAAGAGCACAAGTAAAAGCAAGGATCCTAGAATGGAAAGGTAAAGACAGGCTTGGATTTTAAAAGCCAACAGTGCTCAAGTGGTCGTAAGGGTGGCTGTTATTTTATTAGGACCTACAAAATGCAAATTATATTGCATTATTTACACTACATAGAGTAAATGCCTACTCTGAATTGTTGCTCATCCCAAGAGATAGCTTTAAATTTTCCCCAAAAAGAGCCAGCAGAGTCACAGGCAGACTGAGCACACAAGTGTATAGGGACTAGTAAAAGCCACTTCTCCCATCCTCCTTTCTGTGCATACTTAGCAGCAATCAAGACCTCAAGGAGCCTTTTCATTCTTTCAGCTTCTCAGTCTGAGACTGAGCTAAGCATCCCTCTAGCATCCCTTGGCTCATTCCAGGACTTTCCGACGATCTCCAAGGCAGATCTAAACCCTTTTAACTTCCCAGACCAGGTTCAGTCTCCCCAGTTAACCAGGGCTCTGCCCTTGCTAGTGTAAACAACCCTCCTCAAATAATAGTTTTTTTCCCATGGAGAAAAAAGTGCTTGCCATCTCCACCCGAGGTGTAACGCCAGGGAGGGCTCGGTCCCGCGCCGCCTGCATCTCACCAGGATAATCCCTGAAGGGGTGGGTGACAGCCCTTCCTGAGCAAGGGCCTTATCTCGAATGCAGGACTGCCAGAGTGTGAAGGCACACTTTCCATCCTCTCAGAAGGAAAGCAGAGCCACAGGGAACCAGATTTGTCTCTAATGAGGAAAATGAGCTGGACGGGCGTCTTTAGGTTTATTTTTAAACTGACAGCTCCTCGAGTTCTGCAAACAGCCCCCGAAGTTCAGGAAGTTAAAGCTGGAGTCGATTCGTTGAAAAGCTTAAAAACCCCCAGCAGGTTCAGGGTAAACATGTTGGATCATCTGAAACACATCCTTTTTATCTCTGCTCGTGGCATTTTCTGTGCTTCTAGAAAGGCTGGGAAGAACCAGTGCTGGGACAGTCACCAAGTGGGGCAGTCCAGAAGTGTTACACGCCTGTGCTAAACAGGCACTTACATTACCTCGGTGGCTACAGCTCATTCTCCAGATCCACAGTCTGGACAAGCTCCAGGTTCAACTTCTAGAACCAGGCCCAACTCATGAAAGTATCAAACTAACTCTGAATCAGTCCAAAATTTAGAAGGAGAAGAGATGGCCACAACCACCCAAGTGAGGAACGTTCAAATCATTCTAGAGAGACAGGCAAATATGGATGAGACTGTCACCTTGGATTACATCCATTGGAGAAGGAAAACAATACATGGGCTCATTTATGCCAATTTTTATTTGCACGTGCCTCTCTGAACAGGGCCTGGCTGGTTCATTCCTCTTGGGTGCTGGCAGTAAAACAGTCAGTGCAGGTTCATTACATGTAGCTCCGCAAAGCCCTTCTCTAAAGGAAGAGAAAAAAAAGCAGTGCAAGGAACTTTCGAGGTTTCTCCTTACAAAGGATCAGGACATGTAAGGGGAAAAGCTCACGCAGCTCCGGCCTCTCTGCAGGAAACCTTTCAAAACACAGGTTTCACTTTCAGCACAGCCCCGAATGCTGCGCTGAGCTGGGACGCAGCACATGCTGCCCGGTTCTGCTGAGCAACACAAATTTCACAGACAAATAAGTTTTGAAAAACAGCTTGTGGCTGGAAAATGTCAAAACACTCATATAAAACTCCAGAGAGAGAAGAAAAGGGGGGGAAAAAAAAAAAAAAGCCACGACCCTGCTGCATCCTTTTCTTCTACATCAACAACAGGGCTGATGTGCTGTGGCCCAAAGCCAAGAGAACTAAGCCAGCTGCCCCACGCTGCTCCGCTCTGCTTCTGAGCAGAGCAAACACGCCGGCTGCAACGGGGGAATGAAAATCCACTTGTTAATTAGACGTATTTTTCTGATATAAAACATAGTAACATCTCGCCTCTCTCAAAGAAACCAAGACCTTAAGCTCACAAGCACTTAGAAAAGGAATAAATGTGTATTTATCTCTAGTTGAGAAGTAGGTTATAGAATATTTTTTCAGTCTTTCCTTGGCTTGCTCATGTTTTTGACCCACAGCTCAAGCTGAGTTCATCACAGCTATCAGCAACAAATACTTCTTTCCCCCTTTTTTTAAAAAAAAGAAGTGGGCAGTGCCCAAAGCACAAGGAAATCCCAGGGGGATGCAAAGCACTTCCTAAATGCTGGAGCAGGCTGTGATTTTTTACACCCATGGAAATCTGGTTTGGAATAACTGGTTTGAGATTACGCAGGGAGTCTGGGGCTCTGCCAAGAGCTGCAGCGAAATCTCACGCCAGCCTGCGCCCAGCATCTCAAATGAACAATCGAGGGGAAGGCAAGACCAGCATCTACTCCTTAAGGACCTCAACACAATGTGCAAATGCTTGAGGGCAGGTCACGGAAGTGGTGGTGGAGGCTGCTGGGTCCTCTTCACTTCTGCAGTCTGGTGAGGAATGAAGACAACAGGGACTCCCTTGCACAATCCAAGCCGTGCTATTTACCCTCCCTGTCATCAGATATCAAATGAGGTTAATGGCAGCCTTGTTCTCCCCACAACCACGAGGTCATTAGCAGGTGTAGGAGAACAAGCTGAAACATCCAAGAAGGGTGTGTGCTAAACACAGGGGAGGAGAGGGGTAAGGCCATGCCACAAGGTCCCAGCCTTAAACACTGAACTCTGGCAAGGAGAGGATTTCAGCAATGGTCTCATGGAGCACTGTGAAGGTGAGGCAGGTAACGGAGCAAGCAGGGGAAACTGAGGCACAAGGTGCTTTGCCTAGGAGTGTGAAGAAAAAGCCCACAGTGGGGAAGAGAAGTTTCCGAGGAGACTTCCAATATAGAAAAGGTGCTTTATAAGACCGAGACTTTTTTCTAGGTCCTGTAGCAACAGGACAAGGGGCAACAGTTTTAAACTGCAAAAGGCTACATTTAGCTTGGATGTAATGAAGAAATTTTTTATGATGAGGTTGGTGAGACACTGGAACAGGTCACCTAGAGAAGCTGTGGATGCCCCATCCCTGAAACTGTTCAAGACCAAGTTGGATGGGGCTTTGAGCAACCTGGTCTAGTGGGAGGTGTCCCTGCCCATGGCAGGAGGTTGGAACCAGATGATCTTTACATCCTTCCAACCCAAACCATTCTATGATTCATTCTATGAAGCAGAGCGGCAGAGCCAAGCACAAAATTTAGATGTTTGGTCTCCTGGGTTATATGTTCTAAGCAACTTTCCCCCTCTATGTGCATTTCCGTATGACATGAGGCACAGAGAAGCCCGTGTCTCGGCTGGCGCCTGTAGGCCCTGCTGCGATACAAACAAAACAAGCGACAACCCTGACAGGAAATACCACAGTAATTCCCTTCGTTTCTGGAATAATTTCTTCTCCGAGATATTTGTACCGGCATTTCCTCCAGCCCTGCTAACAAATGGTATTTTACTCTTTCTTGCCATCCGCCTCGGAAGGGAAAGAGCAAAGCCACCACAGAGGCCACAAACCCATCACCATCTTTCCAGGCTTTCCTTGAGATATTTTTAGCTCCTTCCTCAAAACTTCTAATTTCACAAAAAGACCACAACTGCCAAGCTTCAGAGGAAGCACTGACAGAAATGGAGAGGAGGGGGTGGAAAGGGGCAACTGCTTCTGCCCGCTCAGCTGGGGACCACGCACCCCGGCGGGATCGGCCAAGCTCGGCCCCCGGAGCTGGAGCCAGCAGCCTTGAGCGCTGGTTTAGATTAAGGAAAATGTTGGAATAAAATGGAAAAAGTGTTTCCAAATGAGGTGAATCATGATCTTCTACAGAGATCCCTGAAGAGCTGACTGCTGTTTGTAATAAAAGCACACACGGAGAGCAGGAAAACACACTGCTAGGCCTAAAATGGAAGCTGCTTCAGAGGAACAGAAGGTGCTGAGTACCCTTGCTGCTGGACATCCACTGAAGCTGAGCAATGCCATGCCTTTCACAGGTGTCTGATGGCACAGAGACATCCTCCCTGTATCGCCCTGATGCCACTGGCTGCGGGCAAGGGCCCAGTGGAGGGGACAGCCCCGCACTTCCGTGTCTGCCCGTGTGCTAGTGTGGCACCGAGAGCTGAAGCACCTACAATTGCCATGCTGTAAAATCCCAGATGTGCACCAAGTTCAAAGACTCTCCTCATCACGTCCTCTCCTCCTTCCAAATTCAGCCATTGTCAGAAACAGCGTTTGGTCAGACTTCACTTCTGCGGATTGTTTTTAAAGCTACTCTTGTCAAATCTAGAGCAGAGCACAGCTTTGTCCATGCTGAGACACCACACTGAATCTATTCTTCCATCCAAATCTATGGTTGCCTCACAAATCACCCGAGACAAAGCCTTTGACTCCAGTATCAACCCTTCTGAGGTCAAGAAAAGCAGCAAAAATCATCATAAGGGGCCTCCTCTTTCCTTCAGCACTGCACCAAGAGGGGCTCATTCCAGCTTTTCTCTTACCCGCTCACAAGAACTTGGGCATTTACTTTGCCTCAGTTTCCCCCTTGAGTAAAACAGGGGCAATGAAAAAGCCCCACTTCTGCATGCTGGAGGGTAGGCAGAGGGATTTTCTTCAGTTCTCTCATATTCTACTTGTTGGATTAGGAAAGAGAAAATCCTGCTGAGTGGTGCGGCGTTCAAACATTAGCGCTCTAAGTCACTCCTTTGTACAAAGCCACAAAGTCGGTGGGATTTCTCATCTTCTGGCTTTGGTCAAGAGAAATCAGCACCACAGGGCCAGGCTGAGGGGGCTTCTGCACCTCCCCGATGTGCACGTTGTTTGCATTAGTTCTGTGCTCACCCCTGCTTTCAGCAGCGGGATGTTCGTTACAAGCCAGACAGCTGGACCATGTCCCTAAACCACAAGAGGAGATGACTAATCCGCGTCATTAGGAATTATCCGCACAGAACCCCCACGCGCTCTGGGTTATTCAGCAATCAGACAGAAAGTGGTTTGTCTGGGATTGCCCCCTTCTGCTCTCGGGGGGCGGAAGCTACGAGATTCTGGTCCCCTCGGTTCCTTACAGCTCTTTTCCTCCTAAAAATCAAGGCCAGCACGTGAGCGGCTCAGAGGCCAGTGGAAAGACGATGTCTAGAGGGTTCTCTGCTCCCTGTTACAGCTATTTTTGGTTTATACAGCAGCAATCACAGGCTTCAAAACTTTTATCCAAACCCACCTACCTGGCAGGGAACAGCTTTTTGTTCCAGCTGGATTTCTCCTTGGTATTGCCCTCTTAGTACCCAAGTCAGCTGCACACATGGACCAGGGAAAGCCTCTTCCCCAAATCCTTGGGACTCCACTGTCTTTGCCATCTGCAGCCAAGGCTTTCCTGGCTGGCGCTGCTGGTCTCTCGTTTCTGCCCCCGTGCTGGGGCAATCCCTGCACATTTCCTCACAGAGACTGCCATCTTCAAGGTGTTATTTATGGACCTCCATCATACTCACAAACAGTAAACCAGAGGTGATAAAGCCAAACTCCTTTGAGGCTGCTTGAAGACCTTCAGAGACGTCTAGAACATGAGCTATATTTTATTCTGGTTACGAGCGAGCCTTGTCCTGCATCCAACTTGCCAAAGTAAAGAGAGTCCGGAGGTAATATACTAAAAGAACAACCTTTAGGTCAGCCTGACATTTGTTGCGCACGGGGAAACGTTCCTCACAAATATTAGACTTTATTGCCGGGAGAAAACTTGCAATCAGAATTAAGGGGGCAGAGGAACTGGAAGCTGCCATCGGCTGCGATGGGGGCCCACATCAATGTCCTTATCATTAGGCAGAAGCACAGCACTGACTGCCAACTTCATCCCACCAGTTGCCAAGAGCTATTTATATAAATAAATGGACACGCACGTAAATAAGATAGAGGCAAAATAGACATTAATATAATTGCTCCTTTCTCCTCCATGCTCTTGTTTGGGATTTCTAATTCTTTGTGGTTTCCTCTCTTGTCCTACTCATCTTTTTCCTCAGTGATCATAACACAGATCTTTACTCTGCTGTTTCCCCATTCTCCCCTTCACAGCCACTGCTATAAACAAAACTCCTTTGTCTGTTCAGTCCAGGAGACAGCCTGAAAGGCCTCCTTCCAGCCATGCCAGAGAACGCATGAGGAATAATGAAGTGATAAAAGCAATAACAGTGCAGAGGCTACATCAGGAATAATGTCAGGATGATCCCTCTATCCTCAAAGAATGACTCCCTTTTAAAGATTGTGACTGAGATGCAGAAGGAAAAGGGTGTCCATCTCTATCCTTCTACTCTGTTTTCTCACAGGCAGAAAGGCAGTATCACATAGTGGTTGACACACCCGACCAGGACTCGAGAGATTCAAGCTCAGCCATCACATCTACTGGCAGCTGCCTGGCCAATCTAAGGGAGATGAAACTCATCTGCACCGTGCATAAAGTACAGCTGTTCTCACTTCCAGCTTGTCCTACCGTAAGGCACTAGACATGTAGAAACTCAGCCTCACTCTTAAACTAATTTGTAAGGAAAGCAAATTAAAAAAAAAAAAAAGATGTAGTTTCCCAAAGGATGTTCATTTCATAAGCTGATCTGAAGCAAAACTGTTGATATTTTTGCAAAGAAATCCAGAGCAGCTCATACCACCACAGACTACTTTCTTGTGTGGTCCAGGCCTACGAGGCATACTCTTTGTCAGGCTCCAAATTTCAACTTCTGTCAAGAGAGCACCAACGAACCCTTCCAGGAGACAGGGATGAGATAGCATTTCGGTTGTGTTTCCCTGTGGACTAAAAAAACTGTTGCAAGCCACAACAGGACAGGCTAGATAGTCAACACATTCTTGTTTAAAGTGTTTTTCAGTAGAAATTTGGAACACTGACTAAAGGATTCCCATGCCTCAGAAAAGCATTTTTCCACAGAAAAGAATAATATTTTTTTTAATCTAACAATTGACCATCCAGATCCAAGAGTTTGAATATGAGCGTGTTGCTGCAGGGTCTTGTAAGAGACACCTACAATGAGATTCCCAAGAGGAAAATTTAGCATCTAACTGCCTTACTCTTCCTCCCTAAGAGAGACTGTGCAGCGCATCCTTCAGCTTGATCAGCCAAGCTGATCACAGAAAAAAATTATAAAAAAGAAAAAAAATAAAAGGAACACCAAGTACCAAAGGAACAACAAATCACAGGCATGACAACAGCAATTCCAAAGCAATCTTCGCCCCCCACCCCCCCAACAATTTCTGTGCTCAAAAAAACAAGGAAAAAAACCCTAAGTGACCCAAACAAGAAGACTAAAAGTTTCTGAGCTGCAAACATGAACCAAGTCCCCACTAAATCCACCTACTTTGGCCACTCTCCACCTTGCAGACTAGACTCCCGTCATCCCACGAGCCAGACTTGCTCCAGCTAGTCCAATTTGGTGAAGCAACAATTCAACAAGCTCCAACGCCCTTCATCTCGTGGGGCCTGTTGGTCTGAATCCTCAACCCCGGATGCTCGAGGAGAGCGGGATGCTGACTATTTGCGTCTCCTCCATCAGAGAGCTCTGAGTAACAACGAGCACGGAGCTGCGGCTGGTCCGCTTACGGATAAAAAGAAAAATCATAAAGGAGGCAATGTTTTTCCAAGCATCAGAGTTGTAATTGCGAAGGAAAGTTTGATTCCTAATATAACAAAATTAAATGGAACTGGCAGCCAACAAATCTAAAGCTGATACCAAAGCACAATATTATTGGTGATTTATAAATAAAGATAGAGAGTGGATGGGCAGTGGATATGAATTTGATTGTAAGACTTCAACTTTGTGAAACTTTTGTAAATGAGAATTCAGCCAATGAAAACTATTATTTTCCTTATTTTCAACTAATTATCTGGTTAATCGTGCATCTGCAGCTTTTACAGCAACAGTTTTCAAAAACAAACAGCCGGGATTTTCCCCCTCATTCTGAGAAATCAAATATGTTATTTAAGAGAAGCCCGAAACGCTTTGCTATCCTGAAAGCAACTTGAGATGGCTTTGTATGGTCCCCACCCATCAACTTGCAGAAAACGCTACCCTCAGAGCCATCCAAAGCTGCGCTGGACTCTGCTTTGCCTCCAGCTGCCGAGAGCCAGCTCGGAATTCTCCCGGTAGTTTTGTGAACGTCTTGGACTTACTTCAGCATGAGCTGAACACAAACCCAGTGATTCAACTTGGACAGCTGCTACCGCCAGGACACACTTCACAACAGCCACGCTACGTGCACACGTGTTTTTGTCTGCACGCATCGAGGAAGTCTAGAGGGATTCGGGAAAGGATTTTTCCCCTCTGCATCCAGAGGCACAAGTGCCATTAAAATACGCATGATGACAATAAAAGACAATTTGTTTTCTTCCTTCCTAGGCATTCGGCAATTGCAGAGTCGACTGCAAGCTTGTTCTAACCCACAGCACTAGAAGTGGAATTCCAAGTGCATTTGCTCGTGTGCTCCTCCAGCAGCTTCCCAGTCCTCTTAATTTTTCCCTGTCTTTTTGTTTTTTTGTTTTTTTTTTACTGGCTATTGTGACAACTGAATTCTTGCTTCACAGTTTCTGTGTTCATCTAATATTCGTTCCATACACAAACAAGCTATGAAATCCACTTTAGCTACTCTATCGATATCAGCAAATCATTTCTGACATTGCTCGAGGGATGATGTTTTTGCTCACCAAATCAATGCTGAATGTGCAACAGGGCCAAAATGTTGGGGTTTAGGAGCATAAACACCAGTAATTAGTATTTAAACACTTTATATAAGAATGACATTATTTCTCCCAAAAGAGCCTGGGTGTCTACAGCTGAAAGTTGGCAGCCTGTCTCTCAAATATCTGAAGTCAAATGTGCACGGGATAAATATTGTGTTTCATCAACGCTGTCAATAGAAAACATTTGACTGATCCAAATCTTAAAGCTGCATTAGCCTGTACCAAGTTCTACCACTTTCAGTGCTAAGCAAGAGCAAGAAATGCCTTGGGGTGGGATTTGAGATTTACAACCAGTTTCAGGCTCTGTTGATACATTTATGAACTATTTGGGGTATCAATCTTCTCCTCTGCGATACAGAGATGCCTGTAGCTTCTTTTCAGCTCTTCAGAAAGAGGTCCTACAGCTTACACCTCAATAAAATGGTTATTTCTGATGTGCTGAGCTCCTGCAGCACTCAGTAACTTCAGTTCCAACATTTGAACTCTGTTCTCCCAGCATGACAAGCACCATGCCCACCTCTTTAGTTCACTGGGGTTTGGGGTGGACTCAAGGAATGCCTTACCTGTTTGGAGTGGACACTGTTTTTATTCCTGTTGTTGTCCAGCAGCCCACCACATTTGCCCAATGCTGCCAAATCCTTCATAATAGAGTTCAGAGCTTCTTCTTCATCTGAAAAAGAAAGAGATACAACTGAAGTGTGAAAGGCAACCTTGCCCCTGGAAGTGCAGAGCAAAAACACAGCACTCCAAATACTATTTTCCAACCCAAATGGGTCCAGGGACACGATGTCGAGCCTTCTGGTTAAGAAAGGCATTCAATGACTACACCACAGTCCCTCCCAGACAACTGTGTCTTGGGAATGCAGATTTCTTCATCACAGATGAGACAGATACTCAGGAAAGCCAGTGGCTGAGTGTGGGTGACCACTGCTCCTGCAGCTCATAGCCCATGTCTGCTGCCCATGGGGCCCTTTCGGAAAGGACCCATAGGCCAGATGCACTGGGGCTGGATCCAGTTTGTGAGGTCTAAGGTGGTGCTTTACAGGACAGAAACCCTTCAAGACCCAGAAAGCTCATGCAGCAGGTGATGGAGCACAACACAGTTCTTCATCTGCTCCTTTCCTCTCTCTCCATTAAAGCTGTTCAAGAGCCACAACTGATTTTTGTAACTAGAGCCAGTAAAAAACTGTGGAAGAGGGAGAAAAGCTCCTTAGAAGAGGCAACAAACTCAACTATGCTGCATAGAAGAGACACACTAAGAGCCCATACGGTATTTCTAATTCCTGCAGTAACTAGAGAACTTTGAGAGAGCCATTCGATCTGAAATCAGTCTCCTCCTCTTCAACAGCTCTACATCTTTGGTCGTGGTCTCTTAAAACAGCTCTGAACTATTACATTGCAAAACACCAACCACAAGCACTAAAAACTCTATCAAGATCTAGGGCATGGCACGCTCGTTGGGAGGGTGTGAGAACCCATTCCATGCTCCACGTTCATGATACAGTCAAGACAGGCAGATATTATTAGGCACATGCAGATATTGCTGAAAAATATATAACTATAACCACCGCACTTTGTGTGAGACTGAGTGTCTGCAGGGATAGAGCCACCTCTGAGCCAAGCCAGCCTGCGGATTTAACTCAAAGTCTGCAAAGATGTGAAAGATGACAAAAACTATAATGAATCAGACGGGAGTGGACCCAAATACTGAAATTCTTCCCCAGGGAGGTTTATGTCCTGGATCCCCAGGCTCAAATACAACAAAATCTCCTCTTTTCCTGCTCTTCCTGCTGGGTTGTATCAGGACTGAAGCTGTGAAAAAAACTAGATGTGAGAAAAAAGACTTCTTGTGCGTGCTGTGCACCCAGAGCCATCTCATTAAAGAAATACAGGTAAAAATGGAGGGAAAAGTTTAAAATCCAGTGTCACTTTTATTTCAGGGCTCAGAAATGAGCTCTAATGCCTACCTCAGCCATTAGGAAAATGCCTACATTTTCTTGTAGGCAAAGTGTGCGTGTATATATATTTTTTTAAAAAAATATTTTAAAATATATAAATAAAATAATAAAGAGCTATATTATATAATATACATGATATTATATATTAATATTGTAAAAGATATAAATAACATTCATATCAAAGTATCGTACAGTGCAGTTCCTCTTCCTCTCCACATTTCCCTACTCACTAAAAATACAGGGATGTTTTTCCAGAGGGGTGGCAGGGAGCATAACCTGAAAGGTTACAACAAAATACTCAAGAAAAAGTTAACTTCCAGTTCTGGTTCAGGAAAAAAACAAAGTAACAAACAAACCCTCCCACAACAAGAATGTTCCTATAGTTTGGGTTTGGGGGGTTTTGTGGTTTCGGGTTTTTTTGTTGTTGTTGTTAAAAGGGACCTCTGGGGACAAGCACAGCTTTCCAGACAGATTTTGTAGTAGGAAAAAAACCCCAAACCAAAACAATATAAAAAAAGAAGAATACCCCCTCCCCTTTTTTTTTTCTGGAGGGAGAAGGGAAAAGGGGAGGGATGAGTTAAAACCAAAACAACACAAACCAAAAACCTCATACACTGCCCTCCAGGAATTTTCCACCAAAGCTATAATCTCTAAAATGCCCTTCACCCCTTTCTTTTTTCCCAACTGAAGTGACAACGAAAGTTTCCTGAACTCACTGACACAGAACACAACCGATAATATCACAGGGAAACAGGACTTCCAACAGGCGGTGGCAGCGCTGGACTCTCGATAGCAAAACCACCCGGTTCTCCACCGCTTCACTACCTCCAAACTTCCTTGGACATGCCTGGCAGCATCTGCGAGGAGATGCATCTCTGGTTAACCCACTGGTGCCCTGAAAGGATACTCCAGAACTTAGAAGATTCAGCACCACTTGTCCCAAAAGGAGACAGCAGGGTTTGCTGGAGTCAATAGTAATAATAATGAAAAGTAATAATTAATAAACAAATAGGGACAGAGTCACTTCAAAGTTTTTTGCAGTGACCGTAAACTGCTCCCTCCATCCCTCCCAAGAGAAAGACCAGGCAGCTCCCAAAGAGCTGGCCCAAGAGCCCCACAGAACACATCCCAGAGAGCTCCCACCACATCTCCTGGGTACCCGTAAGGATGAACCACACAGTAAAGAGCAGTGAATGACACTTTTGCTAGGATGTCCGAGCACATGGCATCACTGCAGACATCCAAAGAAGTGACCTTTGAGCTGAAGTGAATCCTATCACTATTTCCACTAGAGAGGAGTACTCAGGGTTACTGCCTCAGTGTCATTCCTACAGGGTAAGTGACCTTGTCACTCATGTGGACAGCAGGCACAAGAGATTGATTGCAATGCAATTCCGCTGGAAGTGAGCTGGAAGTGAGCAACCCTGCGAAACACGGAGAGATTGTGACTGCAAACCCCTTGCAGGGTGTAGAGAAAACCTGAATGTCCTTCCTGCCGTTCCTACCACATGGGGCTTCTACTGGCCACCAAGTCAGGGTATTCAAACCAACCTGTGACAAGTTATTTATTGACTGACATAGCAAGGAAGGCAAATTTCCCATGGACTTTTGTCTTCTCCTTAAATATCAAGGGGTTTCCAATGCCCAGGAAAGGTTTGGCTTATATTACATTGCCCTCAAACCAAGAACTGAGTCGTTCTCCTCCATCTATCCATGAGTTTTGTCAAAGCTTTTTGCAACACAGTTTCTGAGTCTATTAGATACAGACTTAAAAATTCCTGGTGCTGCAACCCCACCTGTGTGATTATGAAAGTCAAGTTTCATTAGAAAGTCAGGCTACAAGTCTCTGCCAGAAGCATCCTCTTGCATCTCTCCCAACATAGAAAAGCAAGAAGCACCAACTCACTTTCAGTAATTGCTTAAATTTAGCGCATTTTCAGAAATATCCCTCAACTTAGCCTAAAAATCAGTGATGTGAAACTGGGCTCTAGTTGTCCTGAATCAGGTACAAGGGAAAAAGAAAAAAAATCAACAAAAAAATCCAACAAAACCCCCAAGAACAAAAGAGAAGATATTTCTTGTATTTAGATCATCAACTCAGCATCTTTATTCTTCCATCTACTAAAAGGCTGATGTAAAAGCATTCTGAAGAACTTTCAAGAATTGTTTTTTAGTATAAAACACGAGAGTTACTTGTCAATAAAATAAAAATACAAATCCACGCCATCGTTGCTGCAAAATAAGATAAGAAAACTTCTTCCTATACAAGTAGGAAAGGCTGTTTGCTGCTGCTGGAGCGTGAAAGAACATGACTTAAGCACAAGCAGAAAGATGTTATTCCCTTGAAGTAATGTATTTATGTGTGCTTAAGTAGATTTTAAACTCCTTTTAACAGCATGTTTTTAGTCCAAGAGAACAGCAGTTTCAGAGGGACCATGACCAAAGCCTCAACTGTTCAAAACAAAGGAGAAAAAAACCCCACACCACAGTCTGAAGCAACTTTAGAGCAGAAGCACAATTTGCATCATCGGTTGCAAAACCGACACTTCCCAGTCCTCTCCACGACAGCTTTGCACAGGGACTGATGCTTTCCAGACTAAGGCTCTTGCCCGTCCTACTTACTGCTCTTGGGGTCTCCAAGCTGACTACCAAGAAGGGTGGAGAACTTTCTTCCATGGAAACAAGCAGCCGGCTCAAGCAGTTCAGTAAAAATTCAAACCAGCACTGAAGCTTACTGGATAATTAAATCCAAATGCCACTCAAGCCCTCTCCAGCAAAAGTGGCGTCACAGGCTGCTCGCTCTCTGTTTGGCTTGGTTTGAGCGAGGAGAAGGTGCAGGATGGACGGCTCTCCCCGGCAGACAATGCCGGAGAATCCACAGGAATCTCATGTCCAAGGGACGTTCAAGAGGCAGTTCTGATCTAGCACTGGCATGACACAAGTATGCTTCAGCCCTGCGAGAAGGCAGCGCCGAGAGTATGCAGCAAACATCTTCCCAGGCTTTGCCACAGCTCTGCAACAAAGCAGCTGAAAGTTGCACACCACCAGTGAAGTATCCACAGAACTCAGAGGCTCAGGGAAACCACTAACTTGGAGGAACGTCAGCAGGTTCTCGCTCCTGGACAACCTTCTGGCCCGCCTTTACCCTTGCATCATTTTGTATAAACTCACTTAAGGTATCGTAAGTTGGCAGTATGAATTGTACAATGAAGCCTGCTCTCTCCCCCCTGCTCTCTCCTCAGCACAACATGTGAACAGAAATATCTTTCTGCGGAAGACCAGGACAAAGAAAAGCTGATTACACAGACGGCAAAAATGAAACGTAAAAAATCAATTGTGTTTAGCACTGTCCATTTGTCCCCAGTGTCTCTTCTTCTATCCTCAGCTCATTCATTATTTTTGGCTTTTTCCCTCAGAAGGAAACTCATTTCTTTTTTACTTGCTTCCCGCCAACTTCACGATTTTGTGCTTTTTAAATCAGCTTCCTGTGACAAAGCTCCTTCGATCACACTGCCAGCACATCTGTGAACCACTTCCAACCAAGTATAATGGAGGTTTCAAAGACATTCATTTCCCAAAGGTTTGAGGATAGGGAGAAATATCCATCGTCACATAGAGGAGAGGAACACACAGAAGTCATAAAGAGCACTCCCGTGAAGCTATGACTGGTGGAGCTACAGTGAACACGGGAATGTTAAGTTTATACATTTATTAAAATACACTGATCCATCTTGGCAAGATCTTATATCAAAACCAGAACACTTCCTTCTCTCATCAAGTTCTCACTTCTGTAAGATGTTGAGATTCACAAGTCTCAAGCATTCTAGGTATTCATCTAGGGCACGTGGCACTCAGCAAAATCAGCTATGAAGTGAAATCAAAAAGGCAGAAGATGACACATCTCCCCGCCCTTCTGATAGATATTTCCAATGTTGCTACATGGCTCTGGTTCCAGCATGCATGGGGAAGAGAGGAACCTGGAGTTTCCGTCTTAGTACAGCAGGCTCACTGCTGAACAAGAAGAAAAAAAAAAAAATATAGCAAGGGAGAAATAGTGATCTTGAAGGTCAACACGGACCACCCAAAACAATTCAACAGTCAGGAGAGAAAGCAAATGAAGGGACAAAGGAATAATTTAGCTGTGTTCAGATGGTCTAGACAGTGCTGTTATTGTTGGCTTCACTAATAGGTCATTACTAAGAGGCAGCTTACGGTAGTTCCATGAAGCTGCTTCCATCAACACTGCAAATAAAAATATAAAAAAGCACCAGCTGGATGAAGCACCCAGCAAAGTCTGCAGAAGTTAAAACAGAGCCTTGTAAAACACGGCAAGTTCTGGTTTCAGCCTCTCACACCCATCAGGCAGAGCTAGGGCTGGGAAAAGTTGGGGAAAAATCCTGGGCGTTGCAGAAGGAAAGAATATAGTCCTCTGAGTCATTAGTGAGCAAGGCTGGAGCGTGTAGCTAAGGGGGCCGCACGTTGTCACAGACACTTCCACTTGGATCCAACGTAAAACCACAGACATGACCACTTGTGGTTACTAAAGATCGCACTGTGCTTTTTGCAGCCGTGGTGTTGATAGCCCAGTTCAGTCGTCCTGCCTGTGTAAATTCCAGCAGCACCCTCCACTGCTAGCAGTCACCTCTCTGGAAGGTGATGCAACTGCTGGGGATATCCCCAGGCTGAGAGAACAGTTCTGTGAAGGCTGAGAGGGCATGAGGAGAGGATGGGAAGCCTCCCAGAAACATTGTCACCTTCAGAAAAAGCCCTCTCAAAAGGCAAGACTTTGAACATACGGTGACAAAAATACTAAAATGTAATAAAACATAGTGAAAAGAAATATGGAATCACATGACTATGACACTGACAATCTTAACTTTGGCCTGCAAAGGACATCAGCCTTTCATTTTTTCCCTGTCTTTTTGAAAATACACAATTTTTGGATTAACTGGTATAACACATTTATCATTTACCAGAGAACCTCAACTGAAAGCCAAGAATTGCTAGCTCAGCATCACACAGTACCTGCAAAGGGCAGTCCCTCTCCTGATAGACTTTCAGCTCTACTGGCAGATAAAAAGAGAGATGAGCTGGGTTTAATACCTCATTTTATGGACAGGAATCTGAGACAGACAAAAGTCTTGCTCAAGACCACACAAGCCTGTGGCCAGAGCTAAATACATTAACGGAGCTGAAGTTCAGAAAAGACTTAACCTGATCTGGCCTTCTTGGTTATATACAAAGGCCACAGAAATCCATTTAGCAGCCTCTACATCATGATCTTGACCTGGAATCATGCAAAACAGCCTCCCTCAGAAAGCTGTCCAGAAAGTGTCAGTTTGAAGAGCTCACACACTTACTCCAATAACCTCTTTGTAACAAAAGTCTCTCTCAGTTCCAGCTGGGATACAGCTCGCTTTAGAATCTACTTAATAGATCTTGATAACTCCGTATCTTAGACACCCCTCTATTAACAGAAACACTCCTCCATATTCTGCAGGTATTCAGACTTTGAACTCATTCCCTTTTAAACCTACTACATTTAACTAAGTGGAAACACGTACCTTCTTACATTAAAGTATCCCTTAATTCACTCCCACAGCTTTCCAGTTGTCTTTTTTCTTTACAAACATCAAAGTAGCATATGATGTTCAATGGCCACAACATCTTCTCATTTCTATTTGCAAGGGCTAACAGGAAACTTGGCCCACACACCACAGTTATGGCACCACTAGCAACCCGGACTGTCCCCTTCCTCTATCAGAAGGTCAATGTCATACCAGTCCTGGCTTTGCTTTCCTGATCCAGGGAACGGGACAACATTAACCTATGTGTGTGAAAGCAGATGTCAAAAAACTTGCTTGTGAAGAAAAATGCCACCTTTCCTCCAAAAGCCAGAGGGGACAAAAAAAGCTTAGAGATGGAGAAATCCAAAACTTTTGGGTTTCTTCAGTACCTGCAAACACCATCAACAGATAGGTACCGCTACCAGGATTCAGGCCATGTACAAAATACCAGGGCACCAAGACAGCATGGGCTTGATGGGTCTTCTCCAATCTAAATGATTCTATGATTCTAAACAACAGAAAGGATCAGTCAGTAAATACACACTGTCACTGTGACTGTCCCAATCAACACTAGTGAGTTAAAAGCTCAAGAGCCTGACTTACACGATAACAAAAGCCCCTAAGAGAAGAAGGGACCCAGACACTCCAACAGAGAGGTACAAATACTGGTTTGCAACTCATCCCCCTGAGAAGGGCTGCCTGTGAATGAATGACTTGTGATAAAACAGCTTGCTGCACGCAGCCATCCAGTGAGAGATGCAGATAAACTTCCACCTACATTAAACCCACGTGCACAACACCGTCTGGAGCACTGTCCAGCTTCTGATGAAGAGAAAAATTATCCAATTACCCTCCCCCAGCCCAGATTACTGTGCACTGCAGCAGACTCACCAGTGGAGCACGTTCTCTTTGCAAGTCAGCAAAGGCTCGCCGGCAGCTGGATCCTGCTGTCGCTCACCCTCCTGCAACCCCACCCAAGGGATGGCAAGGTCACCCCTGTGTATGACTCAAGCGCAGGGCACAGCTCAGCAGGTCGAACAGAGCAATTATACATGAGGAAGTGAGGAAAGACCCTTCTGATATGCAGGATTTCTTGGCAGGAGTTTGCTCGCTGACGTCTTATGGTTGGGACACAGAAATTCACATAAATAGTTCATGCTGTGAGGTGCTGGGGGTTCTTCAAGGCATGTTTCTGCTTTGCTAAAGGGTGCGCCATCTCACAGGCATAGAAGATACTTTACCTGACAAACGGATGGTAAACTCTTCTTCTCCATAGATGGCATCGCTTTGGATTTTGAATTTTGTTTTTCTAACACAAACAGTAACTGCTTTGTGAAAGGAAGCAAAACATCAAACCCATCAGAGGCTTCTGACAGCTGCAGATGTCTACCATGCCAAATGCCCAATAAAACACCTGTGAGTTTAGGGTACAATTTGACTATTTCACAAGCCTTTTTCTCATGGGTAAAACTCATTTTGAGAGTTCTGGCCTCCCATTCCCCCTCTACCCCATGATATCCCTCAGGAGACCCATGCAACTGTTCGTGACTCTGCCGTCAACACATCAGAGAATCTATTTAGATCAAAAACAACCCTTCTCTTTATATCCCTCTGCAAAAGGGGACAGAAATTTGTCATGAGGAATGGGCTTGGTCAGAAGGCAAGAATATGATTAAAGCCAGCTAAGCCAGCTGGCTTTAAACTGAGTATTAGTAAAATTTTGTATCACATATATAAATAATTCTGATCACTGCTACAACAGGACCCAACCAGTCTCCAAAACACTCATGCACACAAATAAGCAAACACCTCCAATGTAATATGAAGACACTGGGCTCTTAGAACACCTATGAGAGCGCTGAAAAAAACAGAAGAGACTAAACTGGTAAATAAATAACTAAATCATAACATATTTGAGATCCAGGGTGTGAGATTATGAAAAATTTCAACTGTCTCCTGAACTTCCCCAGGGAAAACCTAAAACTGGGATAACTGGGACTGCACCTCCATATAGGTAAGGCAAGAGTGATGCCCTGAAAACACTGAGTGATCAGTACCTCGCAAACTCCAAAACCAAACCCTTTCAACGGCACTGAACGGCAAATTTTACCACTTAGGTAATTAAGTTTCAGTGGCTAAGCCACAAATCATACAAGAAATTTCTCTCGATGAACGCAAAGAGCTGTGGCACGACACCAACGCACCCTCGTCCCAGAGATTTACCAGGGACTTTTGCAATGGAAAAGGACTCAGGATCCAAAAGGTGTTTGGTTTAGCTCAGCAGGGAGGCGAAACAGGGTTGTGTCTGCAGTTCACTACAACCCTCCACTCCCAAAATAGCCATCCCTCTGACAGCACCGCACGCAGTAAAATTCCACGGGATCAGAGCCGCTCTGCAACACGCTGCCTTCCTCCACAGCCATGTCCCTGCGCACACTCGTCACCGCATGTCCCCTGAACATCCCCACACAAGCAGAAGGTGACAAAGTCTGGCTAAGAAGCCATTTTCCCCCTGGACAGAGCCTGTGCAACTTCCTGATAGCCAGATTCAGTTAGGGCAAAGCAGCTCAGGGACAAAGGCAAGTAAACTCCCCAGGGTTACAGGACAAGGAGAGCTGCTCAGAGGCTGCACTATGGTAGATATCCATGCTAGATACCCTGGAGATGGGCAAAAATCTTGTGAGGTTTACCTCGTGGCTTTCAGACAAAGGCTCAAGCACAAAATCCAGCCTCCCCCCTCCTTCTCATGGCCCTCCTCCTCCAGCAGCCCGGTGTTGCTGGGCCTTGCATCCTGTGGGGGTCGAGTCGTGGCACCCGCACCCTTCAACACTCCTTGGCTAACTGGGCAAATATCTGGCTTAAAACTGAGTGGCATTTGGAGGGGGCAAGATTTGCTGAAGAGGGCCGAGTTGGGGAAAAATAGGTGCTGCTCCTCATATCCAGCCTGCGGTGGGGCTCAGGCCAGGCCCAGCCAGCAGGCCCAGGCCACCACGGCACCCTGAGGTGCAGCTCCTTGTCCGGGGGGCAAACGAGGCCACCCCATCATGGGAGAGGAATTTGGCCATACCCACACTGTGTGCCAAAGCACTGACCACATCGTATTTTGTTGGTTAATGAAAGTGTAACTGGGTAAGCCACTTTGCCTCTAAGTGCCGCTAAACTTGGCTGTGAAGCAGGCCAGGTATGTTTGCAAACCCATTTCAGGTGTGAAGGGAACAAGGAGAGTGAACCTCTGTCCCCTGCTATTGAAGCTCATCAAGAGATCCAAAGCAGGGCAAAGATTAAATAAGCAAGTGTCTGTTAGCCAAAGGGCATTAACCCGACGGAGCACCGAAGAGAAACTTAACCCAGCCTTGACCGTTCCAGCTGCCAAAAGCTTCCCAGCCCTGAACTGGCCCCTGCATTGGGTGTCTCCCAGTTGCAGGGGAAAAACAAGAGGCAGAGGCTGGAATAAAGGCAGCAAGAGTCAGAGCTTTCCTATAAAAGCACAGAGTCCTGCAAGATAAGCCATGCAAAATCTCTGCCTCAGAATCATTTATCTTGGAAAAGACCCTGAAGATCAAGTCAAACCGTAAAATGAATGCTGCTCTTTGACAAACCTGGTTTTTTTTTTCATTTGCTTTTGCAGATTAAAGTCAGTTTAGGAGAGCTGCAAGCAGGGGCTAGACCCTTAAAAAAGTAAAATTAACCACATTTAAGAAAATTTTGTATGCCTGCAGCTCTGCTGAGCATTTTAAAATAAATAAATAGAGGGGCTGTTTGGTTTTATGGCACGATGCTGCTTCTCCCACAGCATCTGCCTCCAAAACCCCTCACCACTTTAAAGGCACCAGGTACTGGTTTCTCTTTCATCCCACAGTAAACTTTCACAGCCTTTTTGCTAACCCAGCCCTTTGCTCCCCATACACCAGCTACCTTCTCCTTTAATGGATTAACAGAATTCAATTAAACTTGGCGAAATCTTTCCAGCCTGCTTTCCTGCTAAGCTTAAAATTTGCTCCTTCTGAAGAAGGGCTTGTGCACCTAAAAGGGAGCTTGGTTTTTTCCACTGCTATCAGTTTGGTCTAATAAAAGATATTACCTCTCCCCACATCCCGTACCTCTCTCTTGAGTACACTTGAAAGGAGAAAAATGTTTACCCAGCAAGAAACATAGCTGGCAAGTTATTTCCCCCGACTGCCTCCGATACCTTTCAATGTTATTTGCGGGCTCATAAAGACCTCTTTCTCCCTCCCAGCCCAGCTACTTCCAGTGCTCAAAGCCACAACCCAGAGCCTGTGAACTCCTAATCTGTTGCTGCAGCAACAGCTGCAACGTCCCAAACACAGCCATTCAGGTCCAGACCTGCATTCCCCAGGTACCCAGAGCACCTGGTATGACCCTGGGTGCAATGGGCATGATGCCAGGAGAGGCAGAACGAGACATGGACACCTCTTAACTTGGATACCTCTTGAAAAATCACAAAACCTGAGCTAGAAAGCATGATGTGCCTTACTATACAAGAAAGATCTGGATGTGCTGGAACATGTGCAGAGAAGGGCCATGAGGATGATCAGAGGGCTGAAGCACCTCTCCTAGGAAGACAGGCTGAGAGAGTTGGGGTTGTTCGGGCTGGAGAAGAGAAGACTGAGAGGAGACCTTCTTGTGGCCTTCCAGGATCTGAAGGGGGCCTACAAGAAAGCTGGGGAGGGACTTTTTAGGATGTCGGGTAGTGACAGGTCAAGGAGGAATGGATCTAAACTGGAGGAGGGTAGATTTAGACTGGACGTTCGGAAGAAGTTCCTCCCCATGAAGGTGGTGAGACACTGGAACGGGTTGCCCAGAGAGATGGTGGAAGCCTCATCCCTAGAAGTTTTTAAGTCCAGGTTGGATGAGGCTTTGGACAACCTGCTGTAGTGGGAGGTGTCCCTGCCCATGGCAGGGGAGTTGGAACTCGATGATCTTCAAGGTCCCTTCCAACCCTGACGATTCTATGATTATGAAGTAAACTGCTGCAATTCAACCTGATTTTTTTTTTTTAAAATAGTTCTCAGTATACAAAGAGCAAGCAAGGAGCAAAGCACATGAGGAGCAAAACCACTGCCTTAGATTGAAGAATGAGGAGAACAAGGCATGGGAGAGCGGAGACATCAGTGCCGGCGTGCATGGGGACAGGGAGAGTCGGTCTGTTCTCCCTCCACTGAGGCAGTTCTCTCCACTTCAACAGCCCCTAAAAAAAAACCGAATTGAGTTAAACAGCCAGATATGGCTGTGCCAACAGGTCCCCTTCTTCAGCAAGCTGCTGTGCCTTCTGCCAGCCCAGCCTGCAGTCATCTTCTTCAAGCACACCCACTCTGTCAAGGCAATACTGTAGAGAACCATCATTCTCCTATCACCCACACCTCAGATTACCTTCCTGCTGAAGCAGAGGTCGCACTCGCCCCGGAAAAGGTTCAGGTCCTGAGTGCTTTGGATTGTATGTAAATACACTGAACAGAATAGATAAGAGTTCCTGGAGCTTTTATCATCAAACACACAGAGGCATGCATACAGCATTTCATAACCATAATTAAGAAGACTTAAATAATTTTTAAATGAAAGGAAAAAAAAAGCTAGGCAACAAACATGCTGGTGCTTTTTATACCAGCTTCTGCAGTTTTTTAGTAGTACTTTTACTGTTGTGTTGTGTTGAACACGACAGTTTTTAATCACTATTGACCATGGTTCTTTCACTGTGTTGTACTGGAGACACGGACATCTTTAGAAGTGTGATATGCACTCAAGGATCCACAGCTACATTTGATCAAATTATAAAAAGGCTTTGGACCCCCATGAAGAGGTGGCAGATGGACATGCAAGTTGGAGGAATTGCTCTGTTTCGGACGTGTGAGGTGGAACATCCTACTTAGGACATACATGTTCTCCACTCCAATTTTCTTCTCATTGTCAAGGCTGAGAAAATCAACGTAAGAGGCACTTGGACTCTCAGAGGCCTGAGAAGAATGGCAACTCAACAGCCATGTTAAAAGTGAGTTCATTGTTCTTCCAATCAGCGGGAATTACAATCCCAAATTGACAGCAGATAACCACTTCAGGCTCTGGCACTATTTTGGATGATTAGTGTCCAGCGAGGTATGCTGGTGACCAGCCTTCCTGAAAATGTGTCTTTCTTAGACTCATGCTCAGTCAGCTTACCCACTTCACCTCCACACCCAAGACCTGAGCCACTCAAGAAACCTGTGGTCAGCTTCTGAAGCAGTGACTGAACATACAGAGCATGGCCACATCTCTCCCTCTAGAAATCACAAAGTTCTTCCAACCACGCTTCCACCTCCAAACCAACCCACTGTTCTCACCACCTTCCTTTTCCATGCAAAGAAAGAGGCAAGTGCTTCAGTACAAATACAACCATTATACAACTGGAGTAAACTGTCCCCAGACAACACTAAATGGGAGTCCAAGCCATTTACTGAAGACCAAAGCAAGAAGCAAAACCAGAACAATTCTGTGTTGAGATCTTATGCTGTACCAGTTGCTCTTCCCATCAAAATTAAGCTCTTTGATCTATCCTGTAGAGGTATGTCCAGGTCCTTCACAAACTGCACGAAGAGAACCAATGTTAAGTGAAACGGTCATGGCTACATCTACACATCATAAGATCACCCAGTGCCAAGGACCTCTGCTTAGGCAGGCCCCAAGCTGGTACATGGAAAGATACTGTCTTGGATTTGCCACCTGCAGCACCAGGATGCCACGGTTGCAGAGAACTAGTCCAAGCACCCACCACTGCACCACATGACACAACCAAGCTACTATGTCAGAGGTGCAGCCCATGGAGATGCCAGAAGTCCCCACTTCCCATCTTGTGGTCCCTGTACAGGGTTATGCAGCTTCCCTAGAACATGTTCAGGAGTGAACACTCCTGTGTTGAACTCTGTGACACTGAGTAGACTATAAATAGGATCCTACAAAGAAAGGTAGACCCGGAATGAACCTTCAGAGATCACTTCGTCAAACAAACCTCCTCTGTGGTGTACCAGAAGAGACCCAATGACATGACTGCAAATTCCCTGCTCTTCCCTTGAAACTGCTCCTCATCCCAGTGCGTAGAAGAAACCAACACACATGTAAAAGGAGGAGGGGAAGTCAAACTAATAATACCTCAGAATTTAGCCTCATTTTCTGCGCGTCAACAAAGCCATTGTAACAATCCTCTGACTAGCAAACACCACTCGCTAACACTGATCAAGATACACGTCATTTCATCTGTCTTGCCCCAACAGTCAAGCCAGAGACCAGATTCAGGACCACACCATGATCCCTTCTGAATGTGGCCTGGCAGATCTGAGCTGTCCCTACGCAGGGATGATGAGCTATAGCAATGCTCCAATCAACGGCATTTGAGGAAGGGGACATGCACAGCCCCTTCCACCTACATGCATGCCCAAGCAGAACAGCAAATCTGCACAAGACTCCTACCAATTCAGCTCAGCTTCCCCAAACCAGCGACAGCGCCTTTCAAAACGATGCTCCCCTCACTACAGCTTTTTCCCAAATACCGCTTCCCCAGTGCATCCGTATTTTGTTTACGGCTGACAGGTTGAAAGCATCTTGAGCACTTTGTATCCAAGGCATTTTGTATTTTTGTACAAAAAAAAAGTCACCAAACTGACTATCTGCTGAGAACTGGACTGGAGCCTGCAACTCGTTCCTTACTGGTACTCAGAGAGAGCCTGAATATCCCTTCTTAAAAAAAAAAATAATTAAAAATGTTGCATTGATAAAGGAGTGGCTTTTGCCTTCAAAGTGAAAATGTCTCTAAAAAATTTTGAGTTTTTTCACCAGGGATTTTAAAGTGAAATTTGTCATTCTTTACATTGAAAATATAAGTCTGGACTTTTTCTTTCTTTCCCTTTTTTTTTTTTTAAAAACTTAGCTTTAAATTAGTCTTCTCCCCACAAAATCTCTCTTTTAGGTAACAGAGAAAGAGCAAAAAAATCAGGGAGGCAAAGCCAAGATGAGGTAAGCACTGCTTTTCTCCTTTCTCCATGGGAAAGAACAACAGTGAAGGTGTGGCAGTGGCTTCCCATTTTTCATTTTTTAAATTCAAACCACGACCAAATTCTGAATAAATTCTCTACCAGGTTTGCAAGGACAACCCCTACATTTACTGGTATTCCCCTCCACCTCCTTTTCTTTGTTTTTTTAAGCACCTGAAAAGTTCTGGGTGAACTTCTATAAATACTGCAAATGTAAAAGTGAAGTGCTCAGCTTCAACCAGGACCCCTCCAACACCTCTTCTCCTTTCTTGGGTGATCAGGTCAGGAAGCCACTTCAGGAGAGGAATTTAGGCTCCTCTATAACCTGCCTCTTCTGATGAAGAAAACATGACAATCCAATCTCAATCAGCTCCACATGTTGATGGAGCACCGGCACCCATGTGAGGCAGAACTTGGCCTTGTTCTTCAACCTGCTGAGCTTTCAGCAAAATTCAGGAACAGAAATGCCAACAGTTGCTGGAGCTGCTACTGGCTGGCAAAATGGCTTGAAGACCACTTTGGAATTCCTTCTGTGGTCACTGCTCATTCTGCAAAGAGCTTTCTCATACTTTGCCATGCTCACAAATGCATGAAATGCTGACTGAATCCCAAACCCAGCAGTGCTGCTGTCAGTAAGGCATCCATCTCCTGCAAAGTCCTTCAGCGGGGATGAGAAGACACCAGGCAAACTTGTCAGCTGTGTCCCACTTATGTGCCAGGTTACAAGCAAGGAGCAGAGCAGGGGCATTTTCCTGCAGATGAGGTATGATTTTGCAAGAGTAACGTGGTAAGTTTGACGGTCAGTGGCGTGAGAAGCCGAAGGGGGGCTGGGGCCCCCCTTCACCAATCACCTGCTCGTGTGGGACAACACCACCAACCTGATTTTTTACATGCTAACACAAACAGCTCAGTACTTCCAATTTCTGACATTGTAAATTTTCTTCAGCAGTAGAGATAAAGCAAGATTATTATGTAACTCCACAACCATAAATAATTTCCATTTTTAAAGAAAAAAAAGTTTCTCTTGGCACCACAGAGCATCTCATACCCAACTGTTCCAGCTGAAGAGGGAGAATGTGTAAGTAATTCAGGTCACTGATTAGAAAAGCAATATATTCAGGCTCTGTTTGAAACAGAAGCTTACTTAGGAGAAGAGATACAGAGAAAGAAGATGCTCTGTGCAGAAATACAAGGCAGACTTGGGAAGAGGCTCCACTTCGAACATGACCCACCAGATCATACTGATGGTAAGAAAACAATTTGTCCGATTTTAGGAACCACTGAAAGGCAAAAAAAAATTCGAAAGCAATATAATATTCAGCTTGACCATCTTGGCAATGTCTCCCCCTCTGTTATCACGCTTGGCAGACCCAACCAAAATAAGTAGGCTGCAAAAATGTAATTGCTTCAGGGAAATCCAATTCTTACCCATTTTTCTATCTACATCAGGCCTCCATTTCACTGGTCCCAGACACTTGTACCTTATCCTCCACTCTCAAGCATCCACCCTGCAACGACAAAGACACACAGAGGTTACAGATTAATTCTGATATGTAATGGGGACAGAGATTAACAGGACCACTCTCCACGAAGTATTTCTCCACCATCTCCTGGGCTGGAGGGAAGAGGAGAACCATTTAGTTCAGAATTGGGAGCAGAAGTTTGCCCTCTTCTACACACTGCAAAGGTAACACGCTGGTACCTTTCTGGTTTTAAAACCTTGAAATAAACAACTTATACTTGTGCCACAGGTCTCCTTTTGTTAAGAGCAGGCCACCTTTAATACATTATAATGGATTTTTACATTATTTAATGCAACCTTAAAGCAATGCCATTTTTAATGCATTACATTTTGCAGCATCGCTGTGGGATAACACTCACTTGGGGAACAGACTGACAGCAGGACACAGAAAGTCGTTCCCAGAAGCAGCCTGTATCAAAGCAGAGAACTAAATTTAGACCTTCCAAATTCCAGCCAAGGTTCCTCAAGGCTGGACCAGCTTTCCTCTGACTGCATGGGAAAAAAACCCTCAGTCTAGGCAGCTCTTGGCAGCAATGTACGCCCCATACATCCCTCATGGTGGGAACATCTCTAACAGCCCTTCCACAGTTTCTGCTTGTTATCAAGTGCTACTCACAGCTAGCCACTAATCTGCCCCAAACCGATGTAGAAGTGGGTTCACCACCTGGCATGCTACATTTAGCCAAATCCCTGTGCCCAGCACAGGTTTTGGCTCTTTCTCGCTAGGAAACTTAGAGTTTAACCTTGAGCCTGCTGGAGTCAGTCCTGCTCACTTGTGAAAAAACTCATTTTAGATTGAACAAAGGCATAATCCACCCAAAGGTGGGCACTGTTTAAGCAGCAGCGTGATAGAAGCGATCAGCAAAGAGCAATCCTCTTCAGCTGGCTGATCAACACACAGATTTCTTGGTTGCAAACCTGTGAGACAGCACCAGGAAATGGAGAGAACATCTCAAATACTTCATTAGACTTGCACAGAGAAAGACATTCACTGCAGACAACATCACCCCAAAGCCAACGACAATGCACAGACCCCAATTCTGCAGTGTTGAGCACCATGCATTGGGCAGAAGCAGGAGAAAAAGGCACTTGGAAAATCTCCCAGCTCGGTGAAATCAACATAAACGCAATAACAAATCTGAAACGAACCAGGAATGATCGCAAGCGCGGATTAAAACGATTTTCTGCAGCTCCGGCGCCTTGGTGGTGGCAAGCTGGAGGATATTTATCCAACCTATTTTAAGGGAGACGAGCAGGAAGGGAAAGCGATAAGAAAGCAGCAGAGGCGGAGACGTACATGTGCCCCGAAGTGCGTTGTTCCGTTTGCTGCCGCGGCTTCCTCTCAGGGCAGCACCATTTAGCCTAAGAGCCCACGGCCGCCTGGGACTCTCTTCTGCCCATTTTTAAGACAAAGGAGGAGGCAAGGAAATAACTAACAGGCTTGGAAAGGTTAAAAACACTACTTTGAGAAGTGACTGATCAGCCTGCACAACACTGAATCAAGAGGGAGCAGAAAACCACCAAGAAAGCAGTGTAACAATTCCATCCAACAAGAGCAGGAAACAGCCCAAATCTTCCCTGCTTTTGCTTTCAAAATTGATGCGACACTTCCAGTAATTAAGCTGCGTAGAGTTTGCACTGAGGGCCCCATGCAGATAGCCTGGATTAACCCGAAATTCCTGGGATATCCCAGGTTAACTCTCCTATCAGTGCAATAGAATTTTCTAATGGCTTTCTGGAGGCCTTCCAGACCTTTACAATCCCTATCTAGCTACAAGAGCACACACCTACAGGAACCAAGCAAACGAACCCTGGAAAAAACAGGTGACCTTTCCACCAGCAGAGCCCTACCCTGTGCTCTTCTCCATCACCTCTGCCATAGCAAGCCCCTGAGACCTCACTGCCCAGCTCTGGTGAGCAAACTGGCCCCTGTGCACGCAGTGCGGGAAATCACAGATACACGAGAGAAAAAAACAAAAAGTTTTCTATTTTAGCCAATCTCTTCAATCCTGAGGACGGCCAGCCTTCAAATTGGACTGCAAACACTGGCAATTTCCGTGGCTTCCCAAAAATACATACCAGCAGCTTCCTGTTACAGAAGGACAAATTCCTGTTTCTAGTACAAATTCTGTCCTTTTATTATCTCCTGTAAAAATAGAGAGGGAAAAGGGAAAAAAGATAAGGAGGGAAAAAAAAGGAAAAATCCTTTTTCTACTCCGATGCACTTCAAAGCATCCTCCTCCTCCTCCTCCCACGAAGCTCCCCGATCAGACCTTTCACATGGTGATGGTTTACAACACAAACCAGCTGAGCATCTGAAACAGGGCTCCCACTTGGCTCTCCACCACTCTCACAGGTAGCCAAACCAGCCTTCGCTGTAAATCTACTCCAAATCTCCACTGTCAATCTACAAACTACTGCCCTGGCAACTTTGCTGTACACAAACACCTCCCACCAAGCAATGGGAGTAAGAGCTCAGCAAAGCGTTGGCTCCCAGGGATGTATTATTCATATTCCAGGTTTGTGTCGTGCACGTAAGAGACTTCGGCTGCTCCTGTCTGCTCAGGGAACTGCTGGAGGACCTGCAAGAAAGCCCAGCATAGATTTTCTCACCCAGAATAAAATTGGCTTTAATTTCGAGCTGCTCTCAATTCTGCAGCCAAAGTGGCTCAACTTCATGATGGCTACGTGAGTGCAGAGGATGAGTATCTACATGAGAGCGATACGTAAAGTTATTAATCCACTTTAAAAATGAATCCCAGTTATTCCCTTTTCTCCCCATATTCCTGGCTGGGAAGGGTTTAAGCAAGGCTGTGTCCAATGGAGACAACAGCAACGTACTGTCCAGCTAGGCATGACTCCAGCCTCTCTGCTAGGTCTAAACTGCAGAAAGAAAAGCAGGGGAGGAGAGGATGAAGAGCAATTTTTCCCTAGGTGAGATGGAAGACAAAAAAGTGACTGGAAGAGACTAACTGGGAGGAAGAACGTAGGATGGGGGTTAGGAAAGTGGGAAGAGTGCAGTCCAGCATTGAGAGCTGGAGGAACCAGCAGTCCACTATTGACTTGAAATGGGATTTACAGTGTCACCTACCCCAAAAAAGGGCTGTTCTTACCCCACAGAGGCTCAGCATCCAATACAAAACACGGCCTCCAAGATAGGATATTTTGCCACTGCTGCAGCACAAGCAAATGGCATCTCCTTCTGCTGTTTATCATCCCCAGGCTTCCAGGGAAAGCAGCACCTACGTATTCCTGCCTGAACACCACTTAACACTTTGGTTTGAAGGTGTAGGAACACACCATTGTAAAGAAAAAAAAAAAAAATAATAAGCCACAGTTGCCCCTGAAATGTGGCTCAGCTGGAAAGCTACTCAAACGAGCATTGCTAAAATTGGGACTTTCCTTGTTTTTTCAAGCAGCAGGGAACAACATGTTGGGCTCAGAGAGTTTAACAAGCAAGAGTCAAGCGGAAAAAATCTCTCCTTTTTAAGCGTTGACCACATTAACTTTCAGCAAGTTTCCGGGAGTCCTGCCAGGGCGCTGGAGTTTTGTATACTACGGAACTGTTAAAAATATTATTGTAAATGTTATTTTCAAAAAGCTTCAGAGGCCAGGGCTGGGGTAGTGTTAAAAACAACAGCAAAGTAAATGAGATTGTTGTAACGGCGAGAATAAAGACGAAAGCGCGCTGATGGCGCAGTCAAACAGCCTGCAGGCTTGGCAAAGACGGATTCAAATGCAAAGAGGGAGCGGTTGAAATATTACAGGCTTCCTCAAATCATCTCGACCTCATTCTTATAGTTTTGTCTAGACATTATAGAAGAGTTGACCTTGTGCACGCAGATCTGCCCTCGAAATGGGATCCATATTTTGGGGCTTCACGAAAGAATAGCTAAATTTTGGTGATACTTCAGCCACATAAGACCTTACTCTCGCGGCGTCTTCCACTCAGGTTATCCAAAGGATACGGGGTAGTCAAAAATTAGCCATTTAAGACTATCCAGCTATGCAGAAGTGGTGCTTAGGGACATGGTTTAGTGGTAGACTTGGCTGTGTTAGGTTTATGGTCGCACTTGATAATCTTAAAGGTCTTTTCCAACCTAAATGATTCTATGTTTACGAGCACGCAACTGGGATGAACTTTTTGCAAACACGCGTGTAACCAGGCCAGGTTTGCAGGCGTATCTCCCAAGTGGGCTCAAGGGACAAACTTGATGAGCCAAGATGAGGAGGAAAAGAAAAAAAATCAACCTTTCCTGATCAGGCTGCTAAGTTAGAAGTGACACCCATACAGCACCACAGCAAAACAGCACTCTGGGAACTACAGTGTATGAAACCCAACAAGCAGTTCTATCTATATGAATGCTCATCACTTGAGGTTTCTTCTCCTCATTTTTGGGCACAGCACCCCAAAACCGCTTAAGAATTTCTTTCACAACATACGTTGCCTGCAGATCTGTGCTTAGGAGCCCTCGTGAACGAGGGAGGATACCTTGAGTTGGTAAGTGACCCAGCCAATGCAGCTGTATTCAACAGCTGCTTCCCCAGAAAAATCTCCTGAGCCATCCTGTTGAGTCCAGCACAACGTGTACGTACAATAAGAGCTTTAAATGCTGCATGATTCCTGCTGTTAACTTACACGACAGCCCTTTAAAACAGCCACTGAGATCTTAAAACCTCTCCTCTCTCAATATTTCCTCTTCTCACAAATGACTTTGTAAATGAAATGTTGCAGACAGCACGCTCCAGTAAGTTATTTCATTCCATTAGTTTCTTTTCTTGCTTTACAAGAATAATCCTTTTACCCAATTTAGTGAAATAATCAGTAATTTGCATTGGTATATAATATGGCTTTGATTTTGCACACAGACCTCAAACTGGAAACTCATAAAGCAAGGAAGTAAATCAAAAGGATTAGGAAGGACTCTCCTATCAGCAAAAATCAGACAGCACAGCCCTATCAGGACAGAGTTTATGCATTTATTTTTTTTTAGCATATATAACAGACAAGACAAGCAAAGCAAATTTCCAGAGAACACGTGGTGCCCACCTGTTTGGTTTTTCACTTGCACCAAGATCTGCACAGCGCAAAACAGCGTCTCTATTGAGCTCACACCTTGCAGAGGAGCTGCCTCCTCCAGCAACTGGTGGACTCGAATCAATTTGCAGACATCCTGATGACACCCCAAAGCCTGCCTTGGTCCCCCCATACACACATACCATAGGAAGAAGTTCTTTACTATGACAGTGGTGGAACACTGGAACAGGTTGCCCAGGGAGGTGGTGGAGGCCTCATCCCTGGGGAAATTCAAGGTCAGGCTCAACAACGCTCTGAGCAACCTGATCTAGTTGAGGATGTCCCTGCTCACTGCAGAGGGGTTGGACTAGATGACTTTTAGAGGTCCCTTCCAACCCAAGGCATTCTATGATTCTGTACACTGGACCTAAATGCAATTTTTTTAAATCAGGCACTGAACTGACAAAGTCTAAAGGGTCCTCATCTCCTGCAACCCAGTACATTCATCTGCCCAGAAACCAGCTCAACCAGGATTATGTAAACACACAGCCCTGCTTGCTGAGGATGAAGGTCTGCAGCTAGAGGAGAGCACTGCTCTGCATCACCTCCCACTTTACAGAGCAAAATCCTGTCCTCAGAGAGTTATCTGTGCACTTATAAGGTAAAGAGAAACCCTGATGCAAGTTACACCAACAGAAACCCCCTGATTTCAATGAACCTACCCCTCTGAGCAAAGACAGCAAAGGCAAAGGTGTATCTCTATGTATAAGATAAAAGTCAACAGAAGAGCATTGTAATTTCTTCCTCCTGCAGGTTTTCATGGCCTTATTTTTGTGATCCTCCTCAAATGAACAAAGACTTTGTGGGAAGGAAATTAAAACAAAAAAAGCTTATCTGGAAAAGTGAGGCTTCAGGCCTCTTCCTTCTTCTATGTCCCTTGAAAGAAGAAGCAGAACCCAAAATGGAGGAATACACACTAAAGAATATACCTTCAGAAAAGCATTTATCTCAGAGCAAAAATCTTTCCTGGGAAAAGCAACTGGGAGAAAAGTGTCTGCGTAGCATTGATCTGCTGTCCAGCATCAGAAATGAAGACTCTTCATGAACGAAGCTTTGCACCAAAGAGCTGCAAATTCAACATTGGACAACGGAGAACCAGGCCTAAGAGCTGACCTGCACTGGGGACTGGGACACCTAGTTCTCCACAAGGGTAATGTCATGCAGCAACCAGCCCTGTCTCTCTAGCTTTGACCTCTAAGAGTATCAAAAGCACTACAAACTTTATGACTGGTCCAACACGCTCTAACGCAGAGGTTAACGTGAAGTGATCAGGCTTTGGAGAGAAAAGGAGGGAGGTTCCATCTCATCCCCTACATGGGCAGCAAGACCTCGCAGCAGAATCGGGGCTTTGAAGCCACTGTGCCACTTTCCACCTTCTAGCTGACCCAGTTTCTCTCCCTTGCGACATCCCGCTGACAGCATATGGAATAACGCCTGTATCTCCTGTGAGTTGTCCTACCAGCCTTTGCACACCACCATTTACCCTCAACCGGCTGCAATCAATAGTCCCTCTCACAGTCATCCCACCGCACAGCTTCCTTTTTAACAAGCCACAGCCTCACCCCCGCAGCCTGCCTAGATTTGATCAATCACAACACGACTTTCTGATCGACCGCGAAGCCAAGGGCTGAGGACTAATTGACCACTTTCTACTCTCTCAGCAGCTACCTGGTTAGTTTGCTCCTTCCTTGCGGGCAAGATGCATGAACTCCACAGCACATGGTGAGACCAAGACCTGAGGATCATCCCCAACGAGCCACCTCAGAATTCGCAAGGTTCTTTTCTTGCTCATGCCACTTCTGCCATGCAATTCCGTATGGAGATTAGACCAGGGGGAGGAAGCAGAGCTCTGCGAGTTCTTAATGGTAAGCGAAGATAAAAAGATGTGCTGTGGTTTCGGGCAGAAGGACCACATTTCTGCAAAGCCCCGGCCTGCTGCTGTCTCCACAAGCCGCTGGCTTGAGCATACCATTGGTGGGGTGGTGATGGGGTTATGAAATAGAAACACGTGGACCAGCTTTCACAGAGGTTTTGTTCCCCTTGTCTCCTCTTGACTTGTAGTATCACATGAACTCGAGTACGCTTGCCTTCATGTGTGACTAAACACGATCAACAATGAGCAGCTCCTTCTGGAGAAGGAGAAGCAAACTGTGCAACCCACAGCCATCAGGTACCGGTGACCTGCTCCCTCAGTGCAAGGCAGCAGGTCGCTGACTCTCCTTCACTCCCCAAGCCTCGTCGAGGGAAGGAAAGATGAAGAAACTGAGGAGAAGGCGGATCTTGCCTCTCAACCCAGCTTAGGGCACTGCAGAGCGTAAGGCTGTGAGCATGACAGCTCACCAAGGCCAAGAGCAGTCTGCAAGGGAGGCAGAGTGATGAGTAATTTCCTCTCCTACAGCATTCAGACTGCTGCGGTGCAATGGAAAGTCACAGGCAGCAGAAGGCTGTGGGCCTTTTCGGCTATCTCGGAGGAAGTTTGACCCGAAGATTTTCAAAAGAGAAGCTCATCCCCCTTGAGAGACCGTGGACCAACCCTGAGCTGTCAAGGTAGCCGCACAACCCCTCTGAACTAGAAGATCGGTTGCTCAGCTGCTCCAAAATCAGGTCACTTATTAGGCACAGTGGGGAAACAAGAGAACTACTTTTAGAAGAAAGCTCTAGGGAAATACAGTTCAATATTGATTCCCACGGCCCCGCTACAGACAGAATTAACTTTGAGGATGGAAAGAAACATATGCCTGTACATCAAAAGAAAATACAGAAGCCTTTCCACTTCTTCAGCTGCATCTCAATGGAAACCAGAAGGCTGTCACAATGGCAAGATTTCATTTTTCTAATTAATCCTCCCTGCTGAGCATTTAATGCTGCTAATTGACAAGGAGAGGTGGTGTCCAGACAGCATTTGTAACTGCTTTTTACATCTTTAGCCCAAGTTTTATCTAAATTAAATAAGAATAAGGCAGATTTGATCCCTGTCTGGTTGAGGGAAGGGAGGCAAAGCTCATCTCAGAACTCCTTTACAACTGTTGGACGTTTTCCTGGAAAACGTCATCTGCGATACTGTCGCTTCCACAGACCATGCCAAGAGAAAGACCATCGGTGCCAGGGACACGGTCTGTACCATGAAACACCCATCCCCTGCCCTTCACGGATCTAGGGGATAGTTTCTCCTGATGCAACAGAGCAACTGCTCAGCCAAGAGGTACCCCATAACACCTTCAGAAAACTACACAGAATGCACCATAGTGTCAGGAAACAGACCATCAGGCCCCACCAGCACAGCCTCAGAGGCCCAAAACAGTGCCACCACCAGCAAAATCATCTCCCTGGTTGCAGAGCAGGCTTGGTTACTCACCTGCACCACAGAATGGTCCTGGTCTCTAATCCTAAATATTGATCTCACACTAGTGTTGATCAGGAGACACCTTTGGAGCCAGTAGAGTGATCCTAAATACAAAAGCCAACATGAGAAGGCACTTCAGAACATACCTGGATATGAAATTTCTGCTACCGTCCCCTACCTGTGTTGAGCACATGCTCTAGTTCTTTCCTGAATTAGTTAAGGACAGAATCTGTCCCTATATACTCAACACTCAGCGATTCCAGTCTGGGAGACATTAAGTACTCTGAGCTGCAAATGAAACCAGCTAGTGCAAAAAAAAAAAATAATTTAAAAAAATATATATACACGTGCATGAGGCCGTGTTATGGTTACTGAGGAGTAATAAATGAAGCGGTGTTGATGGTCCCTAAGGTCTGGCCTGAAACTCCAGCACTGCTCTGTTTGTCATGGCAATAGCATTTCCACCTGCACCTTTCTGACACCTCCGCCGGGAGTCTTCACACACCACTGTCATAGCTCATGGCCAACGGAGCCCAGGCCAGCTGTGCAGATGTCTAGCTGGCTGACCTCTCCTTACCAAAAGGCTTCTAATTCTTTTTTTTTTCCTCTATTATTATTAGTTTTCAAACCACCTACTCCATCATAAATATAAAGTAAAAGTAGCTTATTCCTGGAACGCTAAAAAAGGGTGAGCTGATGCCTGCACAAACCGAGTCCCTACAAGTCAACGGGAAGGCTCCAAGTGAGCAAAGAATGTCAAGCCTAGAACTTTTGGCCCTTTTACTCCAAAATCCTATTGCTGCAAGCAATTTGTGTGCGTGGAAGTCGAGCCACATGCGTGCGGAGTCCCTCACCTGCACAGGTTGGCTGCTACTCTTCCATTGCACCCTGAGTAAACTACTCCTGTCTGCCCAACAGCCTATTAATAAATATACACCAGGGAGAAAAACTGCACGCCAGCAGGGAGGTGGATGAGATGATCTAATAGGATCTTTTCCATCTCTTAACTTTCATGCTTAGTCACAGAATAAATATCTCCCATGTTGTAAAGAAACATGCTGGCTTTGCTGGCCTGCTTATGTTGGGAGAGTGTTGCCCTCTGAAGATACTTCGTTTTCCAGATGTTATTTCACTCATGCTAACGGGACTTGCCTTTGCCTGGCTTTTGCCTTCAGTGAGCTCTGAGGCACCTGAGCGAGTCCCCTAATTCCTGTCCCAGAAGCCATTCCCATATTCTCGGAGTCCTTGTTCTTCTCTGAGCACTCGAGCCTGATCCTGTCCAACGTGGAGAGGCACTCAATCTACTTTTGTGGAAGGCGGGTTGGCAAGAGAACAGACAGTAAGCATCCCCTCCATCAAGCAGCCAGGTCAAGCCTCCTGCAACAGACTGTCAGAAAAACCCCCAACAACCCAACCACTCAGAACAGGAAATGCAAGGAACCAAAGGGTTTGGGGAGAAGAGAATCCACCACAGCTTAGATAGGACAGAATAAAATAGTACAGTTTGGGCTGGAAGGGACCTTTAAAGTTCATCTCGTCCAACACCCCCTGCATGGAGCAGAGATGTCTCCAACTAGAGCAGGTTGCTCAGAGCCCAGTCGAACCTCACCTGGAATATCTTCAGGGATGGGGCATCTACCGCTTCCTTGGGCAACCTGTGCCAGTGCTTCACCACCCTCATCATAAAAAATTTCTTCCCTCTATCCAGTCTAAACTCCCCTCTTTGAGTTTAAAACCATTACCCCTTGTCCTGTTGCTACAGATTCTACTAAAAAGTCTGGCCCCATCATTCTTTTAGAAGCCTCCCACACCATACAAAATACCTAAAGGCCACATAATCTAGATCTCTTGCAGCAAAACAGACACCAAGGGAGGAAGGGATGCAACACTGGAAAGGGCGTCAGGAGTAGAAGGTTTTGCTTCATTTTCTAGCTCAGCTGCTGAACCACGGGATGACCCTGAGCACTGCCAATTCTCACAGGATTCAGTGATTTTCATAAGTGCCCGGTTCCTGGAGTCACATGATTACATCAGAATCCATACTTCCTTTTTTTTTGTTAAAAAGAAGTACTTGTAGACGTCAAAAGTCGAAGAAAGAAGTGTAAGTCATGAAGTTTGAAAGGCTCGAACAAAAAGAAATAGAAAAAAAATATGTAGCTATACAAATCACTATTTTAAACTTAATTATTCTCTTTTTTTTGGAGGAAAGAACACATTCAAGGATTCTTATCCTCCAATACTATACATTGGAAACCTTACACTGGGTGGGGAATGACTTCATTTGGAGGGGTTTCCAGCATCTCCATCTGTAAGTTACAGATGAGAACACACAGCTTTCCTAGCAACACCTGCCTCAAAACTCCGTAGCTCCTTTGAGGTGCCCTGATGCTGGCCTCCCTAGTCAGAGTGTTGTGCATTGAAGGATGATATGAAGGCACAGGAGTTTTAAAAACAACAATACAGCTGAACAGCTTTTCCAATTTTCCTTCCATTTACTTCATCCAGCATCAGGCAGCCCTGGAAGTCAGCTACGCCAGCTCATCTGCTGGCATCCTCTCCTCACCAAAACTACCGGATTTACAGCCACTGGTGGCTCTCGCCCAGCCAGAAATACCTTATGGTAGTAACTAGTCTGTAAATAAGGACTTGACCTTCTGAAAGAGCCTTTTTTGGCTCTTATGGAGCCCACCCACCCAGAGCCCCTCCATCCCATGTGGCTGCAGAGCCCTGGGGCAGCACTTCAGCCCCCTGAGCACTCCAGGCACACAGACTGTTCATTACTTAAGAGTAATAAACTTTGGCCCTGCATTCAAATATCCACAAGCACCATGAAGAGGAGAAAAGTGCAGGTCACATTTCTTTCTTTTTTTTATTTTTGCATGGAAGAAAACTATTAACATCTACAAGACTTGGATCTGGGGTGTGCTATGCAATGCATATCCATATATCCATGGGAAAACAGGGTAAACACTACGCTTCTGGTGCAACCAGTGGTCTCTACCCACGCTGCCCAAAGCTAACTAACCAACTAAGACGCAGAGAAATTCAGAGGAGGAGGAGGACAGGATGGACCTGAGAAGTCATGACACACACAGCGGCTTCTGGTGCAAGGTGCTTGCACAGGCAGCAACCCCCGAGCCAAGCCCAGGGGGTAGCGTCCATCGCCCCGTCCATCGCTTCGTTCCTCGAGCAAGAAGGTTTCGCTTTTCCTCAGCCCTACAGCCAGAGACCGCAGCGAGTCAGTGGTTCCTGTCTCGCAGGGCACGCACGGGGCAGAAAAAAAGGAAGCCTCCTTGCTGTTCTCACTGGTAAACGTTTCTGGGTTTCTGCATTATCTCATTTTCAAGATTACAAGGAAGTGAGCACAAACCTGTTCAGTCACATTGTTCCCGCTCACTCCTGGCCAACAGCCGGGCCATTAGGCTGCTGTGTTCCTGCTGTTCCCAGGGCAGATCCGCTGCCTCTCTGCAGCCCTGGGGCAGCTCGAATCCATTCCTGCAGCACCCAGGGACACGCTCCTGCCTGCCCCAGCTGTGGAATTTAACCACAGCCAAGCACTGGCAGAGAACATGCACAGCACGAGAGGTTGGTCCACATCTGTTAAATTCCTGAACCCAGCTGACATTGCTCCAACAGCATTCAACAAGCCTAAACTTTGCTCCTTCCACCACCTGAAAAGCACAGGCACATAAAATCCACTGCTCCAGAGACCTCCCTATTCAGACAGTTACCTTTCTGCCTCCCAAGGATTTCCCCTTTCATTCCCTCTGCCCATTCTCAGCTGCTTAAACTCAGGAAAGATGCTCCAGAGGCTTCTGCAACCGGGTGGTAGAGGTGGCAAAATGCTTGGAGACCTGCTATCTAAGGCTATCATACAGCTATCACCTCTCTGATTCTCCTCTGGTTAATGCTGATCTTGCTGCACTGGGTTCTCAGAAGGTGCTGTTCCCTTCAGACAAATCCAGAAAGGGAATCAAAGGTCCAAAAATAAATACACAAATATTTAAAAAAAAGAAAAAAAAAAAAAAAGTTGATCAATCACAAAAACACCTCTTGCTAATCCTGTGCTTTGTTGCATCACTATGGAATCAGAGACCCCTGTTTGACGCAAATATGATTATTTTATTTTTTTTGCAGAATTTTCTCTACACCTCCTTCTCCTTTCCCAGAAGGATTTTCTTTAAAGGAAAAATACCACCCATAATCTCTCTGCGCTAGCTTATTTAAGAGGCAAAATACAGCACACGTTACTCTAATGTTATTAGTATCTTTTTTCCCTTTTTACAGCAAAACACAACCAAACGAGACATGCAACAAAAACTAAACAGACATGGAAGTTACAGGTCTCTCTCCCCCCTTTTTCAAATGAAGTAAGGATTTTATTAAGTAAACTCAGAAAACCAGATCACACATACAAAGAAATGAGTTTGGAAATCCCCCTCCCTCTACCCGCACTGCTATTTGCTAAGGAAACCAGATGCTCAAGCCCAGCCAAAAAAATGATCTCAGCCATTCTTAAGAGAGCCTACAGTGCATTTTCATGAGTCATGGAAAGCAACAACTCGTTGCTTTGGTAATGCCAGGTACAGCAACTGGTCATCCATCCACAACCAGGCCTTCAGCAGTAAGTCAAAGAGCAGACCATTTCTTGACAGATTACGTCAGAGACAGCCTCAAAACAGAGCCTCGCAGCAAGTTTACCTCACGGGAGGTATTCTAAGTCACACCACAAAGTATGTCCTACAAAAGCACTTAGCAAAGCATTCCGAGATCCCCCACGGTCCTGATCCTTTCGTGGCAGGAGCACTACTTCCCAGCCCGTACTCTCAGAGCAGGCAGAGATGTCCAGTATGGGCAGGGAATGGATGGGGAAGTGACAGACAGAGGCAGGGATTGGCGAGAAGGCGGCAAATCCCTTACCCATGATCTACCCACAAGGCAGGGCAGATAGGAAACGTGCTGCCTGCCAGCCCAAAAGCCAACACTGGGGCAAGCAGAGTAAGAATTGGAGGATGCTTCATAGAATCATAGAATCATTTTGGTTGGAAGAGACCTTTAAGATCATCAAGTCCAACCGTGACCCCACCAGACCCGTTCCAACCATTCCAGAACATACACACAACACTTAACCCACATGAGCACACAGGCACATGAAAGACCTACTTAACACTTTCATCAGTCCCAGACCAAATTGCTTGCTCTTCTCATTTCTCAAGGACTACAAGCTAATAACCAGAAGGATGTCAACCTGTGGTTAAGCAGAACACCGCTGTTTTTACTGCCACCTCAAGACTCACACAACAAACGTACATGTAATTCATCTAAGCACGGCAACGGGAAAAGCAGGCTTTCAAAATATGTATTTTACATGTATAATTTCCCTGCTCTGGGTGAGAGAGGCTACTGCAGGGGCACCACTCAAAGTCCTCGGTGGAACTCCTGAACATGGCCATGGATGGTGGTGTCCAGGGCACTTCAACCATACCTGTCCACTGCACCAGTCTGTCAAAATGTAGGACTGAGGTTTTTGGAAATCCAGCCCAAGACAGGTCAGGGAGGTTCCCTTCCAACACATTCCCTGTTCTTCCACCTTCATCTCTTGAAGACTCCCACAGCAAACAGACAGCCACCGCTGCCCGAGAAGCTCCCACGGAGGTGAGACACCAAACTGCAGCTCCCTGGCAGTGCACACTTATGAAAGGCAAGTCGCCTTCCCATGTAATGATGAACTGGGTACCGTAAGTCTCACTCCATCTTGTCCAAGTCCCCAACATCTTTGGGACTCCATGGTGATCCAGAATGAAAGTACAACATGTCACATCACCTGCCCAGGACAGCCCAACCAGCTTCCTGAAAGGGAAGTTTTCCTGCACAGGATTTCCAGGGCATAGACCAAGACTTGAACTAGCTCATCCTCAGCTTTCCTTCCAGAGATGAAGACAGTTGCAATCTTCAGCACCTTTTGCCCTGGGTTCAAAAGCTGAGTGTTTGGCCTTGCCTCCTGTAACACCAACTGTGAACAGAAAACAGCTCCTCACCCCTTACAGCCCCATCCCAAAGCTGACTGGGCACACTCCAGACGTTAGTCACACCAGTAATGTCAAGGGTGAAGTTGTTGAAATACTGCGATGATTAAGTATTTTCTCTCTTTTTCTTGAGCCATCAGCCAGGTAACACTGACACACGTCTTCCACATCCTAAACAGCGCAGTGCCTTGGGGACAGCAGCACTGTGAAGAGGCCCAGCAAGCATCCCCACCCCAAATAAAACCAGGCAAGAGTAGGCAAGGTTCCTCAAGTCCTTCACACTCAAGAGATCATTTCAGCCAAGCAAGGTGAAGCCAAGACAGTCTTCACACAGAGACCATCACCAGCATATGTAGAAATCAACGCTTCTCTTCCATTGGAGCCACTCGTGACTCAAATCAGCATCCAGGAGCTCATCCTGTTCCCTAGGTAGCACAGCCAAAAGTGCATCACAAGAAACAGAGCAAGTAGACATCAGCCCAGGCTACCAGTGAAGCAGATCCTCCCAGACCAAGCCAGGGTGAGTCAGCCCAGCAGAAAATCAAGGATGGGGAGCAGCAGAGAGCGCCAGGCTGTGTGGTCCTACATCCAGGCAACCCTGATGGTCCCCTCGCAGCCTCAACACCCAGAAGGCTGCAACAAGAGATGTCAGCAGGCTTCCCCTGGCTGCCACCATCAGAGGAGCAGCTCCTGGGAGCTAACAGGAGCCAAGTGCAGAGTTTTCTGGGGAAAACTCAAGAAAGCAGCATGACAGGACTTGCCCCATCACAATTCTTCCACAGCACTGCAATGGCCCCCCTGTGGCCACCGCTCAGAAGGAACACACAGCGAGAACACTCAAACAGCACCTTTCCCTACCTTTTTCCCTCTGGCAAACCACAGCACAGCTCGGGAGCAGCTCGCATGCACCCTGACCTTCGCATTTATCCCAGGCAGAGTTGGACTCTGAACCTTTCAATAAAATCCAGTGATGCAATAAGCTAAGCACAGCTCACTACAGTCTCTGTTTATCTCTTTTACTTGCCACCAGCACCATTCAAAGAGAAATAACTGAAATATCTGGAATATTTCTCTAATGACTCCTGCTACTCGGTTAGCACCGCTGCCGAGGGACTAAGACCAAGAACAGTAAATGCATTCCACCAGTTTATTAACCAGGTGCTCAGGTTTCCCCAAAGCCACTCTCCAAGCGGAAGAGGGATCAGTGCTGTATTTTTGTGCTGAAAGGCAAATAGAAGGCATGGAGGCTGCAGTGTGAGCACCTTGCATCAGCAAACAAAGCTTTCCAGGGAGCTTGGCACAGCCTGGGATCTCTACTGGAGGATGCTTCATCAGTTCAGCAAGACAAGCCCAGCTCCATCAGTGCATTGATCAACCTCAACAGAAGCAAGCCCAAATCAGAGAGTCACAGAACACCAGGTTGAAAGGGATCTCAAGGAACTTCTGGTCCAGTTTTTCCTAGTCAAAAGCACAGTCTAGACAAGATGGCCCAGCACCTTGTCCAGTTGAATTTTAGAAGCACTCGATGTTGAGGACTCCACCACTTCCCCAGGGAGATTCTTCCAGCAGCTGATTGTTGTCATTGTGAAAATTTTTCCTCTGATCTCTGATTTCCAAGTACCAGTTATTCATTGCTTACACACTCCTGGACTGCCGTGCCCCACTGTCCCAGCCTGCACACCTCCTTCCAGCCACCCACTCCCACAGCAACCACGTTGTTTCTGCTGCAGATACCAAGCTGAGTTATCAATCCATGAACATCACCCAGCTACAGATAACACTATCAATCAACTGCCCTTTGTGATAACACTGCACTGACCCAGCAGGCAAGAAAGGGACAGTGTTGTCCCATCCCCAGCCCCAGCACTCCCCAAACAGTGGCAGAGAGGAAGAGGTGAGAGGCTGTCAGGAAGAGGGTATTTAAAACAGGTTTTCTGTGCCTGCACATGCACCTTTCCTTCAGCTCACCTCCTCCACCAGCTCTAAGACACCTCACCCTACACTTTCTCCCCAAGTCATTTTCCCTGATCAAGGTTCTCTTATTGAGGTTATTCAGGTTGCCCCACACAGCAGACACTCCAACCCCTCAACCTGGACCAGAGGTGAGATTTCCCCACGTACTCACCACCCTGTGTCCACCACCCTTCTGCAGGGTCCTCGTGCCTCGGGATAGGGCATCCTTGATGCCACTTGGCAGAGAAAAAGGAGCAAACAGCACACTGTGAAGAGATTAAATCTCTGAAAGATTTTTTTTTTTGTCTCTTATCATGGAGGTCACCACATTATTTTCAGTTTACAACTAGACTACAACAATCTGACTTCTATTCAACCACAAAAACCCAGAGAGGGTGTAGCACAAAAGCACTAAGCCATCCAAATAATCCACTGTCCTCATCACTATGTACTTCCACGTACAAGAACCGATCTCAACAGATACTCCAAAGTCCTCCTCCGAACCTCTCTCTGCAGCAAGACAGCAGCAGCAGACCTACTAGCATAGTACAAGGTTCACTTTTGCACGTGATGTTTGGGCTAACAACTCTTTTGCACAGAATCTTCCATAGTCCCTTGGGGACTTGCGGACACCTGGAAGCCACTGTGCAAGAAACACCTTCACACGGACAAGACAAACAGGACAGATCTAGTAGTGCAGGAGCACTCAAAGCTTTGCAGAGTTGGATTCCTTCGGCAGAGTTGGATTTAAGACTCTCCTACCTCCTTCGCAAAGACTTCTTAAACCATAAATTATTCTCCCAAAATAATTGTACAAAGTCCTTCTTCCTCCAAATCATTGAGCTATCAATTATAGAATCATCGAATGGTTTGGGTTGGAAGGGACCTCTAAAGGTCATCTAGCCCAAAGCACCGCAGTATGTAGGGACGTCTTCAACTAGATAAGTTGCTCAGAGCCTTGTTGAGCTTTACCTTGAGTATCTGTAGGGATGTGGCCTTAACCACCTCCCTAGGCAACCTGCTCCAACAGGCAGTTGAGGCCCCATTCCTGGAGATATTCAAGGTCAGGCTCGACAAGGCTCAAGTTCCTGCCCACAACAGCTTTACAGAGCACGTCTAATCCATCCACCTAGGGTTATTTTTTCAAGTAATTTGGTGTTCAATCACTACCTAAATACTCACCCCATCTTCCCACCCCCTCCGAGGGCCTGTCCAGCACACACATTCTTTATGCAGCAGCCCACGCAGTAGCTGGATTGTCTCCTTCCAGGATCTGGCCCATGCTGCCAGGCACGGCACGCAGCACGCATTGCCAACCGGACTTTGTCCCATGCAGCTTCTACTGTGCTGAGCCAAATCCAGCCTCAGCTCCGCCCTGGGTTTCATTGCCATTGTGACTTGTCCTCCCTGGGCTGCCCCTGATAACCCTGCAGAGTAAACGGTATAAAGTTAGGGGAGCCTTCACCGACGTGACAATTAGTTCTGCATAAAATGGTGACCAACTTGGGGTTTAACTCAGGAGAGCAGCACAGGCTCCAGCCTACTACGGATTCTCATTAAATTCAGAGTCCCTTGGGCTCCAGGAGCATTTACAATAGGATATTCCTTTGAAAAATGCACTTGGGAGCATTTAGGGAGCTACAGGTATACCTTTCGCCCTTGACTTCTAAAAGCCTTTGCAGTTGTCCCAAGCGCTCCAAGAACAGAATCTGGCACTGGAGACCAGACACAGTGATAAAATGCAACAGCAGGTCCTCACTCCAGGTCACAGATGGGGAAGCAGGGGGGACAACCGAGAGCAGCCTCAGGGCTCAACCGTGAGCCCACACTTGCCCCAGCTCACTGAACTTTTCCACCACAACTGTCGCGGTACCAGGTGAGGCAGCTTTGGGCCAAACTCCTCCACAGGTCCTCACCGCAGGTCACGCCGATGTTGCATCTTCCACCATTCCAGGATCAGCTTGGTCCCAAGCCCCGTGGCTCCAGGGAAAGCCCACGGAGCAACAGTCCCAGCACTGAAATAAAAGCAGGGAGTTGTGTACGCCGTGCCTGCAGCCCCTAAACCCTCCACTAGCCCCACTACAGTGTTCTTCTCTTGCTCTCTCTTCCTGTGTAACCAGACTTCTGCAGGGAGTGGCTTCTAAGCAGCTTTGAGGACTATCTATTTTAAAGCAGATCTTTGCTTTTTCTTTCTTGCATCATTACAGATGAGCTAGGACAGACCAATTCAGTTGGACACTGGTGCCATTTTAGTGACTAATGGGAAGATTACTTGGCCAGACCATATCAGAACCACAGGGACAGACAGAAAACAAACAAAACTGGCCACACGTCCACGCTCACACGTGCTCACTCGCACCCGCTCGTCTCGTCTGTCTGACGCCCGCCACGGTGTTCACCACATCAGACAAAGGCTCACGCCACAGAGGACGGGGTAAGCCTGCAGAGATAGCAAGTTTCAAGCACAACAGAGATGACATTTGTCATCTCTGCATCTCCTATCACACTACACAAAGGCAAACGCGGTCCTGACCCAGTGTGCATGGCCACATGTGGGGACAGGGAAGGGCTCCCTGCAGGGACCCGCCAAAAATGCCTGGTCACCCATTTCCCCTTGTGGAATTTCAATAGGAAAATAAATAAAGTCTGTGGATTGAGGGTGAGTGTGCCAGGTTCAGGATCAGTGGGTCGTTTATAGCTTTTCTGAAAAGTATCTGAGGAAATAAAAAAAAAAAAAAGAACTCCAAACTTGAATTCCATATTCCTCTTCTTATGGCTTCATAACGCATTTTCCATCTCCCTGGTGCACAGCTGACATTCTGCACATTGCTGTGCACATTGCACTACGTGCAGAGAAGGGAGTGGAAAAGCGACTGAGCTCAGCAGCCTCCTGCTGCTGTCAGGCATCAGTCAGCCCCTCATGGGAGCTGGGCTGCAAAGGGCTCAGCCACCTCTGGAGAAAGGCTGGCATGTGGGATAAAACATCTTTCCTTAAACCATGTGAACTACACAGGCTCAACTGTAGTTAAGTATCTCCTTTTTATTTTTTTTTCCTTTTCTTTCAGATTATCTTCTCAATTAGAAGAGTCAAGGTAAGCTCAGAGCAATCACTCTCTCCTAATTCTCAGTGCTGAGCTTTGCTGCTTCTGTGTGTAGACAGCCTTGCAGGCTCCAAAGCCAGCCTGCATCCACTGTGCAGTCTAACAAGAAAGATCCCTTCTAACAGCAAACCCTGACTCACTTCCCTCTGGCCTCAACCAGCAGGTCTCTGACAACAGGGTCAGATCAACTGGAGCAAGATCAGAGAATCATAGAACGGTTTGTGTTGGAAGGGACCTTAGAGATCATCTAGTTCCAATCCCCTGGCTACAGGTATGGACACCTTCCACTAGACCAGGTTGCTCAAAGCCCCATCCAGCCTCGTCTTGAACACTTCTAGAGATGTGGCAACCACAGCTTCTCCGGACAACCCTTTCCAGTGCCTCACCACCCTCACAGTGAGACGCTCCTGCCTAATTTCTAACCTAAATCTTCCTTCTTCCAGTTTAAAGCCATTACCCCTTGTCATATCACTACATAAAATGTTCCTCCTCGTGTTTCCTGTAGGCCTCCTTTAAGCACTGAAAGGCCACTACACGGTCTCCCCGGAGCCTTCTCTTCTCCAGGCTGAACAACTCTCTCAGCCTTTCTTCATAGAAGAAGTGCTCCAGGCCCTGGATCATTTTCACAGCCTGTGGCAGAAGATCCTGACAGCTTTCGCACTGCTTCCCATGCCCATCTGGGGAGAGCAGGGCTGGAAGCACATCGCTTTCTGTGCCGCAGCAGCACACCCTGTCCCACTGCTCTGCCAGGGAGCCAGACACGCTATGTCCTCACCAGTATCTTCCCAATGGGGAAATTCAGAAAACACATCAAGTCCAAGCTGCACATTAACATCAACACCACGAAGCATCATCAAGTGATAGCAACATTTCAGAAGGGATGAAGAGAGGATTGCGCTCCTCCAGCTGCCATAACCACTGGCTCTTCATGACGCAGTCTGTCCGTCCTCGATGAAAATCCTGACTACATCCCTCTGCATGATCAGGCTTCCCTCATAGGCTCAGACAGCCTCCAAAAAAAGAAATGCATCACCCATCAGCACACGTTGACGGGGCAGAGCTGTGGGTTTCTGATGGAGATTTAAGACCCACGGAAAAAAATTGCAGTACCAAAGCAAAAGAATGTATAAAAGAGCCTTTAAATCCAGATCCCACCAGGCTGGCAGCCCATCCAGCCTCGCATCCTGCCTCCAACAGAGGAGCTTTTACAAGCTGCAAAACCTTCCAAGAGCAAAAGCTGTGCCCAGCCCCGGAGCTACGCTCCAAATCTGCAGGAGCCCTGGGAAATCTTGAACCCCCCTTTATAACTAATGTCAAATTAGGGGTTCTGGAAACTGGATCATCCAACGCAGGTATCACAAGACATGGGAAGTCACAGGCAAGTCCCTAAATGCAGCTGAACTCCTGCACACCTGAGGAACAGCTTCCAAGAGCTGTGCTCCAGGCACAAATCCCACATGGAGCTACATCAATCTGCAAGCTCCAGACCAGAAATAAATTCACAAGGCGCCACAGAAGGAAATTCCCCCAAACCGCTCGCACTCACCGAAGAAACAAAAGAGCTTGACCCTGGAAAGCCCTGGGATCACTTAAACTCTGCACAAATCCCAAGCCTGCAAATCCCTGAGCCCCATGGTTTTGGTTCACGTACCGGCGACACATGCAGATCCTGCATCAAACCACGAGTGGGTTTACTTCCAAAACCCACCAGATTACAAGACAGGAATCGAAGAGGAGGATAAAAGCAGCAGCCGAGAGGGAAACCGCTTTCCAAGCAGCGTCGGGGCCAGCAAGAGACGCGCTTGGCCGCCGCGCTGGACCTGGCAAGGTTGCCGTCGCACACCCACTGGTGTTGGCACACGGCTCCCACCTCCGCTCCGCTTCCCGCCCGGCCGCAGCGGGCTGAGGTTTGGTGCCGGCAGAACAAATCCTCCTGGAGCATCAGCCTGACTCGTGGCACAGCTCCTCACGACAGTCACTCACTCTTTCCAGGTGGCGATCCAGCTTCTCAGCTCCGGTCACTCACACTACACAAGTACTGGCTTTCCTTGGCCATGGGGATCCGTGCCCGCCGCAGAGCCTTCCTCTCCGCCGCTCGCCCCATCCTCACCGCTCGGGACAGACTCTGTGCTGGGAGAACTTTGCCCACGGCGAGGCTGGAGAGCGAGGGCCGGCCGGGCATTCCCACAGCTCCCTGGCACGGACACGATGCTTTCCACCGAACCAGAACGAAAGCAACTGGACCCAGCAACATACCCGCTGGCTTAATGGTTTAATGCACCCCATAAACGGGACGGTCTGTATCCGGGTCTAATCCCGGCACCCGCTGCCAGGCAGCTGCAACCGGGACAGGCTTCTCGGCTTCTCCAGGCTGAACAACTGGGAAAAAAAGAGTTACCCGGGTGCACTGACACGGGGCGCGGGCTGTGCTTGGAAAGGTAAATCCCCAAAGTGGAGGCAGGTCCTGCCCGTGCTCCGCACCCACGCACCCGGTCCCCCCCCACGCCGTCCTCTGCGGGAGCCGCTCCAAGCCCCTGCTCGCCCCCCCACGGCTCCCCAAACCCAGCCGGGCTACTTGCGCCCGGAGGGACAAGCTCCCGCTTGCAGTACCAAAAGCAGAGAAAGAAAAAAGCCACCGAAACCAGANGGCCCGGCCCGCTCCGCGGGGCAGCTCCGACCCGGTCCGGGCCCGGGCCCCGTCCTTCCGGGCTCCTCCATCCCAGCCCGGCCATTCCAGGCACGGAGCTGAGGCACAAACCAGCTCTACCGGCGGCTNTCAAAGCGCGAAACAAACCCGCGCACCGCAGCCCGGAGCGGCTGCAGGGACCAACCGCCGGCCGAGCGCCCCGTCCCCAGGATGGGGAGGGAAGAGGAGAGACTTACCGGTCCGGAGGCGCGGCTACCCGCGGANTACCGGCGGCTAGACCCGCGCAGGGCACGGCGGGCATGGGGCAGGCGTTAACCGTGCGCTGCAAAAATGAATAAAGGCCGGTTAAGTGTTGACGATCTGGGGGTTCTCTGCTATTGCCAAGTGACACCTGACCTTGAAAGGTCATCTCATCCAGCCCCCCCTGCACTGAGCAGGGACGCCTTCCATTAATGCAAGTTGCTCAGAGCCCCATCCAGCTTCACCTGGAATGGTTCCAAGGATGAGGCATCAGCNATCCCAAAGCACGGTTGCGTTCGGTTCCGCTCCGCTCGGTTCCGCTCCGCTCGGCTCGGCGCGGCAGCAGCGGGACGCGGGGAGGTGCGGGGCGGTGCACAAAAGCGGGAGGAAGCGGTGANCCTTGAAAGGTCATCTCATCCAGCCCCCCCTGCACTGAGCAGGGACGCCTTCCATTAATGCAAGTTGCTCAGAGCCCCATCCAGCTTCACCTGGAATGGTTCCAAGGATGAGGCATCAGCCTCTCTGGGCAACCTGAGCCAGGGTCTCACCACTCTCAGTGTTAAAAAAATAATTCTTCCTTATATCCATCTAAATCCCTTATTCTTAGTACCTTATCAGGGACACTTAGTGCCTCATCAGAAAGTCTAGTGGTAAGAGGTAACAGCTTTAAACTGAAAAGAGTAGATTTCAACTAGAAGTAAGAAATTCTGGGAGGTGAGAAACTGCAACAGGTTGCCTGGAGAAGCTGTTGATGCCCCATCCCTGGAAGTGTTCAAGGCCAGGTTGGATGGGGCTTTGAGCAACCTGATCTAGTGGAAGGTGTCCATACCCGTGGCCAGGGGGTTGGGACTAGATGATCTTTAAGGTTGCTTCCAACCCAAACCACTATATGATTCTATGACTCACAGCCTGGCCGGTGGTTGGGCTGATGCCCCATCCTGCATCCCTGTTCAGTGCCAGTGGAGTTTCCCTGTCCCTGCAGCTTGGATAAGCCCTAGTTAGACACTGTGAGATCCCTCACCTTTGCTTCTGAGAAGGGTGGAATTTGACCTTCTGCATGCTCCAGCTGAGGATTTCTGGGATCTTCTGAAACAAGGGAGCTGGAACCAAACTGTCTCACATAGGGTTAACTTGAAAAATAGTGTTGAAACTTCCTCACTCTGGTAGATGGGGCTTCATAAGTTAAAGCTTTGGAGAAGCTGCTGGAACCTTGTCTCAGTGTAGCTTTCTGCAGCACCCAGCTTTCTCCACCTGACCTGGACATGAAGATGAGGTGAAGGGATTGCCCTCTGATAACTAGGTTTGGTTTTGCCTCTTTTGAGAAGATTGAAGCAAAACCGAGCGATAGTTAAGACCAAAGGGTCGGGGCTCTTGGCTCTTTCCAAACTCTGATCTGTTGTCACAACTTGCTCTCTAGAACCTTGGCCAGCTTCCCGTGAGATTTACACCCACCTGTCCCAAGCCTCCTTTGTGTGTCAGAGTCCCTTTGGAATTGACTCTCCGTATGGGGAGAGCCAACAATGGCATACAGGCAAAATTCACCACAAGAGCCTTGTGCCTGAAAGATGGATCAAAGTGAGATCTGAGTTTTACACCAGTTATCACTCAGACTGGTGGGAAAGAGAGAAAATTTGTGCAGACAATGGAAAAAATAAGTAAGAATATGTCTCTGATTAGTTCCCTGTTTCCCCATTCAGTAAATGTGTTGTGGAGAGGAACAGGAACACAGTCAGTTCAAGATTTTGCAGGGGGGAGAGAAAATAATGGGCAAAATCCTAAACTCAGATGCCTTCCCCTCAAGTTTTTAAGGACTTGCTGCTGCAAGAAAGTTTGAGCCATTGCCTACAAAGGCAATGGAAACCCCAACCAGGGACCCCTCCTGAGAGATTCAGATCTCACATCCTCATACACAATCGCGTGACCTATTAATAAAATCCATAGAAACCAATTCTGTATATACCAAATAACAGCAGATGGCTGCAGCCCAAACCTCTCTGGGTTCCCTCACTCCATAAATGATTTTACTAGAGCCAGTCATGATCTTGATGTAATTGAATAGATTTCACTCTTTTCTCTCTCCCTCCCCCTCCGCAGAGTATTTGTGCAGCTTACAGAGAGACATCCAGGGGGACTGAGCTGTTGCTGGAAGGAACCTCTGACTCCAGCTTGCCTCATCCGTTTGGGAAGCAGCGTAAGTCTATCCTAAGCCACCTGGCTTTGGGAAGGAGGTTGCCTTTCTCTGCACCTTCCCTTTGACTCTTAACAGCTTTTAATAAAGCTCTGTCTGGTAACTTGGCACATTTGATATGTTTTGGCTGCTGCCCATCGGGGACGTATGTAATGAATTCTTGTGCTGCAGATTCATTTCTGAAATAAATCACATGTGTTTACCTTGGGAACCAGGCACAGAACCCCAGGACTTCAGGTTCAACTATTATAAAGCACTAAGTGAGAAGCAGCTCCTTTAAAACCTCCCGGGTTTAATGCGAATCAGTTAAGTAAGCACCAATTACTGCTGAAAACTCCTTCCAAGCGGCTCCTCTTTTCTGAACGTGTTTGATGCCCCAGGAATCCTGATACGGGGATTTCAGTTCTAGGGTGTTCCTGAACAATATAAGGATTGTCATGTGTGTAAAGCCTCTTTCCATTGATGTCAACAGCTCTCTGCTGATGGGTGTGCTAAGGATCTGCCCCTGGATTCTCCCTCCTGGAGTTGCTCTTGAAAACATTTACAAAGCCTGGCAGAAGGATGGACAGAGGTGTGTGTGGCTCTGAGTGTAGGTTCGTGCCAGCTGATGTTTCTGGAGGAGTGGAAAACCAGTAGAGTGCACAGTGGAATGCACTGGTAAAACCAGTGTGCTGCAGACAGTGCTTGTGGTGGTTCCATATGAGGTAATAAAACAGATGGGGGCTATTCTCTGTCACTGAGGACAACAGGCATGGCCATACAGCCAAACTCTCCCTTCTGTTTTGGAACAGTACTCAAAGTGCCATTAGGAGACATTCTTTGGTCAGTGCTGTCCCATGCTGTGCTGGTGTATGTGCCAGTTGGTGAGATGAGAACCACGCCGCACATAAAAGGTGTAGATGTGTGCGCTGAATCTTCCCAGTTGACTGATGTACATGTTGGGGTGGATATGAAGGACTATATCATCCTGATAATATCTTCAGTGAAAAGTTTGATGACACAAGTGGGTAATAACTATAAGAAAAGCTGATGGTTCATCCGCAGCCCAAGAACTTTGCAAATCACAGCCCCAGGCTGTTATATTTATGCTTCTCCTTTAATGACGTAAGCATTAGTAGTTGCTGTGGGGAGAAAAAGGGGAAGATACTTGGCTTTTACCTAACTGCTGCTATTTTGGGCTTTGTTAGGGTTCCTGCAGGAAGTGAACACAGGTCCCAGAGCACTGACCCAATTCTTCTGTGACTAAGTCTGCTCCGTCTAACCTGAAATTCTCCCATGCCTTCTGTTTGATATAATATCCTTTCTTGCATCCTGTCCTGACCTGTGCCCTGTGAGATGTCTGTCGGGCTTTCTCTCCCATCACGATGGCAGCACACTGGTGGCGGCTGAAATCATTCCTATACTTAGTTTGCAAACTGTATGGGAATGATGCCACCTTGGTGGAAAGAAAAGAAACCAATTACACCCTCAGGAAATGTGCGCAGCTTTGCAGCCAAAGGATGGAGCTGGTCACGGACTCAGGTGGGATTTCAGCAGGTAGACACAAGCCTGTGATGACCAGACCTCTGCACGGCAGCTCCTGGGCTTGGCAGACCTGCTCCTGCTGCAGCTCCTCCTCAGCCAGGATTAATGACGGGTCTGCTGTTTGCTGTGGAAAAGCAGGTGGAAAAAGAGGGCTTAGAGCTGTTCTGTGTCTCTCTTAATGATATTTCCTGCAGAGAAGCCACATTTATTTTGCTTAAATATCCCCCAGTTTCCCATGTGTTCTGACTGCTGCAAAGCTGAGCAATTTGGGGACTACCTGATATTTAAACTTGATCAGAACCCACAGACCGCATATGTCAGTGTTCCTGAGGGGGTTGTGCTTTTCCCAGAACATGCCTGAACGTAAGCAGAGGTCTGCTGGGGACAAACATGTGGGGACAGCATTTCATTTCTACCTCTGCTTCCGTTTCACAGGAACTGTGTCGTGGTGTGGTTGGGATGGGTAAGAGTCAGGTTCAGATCCCTGTTGCTGAGCCACCACACACTTTGCAGCTACCTTCCTCTTCCTCTCATGATACATGAAATGCTCCCTGGCTGATATGACCAAATGCTCTGTGGGGCAGACACCAAGATCTACTGTATGAACGCCCTCACAACCAAGCAAGAGCAGGAAGTGATCTCTCCCGCTCGATGGGTTTTGAAACCTTTCCTCCTCCATGGCAGAAAACTGTTTCTCACAAACAGCAGATTGTGAGAAACTCCTGCCCACACAACTGATTCACCTCATGGGCTGGAGCTTGGGTTTATAACCCCTCAGGCTGAGGAGGAAATCCTGGGCTCCTTCCCAGGCCCGGTGTAGGACATTTCTAGCATCCGCTCCAGCGTCGAAGGTAGGTGGCAGCAGCAGCAACCGTATTTTAAAAGGAAAAGGTGAGTCCTGAGTTCAGAAGATAAAATGCAGGGGCCTTGTCCTAGAGGAGAGAGTTCAGAGTATGAAGACCCAAGTGTAGAGGAGCGCTCTCCATGCACTGTCCTTCATCAACCAAAAGGAACAGGTTTTAAGTCATATTTCTTCCAAGCTGGATGTGGATGATTTTTTTTTTTTCCTGGTAGTCATCACATGCTCTTTCATAGCTGAATGTAACTTTCCATGCTGCCTGTGTTCCATGACTCGCCTTCTCTGCCCAAACAGAGGGAAAAACATCTCCAAAAAGGACAAAGTGAAAGTGAAGAGGATCTGATTTGTGGGTAGGCTGTTAAGCAAACATCGTTGGAGAGCATTCTTCTGTGATGCTTTCTATGTGCACAGAGCTTGGAACTTCTGTCATTCAAACAGTGTTTGCAAGGTGATATAGATATAATATCTACATATATCATGCTGGTGAAAGGTGTGGAGTTAAAAGCCCTGGAGAGTTAATACTACCTGTCTGCAAACAGGCCCAGTTCATTCAGACTATCTCACGTAAGATCAGAACTGTCTCAGAATATTTATGGGCTCATCTGGCACCTAAATATTCTGGAAAACAACACAAAAAATACTGTTCTTGTGGCATTTGCAGCTGAAACAGCAAGAAAGCCAAAACTCGCAGGAGACACCCTGCTTTTTCATCCCGTCTTCCCAGCAAGTTCAGAGAAAATCTGGATACTTTTCCTGAAAGAACCAAGATTCTCCACTTTGCAACTGCCTCCTCTTGAGTAGAGTCTAAAGGATAGAAGGACTGAAAGAGCATGATCCAGACTTGGGTTTAGGTACGTGCATCCAACCTGCCCCATTCTTTGTCACCACTGACTTCAAGAGGATTTTACTCCTTGAGAATACGACCCTGTTTCTGTAATCCCTCTCCTGATTTGAAAGGTAACTGATCTAGAGGGGTGTAGTCAAAGCCACCCATTATAATCACTGGATTACAGCTGCCATTTCAACTGGTATTTTGCACTCCTTGCTGTATTCTTGAGGAAGAAGCACCTCCCAGAACCCTTTGGGCATATTTGTGCTCCTACAGCTGAAAGTGAATCGTGTACGAGCGGCCATCGAGTCTGGGTTTCTTTGTATTTCTTCTCATCCACCCACGTGGAGCTGGATTTTAGGTGGCAGACATCAATGGAAGCAGAGACTGATTTCCTGCGGCTGGGATCTCTCCCATTGGCCATAAGCTTATCTGCACGCATCAAGTGGAAACCTAAAGTTTTTCCTTTACATCTGTCACGAGGAGGGGAAGAAATCACCAAAACAATCAAAACTTGACTGTTTACACATGTTTTGTTTTATAAATGGACTTGTATAGAAAGTTGCAGCGCTGCTGCACAGACAGCTCACATAAATTTCTTATCACAAAAGCCATATGTCCTCATTTCCTCATCTGCTGTAAAATACAAGCAGCGGCACTTCGATAATTAGGAAGCTGGAGGTAAACGACTCAGCATCCAGCAGTAGGAAAGTGTGTATGGGTGAAGGTTATAAAACACAACCCACAGCAGTTTGGGTTTCAGCGGCGTCGCTTGTCCGTGCAACTTTCCACTGTGTGACAGCTGTTTGCGTGTTAACGGGCCAGTTCCTCCACGAAGGGGATGCTGGAGAAACTGGAAAGGTCTGAGAGGTGCCTGGTCTTCCCCACTTGGTTTGCTCTGAGCTGGCAGCCTGGTTGCTCACCTTTGCTGGGTGGTTATCCTTCCTTTGAAAAAGACTCAAATCAGACCTCAAACTGTATCAGTGAACTGATCTACTCCCATTTAAGTCTCTTTGATATGATCTCCAGTAATTATAGAGGGGGAGAAGAGCACCCATGGATGGTCCTGCAAAAAGCCTTCTCATTGGATGGATGGCACAGTGAGGGATCCCCTGTTCCCTGAATGGAGTTTATATGGTTTCACCTGGGAGGAAGGAGCAGAAGGGTCCCGCAGGACCACTTAGACATTTTTTGGCTTCCCCCTCACCAAAAACTCAGACAACTGTCATCTGTGGCTCTGTTCAGTACTGGTAACCCAAGCCAGTGTCACTCACTAACTTTTAACTTCACCCACTCATTTCCATAAAGCCACTCTGAGATGGATGAAAATTAACCAAGTGTGTACAATTAGCACAGCTGCCATAATGGCATGTTTGAGTCCTTCCAATCTTTTATCTCTTCTAAAAAAGGGAGACATTTCCTAAATTTCAGATCAGGCAGCGATGGTGAAATGCCCTTTTGCCCAGCTTGGTGTGCTTTGTGTAAGGGGTATTTATTTAATCCATCTGAAACTACATGAGAAAGGAGAGAAATATCCCGGCAGTGAGATAAGATGATTATCTTCCTGGCAAACAATAGGAACATGGTCAAAATTAAAAATAATTTGATTGCGAATAGGAAGCCTAGTAAAGCAGCAGGACTAGAGGAAACATGACTAATTTTTTTTTAGCTTGTCTGAACCCACACAGCAGAGCTTTGCAAGAGCCATAACTTTGAAATATAGATCTGTAGAAAACCCATGGGGGGAGGATGGCAACGATCCAACCGCAATAGTACAATAGGGGCAAGTTAATGCAGCTGGTAGAGCTGACCTGAATGGCCCAATAGCAACACACAAAAGCTATTTTCGGTATACTTTGGTGGGGACTACAGTAAATATGATTTGGGGAGGAGTGGAGAAAGTGCAGGCTTTTTTCTCAACTCTTTTTTTTGTTTTGCCATTTTTCTTGGCCGCTTGTGGCCAAACTGCGATGCTAGTGTCACCTGCAGGATTAGTACCAAGCTCTCTACACTGAGCCTGTGGGCCAATGCTTCACAGCCTTCGTCAATATTGGTTCTTCCTGTCTCCAGCAAAGAGCTTTACTTTCTGTAGTGGAAGGAGGAGGTGGCTGCAGGACCACAACGATCTTGGGGTTTGTGTTCAAGAGAAAGTTCTAACAAACTCTAACATCTTCCTCTGTCCCAGGCAGTGCTTGTTATCTCCTGTAGATGTGCTGTTGAGCTGGCTGGATGCTGAGACTCACCAAGACTTCCGTTCTTGTCGTCCTTTTGCATTCCAGCCTGAATGTCAGAAATGGCATAGTGACTATTGAATTAACCCAGTGGACAGTAACATTTAGATCTTTGTTTTTAAATGTCGAAGATGATTTGACTGTATCTTTCTACAAACGTCATTGTCTAGAATATTCTGTGCATCATTAGAGTTGGGTCTAGTATGGAGGCATTTGACACTCAAAATGCGCTGTGCGACAGGGAAGTGATGTGGCATCTGTTTCACAGCAGAAGAAATTCTGCTGTAGATAGAGGGTTGAAATAATCCATTCCAAGAACACAGGGAAAAGCATGTATCAGAACACAACAAAGACATGATGTTCCCAGGTCTGGTTGTGACCACAAAATCACTTCCTCTTTATTTTTTTTCCCCTTTAAAGCCTTTTGAAATGAGATTTTTAGTCAACTGAGGATTGAAGTAAATGCTTGGTTAGCTCTGTTGAAGCCATGTTGAATTACATCAGCCAAGGCTGTGAGGACACTTAACTGATGTTAAGCTACTTCAGTTGCAGTTACACGTGGCCGATCCTTTATCTGGGTAGATATCTTTCTAGTATTTTGAGGGCATAATATATCAGGTGAGAGTGTGTTGCTAACCCATATGACAGCCATAAGCTGTAGCTGATGCTAGATGCTAAATGGTATTTAATCCACTTGGCAAAGCCCAGACAGGTTCAGTAATCGTAGGTGGACAAGAGCTTGCCCGGTGTCATTAGGTTCCTGATGGAGGAAATGCTGCTGAAAGGCAGAAGAGGAAATGACAGATTTAATGAATAGTGGTCACAAGCTGAACTACAAATAGTAATCTCTCTGTATGTTTTGCTACAAGAACGATCATAGCAGAACCAAGGCCAGACAGTCCTTGCACAGTCCCGATGGCAAGACTCCTCTGAACCAGAAGGCATAACAAATGACACCAGAGAAGTCTCTGACCTGTAAGAAGAGTGGCTGTATTTATGCAGGCAGTGAACTGAACGCTTTAAGTGAGGATATGTACTTCTACTTCCACCAAAAAGAGGTGCCAAGTCTTTTGCAGGCAAAACATCAAAGCCTTGTCTCTGGAATGGGAGGTCCTGGCATGAAAGGCAGGTTGCCAGTGTTACTAATGGCTCGAAAAGCTGAAAGATAGATCTGATCTAAGTGGAGTATCAGATAGGCATGAAAAGAAAGAGGTGTTTCATGCTGGTGGACATGATTTAACATGCTGCTCAGATCCAGGAAAATGAGATTGTAGTTGTCAAAGAGACGTTAGAGCATATGCCAGGATGCAGCAGGACTGGTAACAGAATCATTCCAGCCTGTCTCTGAGTAGTTGCACTGTATGTTGATCATGGAGGTTTTATGCTTCTATGAAAACAGGTAATGATGACATGATTCAAGATTCTGTAGAGGGTTCTGAGGGAAGCTCAGTAAAGCATCAAATTACGGTGTCAAACTTTTCATGCGAGACAAGCTAAATGCGAAAGTGTCATTCTCACCGAGACTTAAAAGAAGCAACAGCTGGGAATTGCTTCCAAAATGAAAGAGGAAATTATTCAGGCTGATTTGTTACTTCAGACACATGAAACACCATCTGAATGAAGTTGGGCACAGATGCTTATGAACATGGACATCGATGGATGGAAGACTGTAATCAGTGATGCAATAGCACAGAGGTGCAGGAAGCAAACTGTCCAGCAGATGAAAAGCTTTATTGTCCTGGGAGACAGTCATCAAATGTGAGTTTTGAACATAATCAGAACTTCTCAAAAGAATACACAGCCAAGGCGTGATAGTCACCTTCTACCTTACCATGCTGCTCAGTGTGTGGGTGGACCTGCTGCTGCTGTGTCTGCTGCCTCGAACACTGTTCCTGCTCAACAGGAGGCTGTCACTGTTGAGGAAGAGTGCTGCCTTCTCTTGCCTCAGTGCTCCACTGCAGCCTGTTCTGTCTCAAAAACCGAAAGTGCTGGTGTTTGCATGTTGTTGAACTTCCATCACAGAAAGGTAGCTGCAGAAAGGGAGAGGAGGTATCCTGTGAGGTTGTCACTGAGAAACAAAAGGATGACACACCATTGTTCACATTGCAAGAAACAAAGGCTAGATACTGCCTGGTCTGCTTCCTGGGTCCCTCCTAGGTTTAGATAGCCCATGGCTCTCCAGTTCTTTTATCACAGGTCCCCTGTGCAACTTCATCAAAGTTCACAGATGTCCCTTCATGTCCCATGAATTACCTAACAACTTCAGGGCTCCAGGAAGGAAGATGTTTCTTGGAGAGTACTTAAAAGAACAAAAACAATGGTGGAAAGCTTGTTCTCCACACTGGCATAGAGATTGCTGGTGTTGCCGCACCTGTTGGCAAAGCTTCTCTGCTTCCTAAAGGGAGAATGGAAAGCTGGAACACCAACTTGGAGTAAAGAGGCAAGTGTCAGTGGAAAGAAAACAACAAGCTTTTGTTCTCCTTGACTGTGTTCATCTGAATGGAAAATCCAGGCAAGGAGACTGGAGAGGCTGCAGCTCAAAATGCCAGGTCTCCTGGCTTCTAATTTTAGAACACAGAGTTCCTCACCACCATTTTTCCTAAACACCCCCATTACACATATTTTCAGAGGATGATTTCATAAGGTCTCCCAGAAGCAGGGACTGAGCAGATGTATATGCAGAATCTAAGAAGAAGAAACAACTGTGTAGGTAAAAAACTATCATCCTTTATCATCAGTGTAGACTACAGAGTGGATGCTGACCTCCAGCCGTGAGACAGAAAGGGTACAGTGTTGGGTGTAAGGAGGTCTGGGTTCTGGGCATGAGCAAACTGTCTCTCTTTTGTGGACATCTGTTTCTCTTGCCTGCTCTGGCTACCCGGATCACAGAATCATAGAATTGTTTTGATTGGAAGAGACTTTTGAGATCATCAAGTCCAACCATTAAGCCAGCACTGCCAGGACACCACTAACCTCTGTCCCTCAGCATTACATCTGCAAGTCTTTTAAACCCCTCCAGAGATGGGGACTCCACCACCGCCCTGGGAAGTCTGTTCCAGGCCTCGACAACCCTTGAGGAAAGAGATTTTTCTTAATGTCCAACCTAAACCTCTCCTGGTGCAACTTGAGGCCATTTCCTCTTGTCCTGATGCTTGTTACCTGGTAGAAGAGACCGACCCCCACCTGGCACCAACCTCCTGTCAGGGAGTTGTAGAGAGCGAGAAGGTCTCCCCTGAGCCTCCTTTTCTTCAGACTAAACAATCCGAGGTCCCTCAGCTGCTCCTTATAAGACTTGTTCTCTAGACCCTTCCCCAGCTTCATTGTCCTTCTTTGGACACATTTAACACCTGTGTTGGTGCAGAGTCTGTCATGGTGTTCTTGCCACCACAACATTGGATACCTCCTCGGTGTCTATATAAATAGAAAGCTGGCAGAGACTTGCTTCTAAATCCACTTTTGTTTCCTCATTGGCATATGAAGAGTGTCAAATGTTCTGTCTTTATTTATGCAGCAGAGGTTTCTGTTTAGTGGAAACCAGCCTTCCTTGCCAGTGGGAAATAAACCCTACTCAGGCAGTAGGGCACCTCTCTTTGCACACTCGTGGAAGTTGCAATGCAAGTAGGTGGCTGTCTAGCAGCTATGAGTAAGCTACAAGAGGATGCCAGACTTGGCCCAGCTTAATGTCAACCAAGACACTGTGGGGGAAACCTGACTTCAAACAAAAGCAAGGCCAACTGCGCTGTTTGTCCTTGTCCAAATGAAGGAAAAGGCAAAGAGGGAAAATTTAGAAACTGGATTTGTAAAATCCATTCATTTCTAATATGATAAAGAGAAGTGTTGACTTCTGTGTCATGTGCATTGCAAGCCAACAACAGTGTTCTCCTTGGGCACCAGCCAAAGTTTTGGCTCCACTTTTCTTTCACCAAACATGAGTCCTCTGGGATGAGTCACTGGTTCTATAGCGGGCTGCAGTCTGCTGAGCCAGGAAAAGGAGCCCTTGTTGCACAGAAAAGGAATCAGGAGATGATGTGTCATGTGGGTCACATGGGAAAATGGCATCACTTCCCACAGCCAGCCAATGTGGATTGCATGCGGAGTATCTGCAGGCCTAGAGGAGATGGAAATAAAGCCACAATTCCCTAGGACCCACTGGGGTTTGGGTACCACACTTAATTTCTGGTGAGCATCTAAGAGTCTGTGTGGCTCCACCAAAAACTCCAGCAATTCAGGTACTTAAATAAGCTGCAGTAATTAATTTCTGTAAACCTGGATCCTCAATCATCACCAACTCCTTGCTGCAACATGTTAACCCCTTCCCCATCCTCACCCATCCCAGGAGAACCAGTGGTGTTAAACAAGGGGAACATGTACTGTGTCCAGCTCTCAGCACAGGAAAGGCATGAACTGGGTGGAGTGTGTCCAGAGGAGGCCACAAAAATGATCAGAAGGCTGGAACCTTTCTGCTATGAGGACGGGCTGAGGGAGTTGGGGTCATTCAGTCTGAGAGAGAGAAGGCTGCAGGGAGACCTTATGGCAGCCTTTCAATATTTAAATTAAGTCTATAAGAAATATGAGGACAATCTTTTTAGCAGACCCTATTTCAATAGACCAAGGGGTAATGGTTTTAAACTAAAAGAGGGTAGACTAGATATAGGCAAGGAATTTTTTACAGTAAGGGTGGTGTAACACTGGACAAGGTTGCCCAGAGAGGTGGTAGAAACTCCATCCCTGGCAACATTCCAGGTCAAGTTGGAAGGCTGCTCTGAGCAACATGCTCTAGTTGCAGATGTCCCTGATCCCTACAAGGAGGCTGGAGTAGATGACCTTGAAAGGTCCGTTCCAACCCAAACCAGCCTATGATTCTATGTGGCTGGAGACCTCTGAGCCAAACAGGGTTTGTTTGTATTTTTTCATTTCCTGTTATTATAAGAGCCATCAAATTAAAAATAAAAAAGGATCCTGCAGGACAATTCAGTGAGTAAGGGATGTGTGATCACTGATGTCCAATGTCAACGTAAAGAAACCATAGCAGGAGACCAGCCTTTTTACTGTGGCTGCCGCAGTCGGTTCTGGGAGTCAAGGACATTAATTACTACTAATTTTTAGCTCACCTTTTGCCAGCCAGCAGGTGAGCGGCCTGTCCCCAAAGTGGGTTCACAAGCTGTCGGGCCTGGGTGCGGTCACATCACAGCCCTGGCGCTTAAGAGGATAACTTCAAATCAAAAGTGATTGTCAGAGCTGGGTGAGTGCCATAGTCTAGCTAGGTGTTGTGGTGTTGGGTCATAGGCTGGACTTGATGATCTCGGAGGTCTATTTCAGCCTCAACAATTCTGTGATTCTGTGATTCTGAGTGCTGCTCCTTGCAGGGGGCTGTTTTCGCCATGGCTGCTGCATAAAGCGGTTCCCAGCTGCTGTTCTGTGGAAGATAAGGAGATTACAGAGGTCAAAAAAACCCAACAAACCACAAATTCAGCGGTAAGTGTGAGCGTCCGGGGCAGGGCTTTGGTGAGAGGCTGCCAAAAGGGAAAGGCAAGGAGACCCTAGACCCAGGGCAGCGGGCGGCCGGCCCTGCCGTCTCCTCTGTGCCCACACAGCCCCGAGCCACGCCGCTGAGGGCTCATCCCGGTCCCGCCGCCCTCCTGGGACACTGGACACGACTGGACGGAGCATTCAGAGGCGGCGATGGCGGCGGCGGGGAGCCGGAGGCGGGACGGCTCCTTCCCAGCGGGGAGGGCTGAGGGAGAACCGGGACGGCGAGTCGGGAACGGGGCGGGCTGAGGGAGAACCGGGGCGGCGAGGCGGGAACGGGGCGGGCCGAGGGTGAACGGGGGCGGTGAGGCGGGAACGGGGCGGGCTAAAGGGGCTGAGCTGGGCTGAAGGGGCCGGGCAGAGGGAAGCCAGAGCCGTGCTGGGCTGAGGGGGTTGGGCTGGGGGAGCCCGGAGCCGAGCCGGGTGAGGCGAGACCGGCCCCGTCGAGGCAGCATGTCTAGGTCAGCGAGGACGGCCATCTGCCTGCTGCGCTGCGACCTGCGCGCCCATGATAACCAGGTAGGGCCCGGCCGGCGCCCCCCCGAGTATTTCTTTAGAAATAACCCCGCTGTCGGGTAGGCTGGGGAGATCGGCGTGCTGCATCGTGGCCCCCAAGGCTGCCATGGCCCTCTCTGTGTTTCCAGGTGCTGCACTGGGCTCAGAGCAGTGCAGATTTCGTTATTCCCCTCTACTGCTTCGACCCGCGGCACTACCTGGGCACCCACTGCTACCGCTTCCCGAAGACAGGACCTCATCGGCTCAGGTTTTTGCTGGAAAGTGTGAAGGATCTAAGGGAAACGCTCAAGAAAAAAGGAAGGTAGTTGAGAAAGCACTGTGTGAATAACATGTCTATTTATATTTTCCTATGCTGTGAATCGAATCGTGTCAGATACTCTAGGTGTGGATGATGAGTCGTTTCAGAATGCCACAGCCCTTCTGTTGGATACTATAAGGTCCCCTGTTCCGATGACCTGGAGTGGCAGCTGCAAGGGAGCAAAGCCACCCAGGCTGTGTGCCTTGCGGGGTTTTTGCTTTCTTGAACTCAGATACCACTGATGGACATCAGCCTTGAGTACTTTGCCCAGAGTCCTGACGACTGGCGTCGTGAGCGTCAGTCTTCTGAGATGCAGGCAACAACGCTAGCCTCTGTGGCATGCGTCCTCCCTTGTCCCTAGTGAGTTTTCCTTAGGAATTGGCTTGAGGCAGACCAACATGGATCCTGGCTTGTGAGACTGGAGAGTTAAGCATCTTCATGCCCCATGTTGCTAAACCAAATCTCTTTAATGGGCTACACTGTGGGAAGGGGGTCTTCAGGGATTCCTCCTTCATTATGCCTTTAGAAACCATAACTGGGGTAGACCAGGGCCTGAAGGTCTACATGCTGAAGAATCCGTTAGCAAATAACATCTGGTTTTGCTTAGCAGAAGATGCGTCAGCCAGCCTGTCTGCTCCCTGAGCAACATAACAGTGGTGGGAGAAGCAAGAAGAATGGCTCTGGGTTTGCAGTGCAGTGTGGACTGTGCAGATGGTGAATGTTACAGGAGACTGAAAGAATTGATCAGTGGGTATCTGCACCCACACCTGCAGTGAACAGATTCAGAGCTGCTTGCATGCTGCTGTGCTGTTGTTATGAGCCTGGTCTTCTGCAGTGAGAGGGGTGTGATTGTGAAGAGCCATGCTAAGATCTGGCTCTGTGTTCACAACCACGAAGTGTCTTCTTAATGCAGCAATAGACAGAAATCTCCTACATGTTCAGTCTGTGATGTTCCCAGTGGGCAGCTTGGTCTCTGCTTTTTTTGGGGGGGTAAGGGCAACAACTGTCAGCAGCACCCCTTGCTTCTTCCTTCCTTAGACCCAGCCCTTCTTTGAAGAAACTTTCCAGTTGTCCTTTAAATTATTCTAGGAAAAATGTATGAGACTCCTCATAGAACTCTGCACCAGCTTTCTCACCACAACTTCTCTTTTGTTCTGGTGCCCTGGATACACAGCTGGGCAGTTGGTGAGGTTGCAAAGTAGGAGGGAAGCTTTGTTGACTCTCTTAGGAACACAGAGTGGTCAGAGCAAGGAATTCCTCTGAATACACCCGCATAAAAGTGGAGAAGGGTCTGCCCACCACAACCTGTGAAAGGGATTGAAAGAGGAATCAGTTTTGAATCTCAGCCTTAGCATGTCAAGATGAACAGATCTGACAGATTTGCTTTTAGGTAACAGCCTGGCTTTCTGCCTAGTCATCCTTTCTAAGGCATCCGGGCTGGCAGAAATGCGTTTGACACAAACTGAGCCCCAGAGGCTTACAAACTGTGTTCACTGGGTCCTAAAAAAATGTAGGCTAGTCAAATCCTGTCTGTCTGCCTCCACATGCTCTCCGTGCTCCATAGAGAGCTAGCCCATGGGTGCCCGGGCTGGGACTGGGACCCACTTAGATAACAATAACATCAAACCTAATTCAGTCCAGTATTTTGTGTTTGCAGCACCCTGGTTGTGAGGAAAGGGAAGCCGGAAGATGTGATTCGTGATCTGATTACTCAGCTGGACTCTGTCAGTGCTGTGGCTTTCCATGAAGAGGTAAGGGAAATATTTCAGTGACATTGTTAAAAGATCGGGGGAGGTTCCTTCCACAACCAAAGGGTGATGCAGATCTTGTGCGTGCAGAACCTTTCTTGTCCGTGGTGTTGTTAACCTTGGGGGAATCTGGCCGGCTGCTGGGATGATGTAGGTATCTGGATGGGAGTCCTTGCTGGTTGACAGCAGCTATTTGTGATTGATCACTTGCAAATGCTGTGTCCTGAGGAAGAGGGGTTTCCGGCAACTGGCGTTTTAAGTCATCTGAGTTCATTTCTCCTTCTGTTTGCATCAAGCCGCCTTTTCCTGGCACCTTCCTTGCACAGGGAGCTCGCTGCCAGGGACATATGATATCGAGTGTAGTAAAGGCCCACGGTGAGTTGACAGCTCCCATACTTAGGCTGTTGCCCACCAGTGTGTTGAAGAACAAAAGACGAGCCTGGTCCTGGACTGCTGACAAGGTTGACGTGTCTCTGACCTGTCTTCACAGAGCTGACTTAACTGGATTGATCCAGAGCCCACTGGATTCGGTGGAAGGCTCTGGATCCAAACCACTGGCTCCGGAGGCTCTGTGCGCCCACACACATGTGTATGTAGATGGGTGTGCTCAGTGGTAGCAGAGTCTGCACCTCAGAGCTCTCTACTGCAGGAATCACTCTGTGACCCACATGGCAGCTGGTCTTGCTGTTGGGCCAAAGACTCTTGTGACTTGACAACCTACACATTCCATAGTGCCTTGTTCCATGCAGCACTAAGAGCAACCACAGAGGATAAAGCAAAAGGCCTCATCTAACCTCGTGACCTTTTTCTGGTGGCGACCAGTAACAGAGGCCCAAAGAAAACCACAGGATCTGAATAAATCTGTAAAGATACTTCCTCTGAATATTTTCCCAGCCTCTAAGAATCTGTGGCTCAAGGACTTCTTGAAACAGGAATGCTATCCTGATACTCAATCACCTCAGTGGATTTCTTTCACATATACTTGTCCAGACACTTGTCCAGTCCATGCAAACTTAAAAGATCTGCCAACGTCCTACATCAAGGTGTTCCTTGTTCTGGCATCGACACCACTAATGGAGAGTGAAAACACTTACTGGTTTTGGCAGAGGGAAACACTCAGAGATGATCTGTATGCACCTCTCTGCAAAGGGATGGAGCTAAATGTGGAGATGAGGGAGGAGAACAAAACCAGGGACCAGGGGCTGTGTGTATGTGGGAGCTGAGGCCGTGCGGCTGTGACTTCACTGCATTTTGTTCTCCGTAGGCCACGCAGGAGGAGCTGGATGTGGAGAAGGGGCTGTGCCAGGTGTGCAGTCAGCACGGAGTGAAGATTCACACCTTCTGGGCATCCACGCTGTACCATCGGGATGACCTTCCCTTCAGGCCTATTTCCAGGTGGGCTGCTCCATGGTATCGCTCGCTCCTCCACTGTCCCATCTGTTTCTCACTCCAGTGAAAAGCTCAGGAGGGGTCTTAGTCACCTGGTCGCACAGAGAAGGGACTCATTAGTTCATCTGCATTTACAGAAGAGTGCTGCCGTGCTCACACACACCAAGGGGAAGGGGCACGTTCATCTCTCTGTGCTAGTAGGATTTACACTTCAATATCCATAAAGCTGAGGGGTGTGTTTGACCTTTTATCAAGGAATTGATTTCTCTTCACCCTTCCACCAGCATGAATTGAATACTCAGTCTGCAGTGCCCAGAGTCCATGTGACATTGGCCTGGCTTGGTCCGTCACTCCACCTGGTTAAATGCAGCTGCCTATGACAGTAGCCCTTTACATGTGGGCTCTTCGTGGCTCCCTCAATAGTCACTTGAGGTGTAGTTGGCAGATGGAGTTGAGTGATTCACAATGTCCTATGAAAAATATATAAAATAGGGCAGAAAAGTCAAACCATGAAAATGCCCGTTGCTCTCCATTGACTGAAAAGGCAGCCGGAGGTTGCAAATTTTTACAGAGCTCAGCCTTGTGGGTTATCAGAAATTGGGTGAGATACTTCTGCCCCTCATGGATTGCCCCATCTGGACACACCTTCCATTGAAAATACTCCATTTTCATCAGAAGCAGAAAGAAATTGGATGAAGGACTGAACTTCTGATTGCTGTTAGCCCAGAGGCATCTGCCTCTCTTGTGGCAGGCACTGTACAAATATCCATCTCAAATATTCCCTCTGGAAAGCTAACCCTCCATCTGCGGAGGCTGCTACGTGCTGCTGTGTGGAGGGGCCAGGGGAGCCATCCTGCGGAGAGCTGAGTGCGCTGTGATCTCTGCAGGTTGCCCGATGTCTACACCCATTTCCGAAAAGTGGTGGAATCTGAGGCGAAGATCCGGCCAACCCTGCCCATGACTGATCAGCTAAAGCCTCTGGCTCCAGGGGTGGAAGAAGGGCGTATCCCTACAATGGAGGATTTGGGGCAGAAAGGTAAGAACAATTAATTTGGCAGTTGCTCCCATGAGATCCTTCTTGGAGGTGTCTCTTACTGAGAAGCAAATCGTGGAGGCCTCCCAAAGGCAGTGGTTGCCCATTCAGACTGTAATTAATACAGTCTGTTCACTCCTACAGCGAATGGAGGTAAATTCCCTGCGTGGAGGAACTGCCCTGCAGCTGGGTAGAAAACATCCGCGTAGTCAGTAATTTTTAATATGTTTGATTGTGGCTTTTGTTTTAAAGGAAAACCAAGGAACAATCTTTTATGTCCCCAAAGTAGACATCTCTACCTCTGGGCATGCCTAGATTTTAAGCTCCCTGCCTTTGAGATGCTTTCCACGGGGGTAACAAGGTGATGGTGTTTTCTGTGGCAGATCCTGTGACTGATCCACGAACAGCCTTCCCCTGCAGTGGAGGAGAGACCCAGGCTTTAATGAGGCTGCAGTATTATTTTTGGGACACGGTAACTCTTACATTTCCTTGTCTACATCCTCCCCCTTATACATACGGCTGTGCAAGTGGGTGAGGCTGCAATTTCACTTCCTAATAATATTTCCTTAGCTCCTGTATAACACTTTACAAAGGGAGGGAATTAGCATTATTTCAGTTTTTCAGACAGACAAACTAAATCAAAATGAAGTCATCCAGAAACTGGGAATGTAAGCTTAGGAACCTAGTTTGGTGACCATCTCTCTTTAAGTCTTTTTTTCCATCAGCTTTTTCGAACTGGGAGAATTTTTTGCTGCGTAACCTTGATTTGCTTTTTCTACTCTTCTATCCCATGTCACCAGCAATGTAATTCCTCCATTTTGGAGGAGCAAAAAGTGGCCTTGTAGGCTTCAGTTGCGATTGGGGCGAGGAACAACCTACACAAGCTGCTGTTCACAGTTAAAAATAGTAGGAAATTCCCAGTAGTCTGATTTAAAAACTTACAGCCAGTAATTACAGTTACTTCTTGCTCCCTTGCTTTGGTGGAGTGAAGCTGCTGCTGACTGTATGTTGTCTGTGCATCCTGAGCAATTTTGAGCTTTTTCCTGGTCTAGTTTGCAGAATTGCCTTAAATTTGCCTTGTGTGGATTTAGATGAATATAGGTGTGCTGATTTCCAACAGCATCAGACTCTGCAAAGCTTTGTGGATAAGGGGGTCGCATCTCTCCAGCTGAAATGGGCTGAGAAGTGTGCTGTGCCCAGTGCCCTCACTGGGACAGCCCCCAGGGAATCTTTCAGCTGTGCTACAGGACTTTCTGCTGCTGTTGGAAAGCATTGTGGTGGTTTAACCCCAGCTGGCAGCTCAGCCCCACACAGCCACTGCCTCAGACCCTGCCAGTGGGATGGGGGAGAGGATTGGAAGAGTGAAAGTGAGAGAACTTGTGGGTTGAGATAAAAACATTTTAATAGTGAAGGAAAAAGCCATGCACACCAGCAAAGCAAACCAAGGAATCCATTCACCGCTTCCCATGGGCAGGCAGATGTTCAGCCATCCTGAGGAAAGCCAGGCTCTGTTTCATGTAACGGTGACTTGGAAAGACAAAAGCCATCCAAACGCCTCCCTCTTCCTCCTTCTTCCCCCAGCTTTTATTGCTGAGCATGACATCATATGGTGTGGGGTATCCCTCTGGTCAGCTGGGGTCAGCTGTCCCAGCTGGGTCCCCTCCCAGCTTCTTGTGCACTTCCAGACTACTCACTGGTGGGGTGGTGTGAAGAGCAGCAAAGGCCTTGACTGTGTGTGAGCCCTGCTCAGCAGGAATGAAACCATCCCTGTGTTATCAGCACTGTTTCCAGCACAAATCCAAACATAGTCCCACACCTGGTACTGTGAAGAAATTTAACCCTATCCCAGCTGATACCAGCACGGGCATGCACCGCTTCTCCTCTGGGTCAAGCAATAATGCAATCAGTCCTGGAAAACGTGTTCTTTTTTAAGCTAGAACAGCCCTTTAGGAGTTGTAACCTGTGCAGCAAGCGAAGGGGACCAAGGAAGGATCGGGCTTCTGAGACTGGGGAGTTGGACTAGATGATCTTTTGAGGTCCCTTCCAACCCCTAACGTTCTGTGATTCTGTGATTCCCTGTGTCCTCTGCATTCTCACTGGAGTGCTCAGAAAGTGGACGATCTGGACCCTTCTGGGTGGCCCAGAAATACCAGTGATCAGGATTCCTGCAGCTGTGCGTTGCGTGCTGTCAGACGCTGTGGTTCTCAAACCCAAACAAGCAGCCACGTGGACAAGGGAACCGGCCACCAGTCCCACTGGTATTTTAAGTGGATTATTGATCCAGAGTCAGGTAGGTATGGGCAGGGAGTGGCACAGCCGGATTCATAGCGCCTGTGGAGAGAAATGTGCCACAGCTGAAGTGGGGAGTGTAGCTTGTGACACGCACCCCAGAGCTAGAATGAAATCTGCTGGCCTGATTAATTCCTGTGCACTGGAGGCAGTAATTTGGCAGTTTTGTCATCCTTGTAGGTCGCCATGAGAGGGACCCCAGCCCTGCCAGATTGTTCTGGCTCCAGTGTGAAAGAGAACACATTTCACAGTTTGAATGTAAAATATTAAACCCTTTTGTTCTTTCGCTCGCACAGAACCTGGTTGCATCTTACAAGGAGACTCGGAACGGGCTGGTGGGAATGGATTACTCAACCAAATTGGCACCGTGGTAAAGATTTTTGTTGTGAGATTGGAAGCTCCTTCCCAGACTGATGTTACCTGCCTGCCGAAGGCTTGCTGGGTGTGGGTATGGGCCTAGGTGTGATTCCTTTACCCCTTTTATTTGGGTACAGCAGCCTCAGAGCTGCTCTTTATTGCCCTTCCAGACAGTAGTTCCCTGGGAATCGCTGAAGTGTGGCAGTGCTGTGCCAGGAGTCCAGCGTACTGGGAGCAGCAGTGTGGACAGGGCGCTGGACAGACACACGACTTGGCTTTGGCTTTGTGCTGTTGTGTGTGCCTGGGGTGGCTGAGAGCAGCCAGCGAAGCAGCAGTCTGTAGATGGGGCTGTAGCAGAACCCGATCCTCTCCTGGTTTGCTGAATACTGTGGGCAAGTCACCTCACAACCATTGCATTCTTTTGTGGGGCGAAGAGACATTTCTGATTATTCCTGTTGCAAAAGGATCTCTTGATTGAGTAAATGGAGTTCATTTCAGAGTGGAACTGCAGCAGCAGAACCCAGTTCAGCCTAATGCTGAGAGCATATGGAGAATTTTCCCAACAAAATTGACATGTGAAACAGTTTTCTGAGGCTCTCCCAGATCAGAATTTCTTATTTTCAACTGGCTTTGGGCTTCAGTGGTTGCGGTGGCTGGCTCCACCTGGTGGCACTTGGGAATCTCAGGACCCGGTTCTTCATTTGTGGCCTCCACTCGAGTTTTTTCCAAGCTCGCCGTTTGCCCAGAGCAGACTGTCCTGCCCTAAGTGTTCCTCGGTCAGATAATCAGAATCAGAGCAGTTCAAATTGCAAATCACATCTCATACTGGCCGTATTTAAGTGTTAGAACTCATCAACAATTAAGGAAAAACTTCAGGCCCTTTCTTCCTGTTTTGCAAAATTAATCAGAACTTCAAATGTTTTAATGAGCCCTAGTGGGAAGTTGCAGTAAAATACATTTCTAGGAAAATCAAGATAAAAGTTGTTCCTTATCACCCTTTGCAATGGGGTTGGCATTGACAGGCTCTTTCCCATCTTGCACAGCGCAAATGGAAGGAGCCCAGCGGGCTGAAATGCCAGAGCTGAGTTTCATTCCCTAATTTCCTTGCCCTGTCTGAGATTTCCAGCAAGTCCTTGCCTTCTGTGTTGCTCAGATGACACTAAGGCGCTGCAGGTGTAGAAGATAAAAAGATAACTAGATTTGTAGTAGGAAGAGGGTTGTGAACAGCTGAGGCAGATGAAGCAGAGGCTGACATTTCAGATCCATTTCTGATCCATTTCTGGGTTTGTCACTGGTGCACTGAGTCACCAGCTGATTGAAGCTTTTTAGGCAAAACTTGTCAAACTTGTATAAAATTATTTACCTTGGTAGACTGAAGACTCCTGCAGCAGTCACATGCTGGGAAGAGGAAATTTTGATTCTCAGGTTGCAGAGTTGCAAAAAAACCCTGAAAACCACACAACTTGACTTTGAGAACCTTTTGGGCCACAAACCGAAAAAACTGAAGTTTTCAGAGAACAACTCCTAATACAAAACTGCCCCTCCTCTCCCTCGAGCTGTCAGCCCTGCGCTGCGTTCAGCACATCATTCTTCCGCTCACAGGCTGGCGCTGGGCTGCATTTCCCCTCGATACATCTACGAGCAGATCCAGAAGTATGAAAAAGAGAGGACGGCAAATCAGAGCACTTACTGGTATGTCCCTGCACCGTCAGCGTCGGCTTGGTTAATCTGAAAAGGAAACAGGCGCGTCACGCACACGAGGGAGCGATTTGTTAACTTGCTTCTTAATTAACATTTGTTTTTCCTGTGCCTGCTGCCTGCTTCCTCCGGGTTGCGTTGCAGTTCTGTTCCAGTGTGGATTTATTAATCTGCCTTTGACATCCAGAGGCTTTAGGCACTTCGGAAGTACAGGTTATTAATGCTGGTTGTCATTATTCTTGCTGGGAAATTGTGCTTCGTGATTTTGAAAACTGATCTCTGTAAATCAGCACCGTCCCTCTCTGTATTGCTGTTACGGGCTAGATGAGAAGGAAGAAGAACGATTTGCAAATAAAAACCAAAGGGTTTCTCGTGCTAAGGGAACAAGCAGGGTTTCACCCAAAAGGCTCAGTGACAGTGGGACTTGTACAGATCACATGGTGTCAGAAAGACCTCTGGCCACACTCCAGCAAACGTCCCCGTGCTTGCTGGGCTGCCTGGCCAAGACAGCAAAGGAGAAAAGGGGATTGGGAAGTGGGTTTAATGCATCCCGTGCTCTTTCTCACCTCACTGCTCTCTGCTCACCTGCCTGCAGGTGGTCCTGAAGGAGTCTAGGGGACAGCTGAGGTCAGTGTAGCCATCCCTGGGCTGGCCTTGAACTTGCTCCTGTGCTCAGATCTGCCCAGATAGTGTGAATTTGAGCCTGGTATGGAGCTCTTATGGAGAAGCAGGTTCATGTTAGAGCCTGGCCTAACACTAGACCTGGGTGGGAAAAAACCCAAACCAGAAACTCTGTGCAAACTGTAGAACTCTGTTTTTGTGTTGATTTGTTACATTTGCAACACGTCAAACAGAGCAGTGGTTGGTGAAGAACAAGCAGAACATTGCCAGCAATTCTGGCCAAAATACTCAATTTCCTTAAAATTCAAATGACAGATAAAACACCGGCCTTTTGCCTGTTAAAGTGTATGGTTTTGGTTTTTTTTTTAATTCAAAGACAATTACAAGAGGAAAGAATTCAAGAAATGAACAGACTCAGATTTTTCCATCTAATAAGCAACCACTCTGCCTGAGGCTGGAGTGCTGTGGTCTGATCTGAGCATTTTAAAGTGATAAATAATTATAAAATATAATTATTTTTATAATTTTTTATATATATTTACAATTTTAAAAAAGAAGCTGCCGAGCTCCCAGGAGCTGCACTCAACGGTACAATGAAGTACAGGTCGTGATGGCTGCACATGAGGGACTGACTGAACCTCAGTATCATGATGCTGGTTTTTAGTCTTTGGACAGTGTCCTGTTTTGTAATCAAGATTTCTAGAAAAATCTTCATAAGCCTAAACATCAACAGAACAGATTTCCAACACGCCAAGGAGCTGAAGCAGATGTTGGAGACTGAGGTGCCATCATTTTATGTGAAGCTCTTTTTATATAAAAATTCTTCTATAAAGCTGTCTATTTTCTGCGGGCCCAGCACCTGATCTCATGAGCTAGACCACTGTAGACCCAATTTTGAAAGACACCTTTAAGTCCCTTACAAAGGTTGTTGCTTAAATCAATGCAAAGCTCATAGGAATGTGCTGATGCGCTCACTCGTGCGGAAGCATGAAGCTGAATCAGGTCCTCGCCCTGCTCTTTGGCGAGTTGCATCCTGGTAGGGACAGATGAGAAACCAGTTGCCTGAAATTCTGCTCCTGCGCTCAAGTGAAGGAAAACTTCCCAAATGATTCATGCAAAGTTTGCTTTCACAGCAGTCATGCAGGTGCCCGCTAGATAAGAAAGCCCGGGGCAAGAACTGGTGTCATGGGCAGGTAGGTGATGTTGCTCGTCGTGAACAAACCTGTCGGTGTTAACGATGGGTGCTAGGGAAGCTAAATCCTAATTCAGTAATTTTATCTGGTCCACAGTGAAATAGAGACATGGCTTTGTGTTTTAGGGTCCTGTTTGAACTGCTGTGGCGGGATTACTTTCGATTCATGGCCCTGAAGTATGGCAGAAGGATTTTCTCTTTAAAGGGTGAGTACAGATCAGCATATTTGGAGAGGGAAGTGAAGAGGCTCTCGGCTTGGTGCTGTACAAATGTTTTCATAGCGCTTGTATCACCACTCTGGGATGTTGCCGGAGACTTACTGTTAGCGCAGGAGTGCCTCAACACCACAGTGCTGGGCACTGTGTAGACACTGAGACTTTTGCCCCAAATCCGATTAGATACGGGGAGTGTTATTAACACGCGTCAGTGGGAAACAGCAGCACAATAAGAGTAAAGATGCCATTTCCGGAGACACTCCACCTTTGGAGAGAATCCAGGCTTCAGGCTTGCTCGAGTTCACCAGAGAATCTGGGACAGAGCAGGGACTGACCCAGCAATGTGAATCCCAAGGAACCGGATATTCCTTCTGCCTTGCTTTATGCAGGGATCAGAGCGAGACCCAGTTGTGGGGATCTGAACTCTGACCCAACAAATATCTCATCCATGGAGTCAGGAAACCCTACAGGTGATACCTGTGCTGGGTGAGATGTTCTCCGTGGGGTGTAGCTGCCCTAACCTTAGATGTCCAGAGCCAGAGCTGAACTGTCCGTGCTGCTTCTGTTCCATTGCACTAAGGAATGTAATTGCCACTGGACCCCTGCAAATATAAAATCATCCCCCTCATCTGTTCCTACCCCACTGAAGGAACGAAGTGTGACCAGGGGCTTCTGCCAGGTAATTCTGGGTTTAGTATCTGCTGCAGAGATGGATTTCACATCAACGTTGTCCTGGAGTAAAATTTAACAAGAAAATACTAGCTTGTGCCAGAGCACATCTCCAGACACTTGTAAGGTCTGAGTAATTTTTAGTTAAAATATAAAATAAAATAGTATAAACACCCACAAAACAAATTATCAAAATCCATTAGGGCTTGAGCAACCTCTCTGTGCACACCTTTGCAACACATGAAAGGAGGCACAGATCATCTCTAAACCTTTACAGGAGGAACATGGCTTGTTTCTAATACCACTGAAAGGGCCAGCTTCATCCTAACATGTCAACCAAGGTGCTTCTGGCTGCCATTGTTTGATTAATAACTGCCTGCATCGGCCATTGTCTTCATTAGTGGTTCATTTTTTCCTTAACTAGGGCTTCAAAGCAAAGAGATACCCTGGAAAAAGGACCTTCAGCTCTTTGATTGTTGGAAAGGTCAGTAGCAACTGTGGCTTTGGCCAAGTGTACTTTTGGTCTCTGCGCATCTGCACGCTCACGTGTGCCCTAACGCTAACTCAGATTTACGTAGGGGAGCTGTCAGCATGATTAGGCCCTGTCATTTACCACCAAACAAGAATCTAACTCCCCAGTTTGGTGTCAGTACAGGATATGTGGCTTCCTGTCCAAAACTGAGCACCGTAGAGGAGCAGGCCCACAGAGTGTCATGAGTGGCCAGGCTCTGTCTGGCTGGTGAGATCCCCTGCTGTTAGATTTTCCTGCCCAGGTAGAAATGTTATGACCTGCTCGTCCCAAAAGTTGTTCTTCCGATTGGTTTTGGTGGAAGGTTAAAACACTGTTAGAATAAATCACACCTTTCGTTATGCCACAGCCTTTTAATGTCATTGCTTTTCTTTAGCTCTGCGTTTATTGTCACATGAATAGCAAGCATAACATGTCAAATCAAAACTTGGACTACCAGTCTGAAGGATCAGAATCAGTGAAACGCTCACCCCTGTACCTTTCTTCACATCAATGCCACATGTGTCCGTTTGCACACAGGTACAAGAAATCTTTTCCTTAGCAGCAGACCAGACTCCCTGCTTTTCAGGTACTAACCTTCAGGGACTTGCCCAACACATTCCCCATTATTAGTCACCTCTCAAAAATCTTTCTGTTCTTCGCCCATCTCACTATGGTGTGTATATTTATTTTGCTCTGCAAAATTCCCTGCAATCCACCTGATTGATTGCTTTTCCAGTCTGAGCTTTTCCTGTACCTTGTTTTTCTTCTTGCCAACAATTCTCCCTCATTTTAATTTTTGCTGTAATTGTTTTTCTAACCTAACAGTGTCTTACCTGCTGGGATGGCTGTGAATATGTGACCACAGATGACCCAAAGTGACCCAGCGCTGTCTTTTGTCTCTGCAGAGGGCAAAACAGGGGTTCCTTTTGTCGATGCCAACATGCGAGAGCTGGCTGCCACGGGCTTCATGTCTAACCGAGGGCGGCAGAATGTCGCCAGCTTTCTCACCAAGGACCTGGGTCTGGACTGGAGGATGGGGGCAGAATGGTTCGAATACCTGCTGGTAAGCATGAACTCGCTCTGCATCTGGAGTTGTTTGTGCTCGCTGCTGTGAGGGACAGGCAGGAGGACGACTCTGCCTGCTAAGGAAGGATACAGGAGCTGATCGGCAATTTTCAGGATGGTGCGAATGCGTGTATGGGCTGTTTGCCTGGCATCTACTTCCCAAAGCTCACGCAAGAAAAGGGAATTTTGCCCTAGTGAAGCTGCCATCAACCAAGCTGCAGCTAGAAAGTGTGCCCTGACAGCTTTGATCCTCCATGTAGGCTTTTAGCCAGGGATCTGTCACACTTGAGAAAACCTTCAAACATAAATTATGGTGGTAACAATGCTCTGCTTTGCTCACCCCAGAGGCTGGGGAGGAGGGCAGCCCAGAAATAGAACATATAAAGAAACGTGTTCTGGCCACGGCAGCTGGCGCTGGCACAGCATCTTTACATTGATGGCTGTGGACAGGGAAGCCATCCAGGCAAGAACAGGCCAGTATGGACAATAGCTGGATCAGCTTCCAGAGAGCTCCACCCTGGCTGGAGGCATCCCTTGTCATTCTGGTGAGTCACAGACCTCCCTGCCAACTGGAGCACCAGTTCACTTCTCATATACCAAGGAGCAGCCATGGAAGCTCGGTTAAATAGCCAGGTGCTTCTCCATCCTCAGTCCCTGTAGCTTCTTCCCGGGAAGGTGTGAAGAGGCCGGCTCTGTGCCTCTGCTGGTTTGCCATTACCTCTGGTGATGGAGAGACTGTCAGGAGCACCACGCTGAGTGGTGAAATCTGAGGCCAAGGAGGTGAATCTGCACTTGTTTTTCACCAGACTGAGCGGTGCAGACTGAAATAGAGCAAATACTGATACCAGCCTCACATCAAAGATCTTGTCTGTGGGATACAAGAGGCTACTGGTAATCTGGAAACTACACACTAGGGTGGCTGGAGGTACAGAGAAAGCTCAGTCACCTCACCATTATCTGCAATTAAAAGAGCTATTCTTTATGAATTTTTTTTTTTTTGAGCTTCCTTGGCGCTGGGCTGTGACATGGTGCTGGCTGTGGAGATCTACAGGAAGATCTGGATGTTCTTCCCATTGTAGTGTCTCACACCAGTGCTGTGAGCAGTGGTGGGCTTGTGCAGTAACACACTGCAGGACTTCTAGAGGATTATACAGAAGATAATGTTGGCAGCTTCGTGGAGCGATGCTTTTCCAGATAAGAGCGAGAGCCCCCAGCACACAGCACCAGAGAACTTACATTAGAAATGTGGTGGCCTTACCCTTCGTATCCTGGCTAGAATTTGGAATGGAAAATCTTGCCTGGAGTGCGTTCTTTGGCAGTTTCAGGGGGTTATATAAGAGAGCTGGTACGATAATGATCAGGGGGCAGGAACCCTTCTGCTGTAAGGACAGGCTGAGAGAGTTGGGGTTATTCAGCCTGGGGAGAGAAGGCTCCAGGGAGACCTTTTCGTGGCCTTTCAGTGCTTAAAGGAGCCTATAAGCAAGATGAGGGGGACAACAGAGCAGGGCCTGTTGCCATCCCTGGCAACATTCCAGGTCAGGTTGGCCGAGGCTCTGAGCAACCTGCTCTAGTTGCAGATGTCCCTGCTCCCTCCAGGAGGGCTGGACTAGATGACCCTTAAAGGTCCCTTCCAACCCAAACCAGTCTGTGATTCTATGGTTTTATACCCTGCGTGCCCTAAGCTTCATAGCAGTGACTTGCCAAGCAGGGGCTGCATTTCAGTGCGGATGATCTGCCTCCTGCAGATGTGACACACGGTGGGCTTCCAGAAGAAGAGTACACCACTCGCAAATGCACAGACACATCTGTGCACACCTGTCCTCAGAGTGAGCCACTAGGACTGGTTTGAATGTTTTCTAGTATCTGGCTTTTGATGGCATCTATCAGCTGTGGCTTTTGGAGCAGTTACAGAGGTAACTCAGGAGCTTAGGCTCTGCTCTGGCGGGCGGGTGGCCTGGCCTTCCTTGGATAGGAGCTTGGTTCACTTTCCAGTCGGACTCAGAGGGTCACAGAAGATTGCAGATGCTGTTCCCCACGTGAAGTAGACTTGGAAGATCTTACACTAGAAAGATGCTCCCTGGGTTATTTCCTTTTTTTCTTATAGCCATGACTTAGTAGCCTTGCTGGCAGCAGGGGTTAGCTCTCTGCACCAGCCCTTTTGTCTCAGGAAGCCCCAGATGCTGACTGCCACTGTAGGCTGATGTGGCACAGCCTGATCCTTGTGCTCTTCTGTCCCTTCCTAGAATTCTTTAAATTGGAAAATACCTTTAAGATCACTAAGTCCAACCGTTAACCCAGCACTGCCAAGGCCGCCACTAAACCACGTTTTGGTTTGATACATGTCTTTTAAACCCTTCCAGGGATGGAGACTCCACCACTGCCCTGGGCAGCCTGGGCCAGGCCTTGACAAGCCTTTTGGGGAAGAAGTTTTTCCTAATGTCCAACCTAAATGTCCCCTGGTGCAACTTGAGGCCATTTCCTCTTGTCTTGTTGTTACTTGGAAGAAGAAATCAACCCCTGGCTCCAGCCTCCTTTCAGGGAGTTGCAGAGAGTGAGAAGATCTCCCCCAAGCCTCCTTTTCTCCAGACGAAACAACCTCAGGTCCCTCAGCTGCTCCTCACCAGACTTGTTCTCTAGACCCTTCCCCAGCTTCGTTGCCCTTCTCTGGACATGCTCCAGTCCCTCAATGTCTGTCTTGGAGTGAGAGGCCCAAAACTGAACCCAGGATTCAAGGTGCAGCCCCCTCAGTGCTGATTACAGGTGGACAATCCCTGCCCCAGTCCTGCTGGCCACACTATTTCTGACACAAGGCAGGATGCTGGTGGCCTCTTTGGCCACCTGGGCACACGCTGGCTCAACTTCCACGGGCTGTCAATTACAAGCTGTTCCTCTCAGCTTGTGTCACACATTGATCCCTTGCTAAACAGCTCTGTCACTTTAACCTCAGAGTAACATACAGGAGACAAGAGCTTGATGGGGGAAATACAGCTATGGAATGGTAGAGACCAGTGCAGAACTGCAATTGATTTCACCTCTAAAAAGAGAAAGCACCGTGTGTTTCATCTCTGATATTTCCAGCAAAGGGGCACCGAGTGTCTGCACATGCCTGGGAAGGTGAGGGTGTTCGTCATCCACACCAGACAGACAAGGAGACTGAGGCAAGCTCTCTGCAACCCACTGAAGCCAGGAGCAAAGCCAGAGACCTCTGGTGTCCTGAACAGAGCCTATCTCAGTGACATCATTCCCAGGGTCAGGCCTCAAGGAAAGGGAGAGAAACAAACCGAGGAGAATGCCAGGAAGGGGCAAGGCTGAGGGGGAAATGAGCCTGACTCCTCCAGTCCCCCTTGGATTTGCCCTCACCTCCCACACCCGCTTTCCTGCATGTCAGTCGTGCAGCCAGGCCTCCGATGGCATCTTTCTTCCCCTCCTTATCTCACGGGCCAGAGGAAGTGCTGCTGGGAAGGGGAAGCCTGGTGCTCAGTGAGCATAGCTGGCTATTGATCACCCTGACCCCAGCTCTGGGCTGGCTTTGCAGGGAAAGGGGAAGGGAACTTGGCAAAGTCCATTTTCCTATGTCTTCTGCCCTCTGGGTGCGCTGAGCTCCACGTGTTAAGAGGTGGCTGAGGCTTTGGAAACAGCACTGTGTCGAGGGATTTAAAAGCCACGTAGATGTGGTGCTGAGGGACATGGTTTAGAGGTGCCCTGGCAGTGCTGGGTCAACAGTTGGATTTGATGATCTTAAAAGTCTCTTCCAACCAGAACGATTCTACGATTTATGATTTTATGACTGGTTGTTGCTGAAGAGCACTCAGACTGGCCCATGTTCTTCTCTCACTTGTGTCTGGTTGAGGAGCCTTGCTCCATTTTACGTAAGCATCCTCGAGAGCTTTTTATTTAGTTAGAGGAAGAATAAGTTGGTGTTGTGCAGCCTCCTGAGTACACATCACAAGACGTGTGTTTCCTGGAATAAAGGACCTCTCTGCTAAGTCTCTGTGATCGGAGGATTATCACCTGAAGAAGTTTGAGTACAGCAGGGAAACTGCAGGGTTTGCATCAACTGTATCTTCAGACACAATGTGTGGTCACTCTGTACAGTCTGAGTTGGACACTTCTCCAGTCTGCCTGATGGGATCTGTAGAGATGATTTTGTTAGTCTGTGGTCTCTGGGGAACTGGTCAGGAAGAATTTTCTCTGGTGATTGAAATGTGCTGGGCTACTGTTTCTTGGCATATGAGCACTGAAAAGTCATGGCATGTGCCAGAGGATGGCAGGAAGAGAAGGATTTTTTTTAAAAAAAAAAAAAGAAAACTGAGAAAAAGACTTTGGTTGGACTCATTACCTATCTCATTGACCATGGAGTGAAGTAGCCTGGGAAGCTGATCCCAGCTGCACAAACCAGCCAAGTGGCACAGTCATCTTCTGAGCCACGGCTGTACCTACACGGGAGAGCTCTGCCTACCCCAGCGTGGCCAGACCCGTTCCCATGGAAGGAACTCTCCTGTTGAGATACAGAGTGGGTGGGGAGAGGAGATTCACCGAGGGCCAGCCCAGCTCTTCCTACTGTTTTCTTCCCCTGTTCCCAAGGTGGATTACGACGTTTGTAGCAATTACGGCAACTGGCTATACAGCGCTGGTATCGGCAACGACCCGCGGGACAACCGGAGGTTTAACGTGATTAAGCAAGGCCTGGATTACGACGGTGATGTGAGTTTGTTTGTCTGTCCGTTTTACAGTGAGGAGCATGGCAAAGCATATGTGATAGTTTCAGGGAACAGAGTTGATCAATCTGCTCTGCGGGTACTGCTACCAGAACAGTTCTGTCATCTCCTTGCCAACAGTCAGGCAGGTTCCTTGGTGTTGCACGGGAAGAGCTGATGTTTACCATCTGCTGCTGGTACTCTGTAGGCCCTCCCTGCCCTGCTGTTGGTCCAGCTCTTCAGTGTTTCATCACCGTTGCTTCCGGGTAACGGCCGCGTCCCATCGGTATCTCACGCCGCCATTTCCTGCAGCACGGAGCAGCTTCTTGGGGAACTCAGAAGTGACAAGAGTGACTGAGCTGCTCACGTGGCACCTTAGGAAGTCCTGGAGAGTAGATTAAATCTGTGAGCCCTCTGTCTATGCTCTCTAAGTGGTGGAAGCAGATAAATTGCCCTTTGCATGTGCTTAGCCAGCATTCACATGCCGGATTACCTGTTTCCATCCTGTCCCTCGGCTTCCTGGCAAGCTGCGCTGTTGCCTTTCAGCACTGTAGCTGGCAGGACTTTGCAAGGAATCAGAAATTAGTCCTGGCAGGGGACACAGCAGTAGAGTTAACGGGAGGTTGAGGGGGCAGAGGGGGGTTCATTTTGCCAAGCACAAGAACGTGCAGCTGAGTTAATCACCTTAGTTTCCTTCAGTCACTGGAAAGAAGAGAGTACTTCTTATGAGTGACTTCATCTCGCTGTGTCCCAAACTGCACCAGTAAAGTACCCAGGTCTCCCTCCTCTGCCGGCAGAGTGATCCTGGGAGAAGAGCTCCAACATCCAGGTCTCTGTGTTTAGGCACCAGTCCTGGAGGGGGGGCTAAGACTGGTCAGAGGTAACTGATGCTGTCGTACACCAGCTTCTTTACCTGGCGATCAGGCTTTCCTGTTAAGAAAGACCCTTGCTGGGAAGCACGTAGAGAGGATTGCTGAATAGCTCCCGCCCTGTGCCTTCTTTTGGCAGGGGGATTACGTCCGGCTGTGGATCCCCGAACTGGGGGGCATAGAAGGAGCAGATATCCACGCCCCTTGGGCACTGAGCAGCACTGCTCTCTCCCAGGCTGGAGTCACTCTGGGTGACACCTACCCCCAGCCAGTTGTGACAGCCCCAGAGTGGGGCCGACACATCAGCCAGAGGCCCGTGAGTACTGGGAAGGTTCGGATGGGGTGGGAGGGCTCCAAGCAGCTGCTCTGCCTCTTGGAGTTCTGCTCTTCTTTCTCAGGTACAAAAGCTGACTGGGCAGCTGAGGTTATTTATCTGGGTCTGTCCTACTGAACTAAATCGGTCTGAGGCACCTCCTGTCATCCAGACAGTCACCTTGTTAGTGCATTCCCCAGCATTTTTTTGCCAGGGTCAACAAGAATCTTCCAGAACCTTGCCCAAGCACCGCTTGAGGGTACCATGTACTAAGGACTGTCCCAAAACACAGTCACCTCACATCACCCTAGATGGAGATAATGTAGATCAAGGTCCACCAACTCATTTTGCGTATCTGTAGTAACCATAAAAGAAAGGCTTTTCATCCTAATCATCAACTGTGCCAGGCCACTTGGCATTGGGACTAAAGACTGAATCCATGCATATGTTGGTTACTATTTTCTAGATGGCTTTTCTTGCTCAGGTTTTTTCCTTCCAGACTTAAGTAGAACTGGATATGAGTGGAGAGAATGGGGTATTTCTGAAGGCTTCCACTGGCCTAACCACCTCCTGATGCAGACAGACAAAAGCTTGATGCGTTTTTCATTCTGTTCATGAGGTAGAACTCCTACCATGCTTGAGTGCATCCAAACTGGAGTCGGCGAGACCAGTAAATAAGGGGACTGGCCCTTGCACTCTGCTTTTTGGGTGGATCTACCCTTTAGAATGGGGACGGGTTAAGGTGTGGATCCTGCGACGTGTCAACACTTGCATCTGCTGACTGGGCTGCGGTTCTTGGAGGAGATTGGTGTGGAAGGAAAGTGCTCTGTAGGTATGGGTGGGGTCAGTGGTGGTGGAGCTCAAAAGGATGAAGGAAATGTTTGTAACTAGCAGTTGTGTATTTCAGGCGGGTTTCAGTGTCTTGTCTTCCCCAGTGCACCCTCCCTGCCTCCTCTCAAGCAAGGATGCTTTGTGGAGGCACAGATGGGGACACCACCACTGCCCTGGGCAGCCTGGGCCAGGCCTTGACAACCCTCGCAGCAAAGAAATTTTTCCCTAATGTTCAACCTAAACGTCCCCTGGTGTAACTTGAGGCCATTTTCTCTTGTTCTATCGTTTGTTACTTGGGAGAAGAGACCGACCCCCGCCTGGCTCCAACCTCCTGTCAGGGAGTTGTCAAGAGTGAAGGTCTCCCCTGAGCCTCATTCTCTCCAGGATGAACAAACCCAGGTCCCTCAGCCATTCCTCACAAGACTTGTGCTCTAGACCCTTCCCCAGATCCGTTGCCCTTCTCTGGACATGCTCCAGCCCCTCAAGGTCCTTCTGGGAGTGAGGGACCCCTAACTGAATCCAGGATTTGAGATGCAGAATAGAAGAACCTCTCCCTCAGCCCCTCAAACTGAGTATCAGAATACGTTTGAACCCCAAGCCCACACCTCACCAGAAGCCTTGGTTTCCTGAGTCCGGTCAGGACTCCCCGTCTTTTTAGTGACCTTTGGGGTAGAAGTGCCAATTTTTCTGCATATCAAAGCCGCTGTGGGACCAGATTCACTCTGCAGCATCAGTAAATATCTCACTGTTCATCTTTCTTTGGCAGCAGGGAAGAAGTCCCCACCCCAAGGGCAGGAGAGGACCCACGCACCCACCAAAGCAGCACAAGGACAGAGGGATAGATTTTTACTTTTCTCGCAAGAAAGACGCGAGATGAAGCCTGTCCGGGTGTGTGCCGGAGAAGCGCTCGGTGGGAGGTTCATCCCCTTGGGCTAAGCCAATGACGGAATCTGGCCGCACCAGAGTAACCAGGGATCTGCTCGTTCGGTGTCCCCAGGGACCGGAGCTGGCCGTGGGTACCTGGAGGTTGTGTATCGGTGCCGGTTGCGGTGGTGGGATCTTGCGCTTAGGCTGGAGCTGTGAGCTGTTGGGCAGCTCACCTGCTGCTCTCCAGGAGGGGCTGTCCCTCAGTGCTGAGGGTCCGTTTCCCACGGGTGCTGTATCCCTCTCAACTCCGTAAAGTCCTTTGGTTGAAAGGAGCTGCTTAATTAATATTAATTAACCAAACTGGCACGGCCTTTCTGTTGGGAGGAGGTGTGGCTGCTTTTCCAGTGCCTCGTCCTTTGCACTGGTGCTTGCAGCTTCTCCAGCTCTGTCTCCACCGCTCTTCACGAAGTGGAGCAGGTGGTTGACGTGGCAGCTGTTCAGTCACAGCTCTTCCTACAGAACGTTCCTATGCTCGCGTTTCATGTTTTAAACCTTTAAAACTACCAATCGTTGTGCAATTAAAAGTTTTGCTACTGGACTAGCAATTCCTCATTTCCACAGAGATCAAGTGAGTGAGACAGCCGAGGATGGACATGGCTTTGGATTTATTACCTCTGGGGATCCATTTGGGGCTCTTTTTACTATAATTCTCTTTTAATCTCTTACTAAGGTAGATCAGTTCAGGACTGGACTGAGAAAAGAACTGGCTTGGAACACAAAAGCAAGTTCTTCTGCCAGTCTCATGGATGACTAAATTTGACACGGTTACGATTTAGCAGAAATTCAACATTTATTAATAATATGAGGTACATCAGAAGTTTGAATTTTAGCAGCACTCGATAACTGACCAATGTAAAGCTTAATAAATGATTCCGTAAAATATGTTGTAATCAAATGGCAACTTACCTGGGCATTTGTGAATGAGAAGATTCATGTTACAGTACTATAGAGTATCCTAAATCAAAGTACATTTATATGTATATATGTATGTATATATAAACACAAAACATATAACCGCACACAGATGGACAAAACTATTTCATTGCAGTGATACCTAAAGGCAGCCTCTTTAAGAAGAGCGTGACCAGCAGGTCGAGGGAGATTCTCCTCCCCCTCTACTCTGCCCTAGTGAGGCCACATCTGGAGTATTGGGTCCAGTGCTGGACTCCCCAGTTCAAGGGAGACAGGAAGCTACTGGAGAGAGTCCAGTGGAGGGCAGTGAAGATGACTGGGGGACTCTTACGAGGAAAGGTTGAGAGAACTGGAGCTATTTAGCCTGGAGAAGAGAAGGCTGAGAGGTGATCTGATCAATGCTGATCAATATCTAAAGGGTGGGTGTCAAGAAGATGGGGTCAGACTCTTGTCAGTGATGCCCAGCGACAGGAGAGAACACAATGGGCACAAAGTGGAACCCAGGCGAACCCACCTAAACAGAAGGAAAAACTTTCCTTTGTGGATGCCGGAGCCCTGGCACAGGCTGCCCAGGGAGGTTGTGGAGTCTCTTTCTTTCTCTGGAGAGATTCCAAACCCACCTGGACAGTGTGATCCTGGGCACCCTGCTTTAGGTGAACCTGCTTTGACAGGGGGGTT
>VWZK01004720.1:84277-110129 GCA_013396935.1 Baryphthengus martii | reverse complement strand
CTGCTTTGACAGGGGGGTTGGACGAGATGATCTCCAGAAATCCCAACTCCCACCATTCTGTGATTCTGTGATTCCACGAGTCGCGAGGTTGACTCGCCCTGACCTTCCATTAACTTCACCGGCAGACGGTTCTGTGAGGGCAGTGAAAGTAGCGCCGCTCGCCCCTGGGACAGCCCAGAGNGCGGGAGCGGAGTCCCTCAGGCCGCCCGGGGTGTCCGCGGGCCGCGCTCGCTGGGGAACGGAGCCTGGCGGGCGGGGGGTCGGGGCTCTCCTGGGGACGCTTCCTGCGGCTCCTGCCGCCCTCGGCGAGAGGAGGGCCCGGCTGAGAGCGCTGCTTCCTCCGTGCCTGGGAGGGGGCGATGCTGTTTGTGTTGGGCTTTGCTGTGATGTTGAGAAGAAATCTCGTGCAAGCAGCAAAGTCCTTCCCAGGCTGTGGAGGGACCTCCCCGGGGTTTTCACAGGAGCCTCACGGAGCTTCCAGGAACGAAGGGCAAAGGGCACTGTATTTTGGCTAATCATACGACCTGCAAAGTGGTCCGGAGCCCTGTGTTATCCCAGATCTTCGATAGTACAGTTTCTGTGTGTCAGAGAAACTCTGTGACCTGCTTTGAGCCAGGTCAGCTGGGAGACAGCTTGCACCGAGATGGGACAGTGTGAAAATTGTCATCTGTGGGTCTGATGTGATAGGAAGGTATTTGCAGGGAGACATGAAGGATGTGTGGAACTGGGTATTGGAGGGGAAAAATAGTAATTAATCAAGTAATGGAAGGGGAAAAATAAATCCTTACAAACTGAAAAAAAAATGAGATAGGTCAGTGAGAAGAAGGTCCTAGTGCTGTTTTGATAACTTGTTCTTTATAGACTCTTAGCGTTCTTCATGATCACGAAATTCAGAGGAAAGTCAGCTATCATCAGAAGGGGAAATTCATTGCCAAAGGATCTCCAAAGCCAGAGACTCTGCTGAAGTCCTGTGTTGTAGCTTAGTGGGTTAGTGATGGAGAAATAAAAAATCTCATTTCCCATCACTGAAGATGTAGAAATGTATCTACGTAGAGTGGCAGACTAAGGAGCGATGGAGGACTTCTGCATACTCCCATGCTTCTTCCTACTTAAGAATACAATCTGAACCCTCATTTTTGGGAAAGACAAAAAAATCGGTGTGCTTTATGCTCCACACCCATCAGAGATTCGTAACAAATAGCAGAAGTTTCCAGCTGGGGCTTCACAAAAATGTTGGCCATCACCTGGGCATCTTCTGGCCCTGAATTCAGGAGCTGGCCCAAGGGGAAGGAATGTGGTGGGTGGTCTTTGTCAGAGCCTGACTAGATAGCAGCAGAATGAGCAGGGGGAGCCTGAGCTTCAGCAAGGCCACAATCTCCTTTCACTTTCAAGTTCTCCTGCAATCCCATGGTGCAGAGTGGCAGAGGCTGCAGGGTTCCCCCTGCACTCGGGATTGGTGAGGCCACACCTCGAGTACTGGGGTCAGTTTTGGGCACCTCAATACAAGAAAGACATCGAGGTGCTCGAATGGGTCCAGGGAAGGGCAGCAAGGCTGGTGCAGGGCCTGGAGAACAAGTCCTGTGAGGAACTGCTGAGGGAACTGGGGCTCTTTAGTCTGAAGAGAAGGAGGCTGAGGGGAGACCTTCTTGCTCTCTACAGCTACTTGAAAGGACGTTGTAGAGAGGTAGGCACTGGCCTCTTCTCACCAGTAACTAGTGACGGAAGGAGAGGGAATGGCCTCAAACAGCACCAGGGGAGGTTTATATTAAACATTAGGAAAAATTTTTTCACGGAAAGGGTTGTCAGGCATTGGAACAGGCTGCCCAGGGAGCTGGTTGAGTCGCCATCCCTGGATGTGTTTAAAAGCTGTATAGATGTGGTCCCTGGGGGTGTGGTGTAGTGATGGACTTGGTACAGTAGGGTAAATGGTTGGACTTGATGATCTTGAAGTTCTTTTCCAACCTAGATGATTCTGTGATTCTGTAGAGGTGAGACCTGCTACGTGCTGTGAAAAGCGTCCTGGGATATGCTGGAACTAAGGGAAACAGGAGGAGATAGTTTTAAAACAAATAAAAGAAAGTCCTTCTTTACACAGCAAGAGTGAGCTTCAGGAATTAATTGCTGAAGGTGGTGGTGGAGGCAGCGTCAAGAGGTTCAAAAAGGGGTGAGAGAAATTCTAGGTACCAAAAGAACCAGGCAGGGGGTTCCCTCTGATATCCCTTATCCATGAAATAGCTGTTCCTGTTTTTAAAGAATTCCAGCACTAAAACCGCTGTCACAGGAGCCTTTTGCATCGGTTGTGTGTTTTTGCAGAGGAAGACTGTAAGAAGTACTTGCAGAGGAAGCAGGAGCAGACCGACAAGCCCCTTCAAGTGCCAGCAGTAGACAGCAGCGTGCCGAAGACGTCGGAACTGATGGGCATCACCACCAGGGATGACCCGTACGGTAAGCGCCCGATACCTCATGTTGGAGTTGCCTTTGGCCGTAGCAGGAGAAGTGCAGAAAATCACAACCACAGAATGTTAGGGGTTGGAAGGGACCTCGAAAGATCATCGAGTCCAATCCCCCTGCCAGAGCTGGATCACCTAAAGTAGGTCACACAGGAACAGATCCAGACGGGTTTTGCATGTCTCCAGAGACTCCACAACCTCTCTGGGCAGCCTGGTCCAGGCTCTGTCACCCTCACTCTGAAGAAGTGTTTCCTTATATTTACACAGAACCTCCTCTGCTCCAGCTGCACCCATTGCCCCTTGTCCTGTCATTGGACATCACTGAGAAGAGCCTGGCTGTGTCCTCCTGACACTCGCCCTTTCCATATTTATAAAGATTAATTAGGTCACTCCTCAGTCTCCTCTTCTCCAAGCTAAAGAGGCCCAGCTCCCTCAGCCTCTCCTCAGAAGGCAGATGCTCCCCCTGTTTGCTTCCATTACTCCCTGTGGGTTTTCCTCGCCTAGGCCAGAAGGCTGTAGCTGGTAGTCATCAGGCATTTTCATTTTTACTGTTCTGTAGGGCAGAGAGGAAGAGCAGCCCTGGGGAACTCCATCCCCAGACACAGGCTGGCACAGAGCCCACTGGACACGCGTGGGAGGAGACTTCCCAGAAGTGTGTCCTGTAGCGCAGCCTGGCCCAGGGCAGCAGCCGCTGAAAGCATCGGGGGTTGCAGTCAAGGGGGAAGGGTCTCGGAGCTGATTGCCCGTGGCTACGCTGCCCCATCTTCAGCAGATATCACCACCTTTGAGAAAAAAGGACGCAGGGTTGGGCTGTGTGTGCCGTCTGCTGCGTCTCTGACGGCGTGCCGGGCTGTGCACACGGCTGTGTGTGTGTGTGCTGGGTTGGGGAAGTAGGCATCCTAAAAAGTTCCGTGAGGCTGAATGGAGATGCAGCAGCTGACTCACCGCTTCAGATGCTCCCCTGGCTAGTCCCACTACAGCAACCGCCCCCTGCAGCCCTCCAGGCTTGGGGAAGAGTGGCTGGAAACTACCCAGTTGGAAAAGGACCTTGGACTGTTCTGGAGGAAGATGAGCCAGTGTGTGTCCAGGTGGCCCAGGTGGCCGGCAGCATCCTGGCTGTGTCAGCCCTAGTGTGGCCAGCAGGACTGGGGCAGGGACCATACCCCTGTACTTGGCACTGGAGAAGCTGCACCTCGAAACTGGGTTCAGTTTTGGGCCCCTCACTACAAGAAGGACATTGAGGGGCTGGAGCGTGGCCAGAGAAGGGCAATGAAGCTGGGGAAGGGTCTAAAGAACAAGTCTTGTGAGGAGCGGCTGAGGGACCTGGGGTTGTTCAGCCTGGAGAGGAGGAGGCTCAGGGGAGACCTTCTCGCTCTCTACAACTCCCTGAAGGGAGGTTGTAGCCTGGTGAGGTTGGTCTGTCCTCCAAAATAACAAGTGACAGGATGAGAGGAAATGGCCTCAAGTTGCACCAGGGGTGGTTTAGGTTGGGCATTAGGAAAAATTTCTTCCCCACAAGGGTTGTCAAGTGCTGGCCCAGGCCAGCCCTGGAGGGATTTAAAAGCCATGTAGATGTGATGCTGAGGGACATGGTTTAACGGTGAGCTTGGCAGCAGTGGTTAATGGTTGGACTTGATGATCTTAAAGGTCTTTTCCAACCAGAACGATTCTGTGACTCTGTGACTTCTGATGTCCACCTTTGCTGTACGTGGGGACATCATTAACCCCCGCAGATGTCCACGGACCATTATGCTGATGTTTGTCCTTGGCAGCTTTGCCAACGTGACCTCCAAGTTAGGGCTGTGCCCCAAAAGCAGCCCCCTCAGTTTGCTGGAGCTGGCAGACAGTTCCTCTTCCGCTTGACTGGGTGCTTCCCAGGCTGGATCTGCCTGCCGGGTTCCTGCTTTTCCCAGCAGCTTTTCAAGCCTGACCTATTTTCTCACTGTGGGAGGCTTTTGCTGGTGTAAAAACTTGACTGTATGTGTAGTGACATTGATACAGAAAAAAATAACACAGTGGGAAACTATCCGGCAATATTAAGGTACTTTAATTAAAGAGAGACATTGCTCTTAAAATGCAGCACTTGAGTATTTGGGTAAGTGCTAAATAAACAAGAGCTGGCAGCCAGTAGCATCTCTGGAAAACATCAGCTACTGAGGATATGACTTCAGGTACCCAACTTTGACAGCCATAAAAATTGCTGTTTCGAGGCACAGATGCCCGTTACCTCCCAGCCCTGGGCAGGAGCCTGGGCTGAGGGATCTCTGGGCTGGTAAAATGGTAAATTACCTTGGCCGGTTTGGCCAGAGCTTGTGTGTCAAAGCTCCTGATTCTGAGTCAAAGTCTGTGGGTTGAAGTGCACTACAGGAGTTAACTTCATTTATAGTAGGAGATGACAGCTAAATTTGTGATGGTTTCAGGGAGCGGAACAGAGATGTTTGATGCCTTCATCTGCTACTGTCAAAAAGACCTTGAGTTTGTCCACAAAATGATCACGGAGCTGGAACAAACAGAGTTCAAACTGAAGCTCTGTGTATTCGATCGGGACGTCCTGCCGGGAACGTGTGTGTGGTCCATCAGCGGAGAACTTATAGAAAAGAGGTAAGTGAGCTGTGGCTGTTTGGGATAGCAGAGTGTAAGGGAATGTTAGGTGCATTTTACGTCACGTTGGCAGCGTGGTGCCAGGGAAGCAGGAAAAATCCACCAGGATGTGTTGGTGGGGTTTGGTTTCTGCTCTTGGCTCAAGAAGGGAGCCTCGAGCATTCCCAAACATGTCGCTTCATTCTGCTCACAAGGAGGATGCCACTGCAGTGCTGCTGCTTGCATTCCAGCGCTTTTCCTTGGCTGGAATATCCTGCAGTTGCGTCCTTGGAGATGATCTGGAATTGGATACAGCTCCGGTCTGGGTTAGCTCCACCCCACAGTGTGGAGTTGGAGGGCACAGCACTGGTGCTGGCTCTACTGCTGACATTTTTTTCATAGAGTGTTAGGGCTTGGAAGGGACCTCTGGAGGTCATCAAGTCCAACCCCCTGCCGGAGCAGGATCACCCAGGGCCAGCCACACAGGAACAGATCCAGGTGGAGTTGGAAAATCTCCAGAGAAGGAGACTCCACCACCTCTCTGGGCAGCCTGTTCCAGGCTCTGTCACCCTCACAGGAAAGAAGTTCCTCCTCATGTTGAGGTGGAACCTCCCAGGTTCCAGCTTGTACCTGTTATTTCTTGTCCTATTACTGGGTACCATAGTAAAGAGCCTGGCCCCTTCCACTTGACCCCCACCCCTCAGATATTTATAGACATGAATAAGATCCTCTCTCAGCCTTCTCTTCTCCAGACTAAACAGTCCCAGTCTCTCAGCCTTTCATTATAGGAGAGATGTTCAAGCCCCTTAATCATCCTCGTATTCGTCGGACTCTTTCCAGTAGACTTTTAGGGACCCTTCAGAGCTACGTGGGAGTCGGGTGTGGTGGGAGCTGTGGGACATACAAATAACTCCCCAGGAAGGGACTGAAAACTCCTGAAGGAGATGTTTGGGTTTTAAACATCAGCCTTTCAGAGGGAGGCAGCTTGGCATGAACAGAGACCCCAGTAGGGCCTCACTATCCTGGCTGTTGTACGGCGTTAGCCTCCCCAAAAGAGCCCGATACGTAGCTTACAACCAGGCACCTCGACTGAACGTTAGCAACAAATTGGAGAATAAAGCTCCGATTTGCAAAACCAAGTGAATTCACAGTGGCCGTACACAGTTCGTTCGACTATTCAGATTTAGCAGTTATGCTCAGTCACTAAAGGCCGCGTGCACCCAGAGAGCGCAGATGAAGTTGTTTCTAATATATAGACAGAGGATCAAATAAAGATCACGCAGACAATTTGGGCTTTGCTATTTTCTCATGTGTTGGTAAACGAGCGTGTGTTTGCAGTTGGGTTTTTGCGTGTAACGTAGCTACGTGTCTGCCAGTAGCCCCTGCTCCGTAGGTAATTCCTGCTGGAACGCAGCTGGTGGGTTCATTTCTCCACCGGAGCGATTCAGAGGAATACAGATTTCTGCCAGTGAGAATGAGAAGCATCTCTGCTGATATTTTATTTTTTTCCCCCCAACTGTTTCATCTTCAGGTGTCGGAGGATGGTGGTTGTCATTTCAGATGATTACCTGGAAAGCGAGGAATGTGATTTTCAGACCAAATTTGCTCTTAGTCTTTCCCCAGGTAAGATCTCACAAATATCACATTGAAAATGTCATACCAACTTTATTTTTTTTTTTACATTTTATTATCATTTTTATTACCGGCTGAGATCAGTGCTGTACTACTGGGCACAGCACAAACACAGGATAAGAGGTAGTCTCAGAAGTTTTGAAACAGATCAGAGAAATGCAGGTGAGAAAGGAGAAAATAATCGATAGTTACCAAACTTGTGACTCAGTCTCAGACCTGAGTTCTCACCACAGACCAATGTTTCATGTGTGTGAAAGTCCACCCAGGCACAAGGCTCGCCCTGGGCGTAGTGCCCTTCACTAAGCAAACAGAAATTGATCACGATTGGGCAGCAGCTGTGAAAACTTAACGGTGGTTTTATAATTTTGTGGTGCAGGCAGGGACCTGGACTTGGTTCCTTGCCCCACCTCTGACCTGCGTGACCGTGAGCGAGGAGCTGAGCGGTCTGTGCTTCAGTGCTCCAGCTGCCAGGTGGGCTTCTGCTGCAGAGACAATGTAGCTGCACGTCAGGCTCCTGAAGTGCTTCAAGATCCATGCAGGGAATACCAAAGAGAGAAGTAGTATAATAAATTCAGGGTGTGAGTAATTTCTGGAAATAGTGAAGAAGGTAATGAACATGCAGCTTTTTGCAGAGATCCTTGAGTATTGTGGATAAGTGAACAAACTATGGAGTGAATGTTCAGCTTGGACTGGAAAAATCTGGTATGTGCTTTGTTCTGAATTGAAAAGCCATCGGTTTGGCTCTGACAAGCCTGTGCTGGTTGCTTTTCTCTAATCACTAGTTACTCCACGCTTCTGTGTGTTGCTGGGGAGTAAGTAAGTGCAGCGCAGCCCCCTGGTGTGGAGGATATGTCATGTCAGCAGAAGTGTCTGCATGTAAAGGCTCTTTTCTGGATGAGGTACCTGACATTGAATTATCTAAATGACATTCCAGAGATCCAACTGGAAGCCAGTGGCAGCGCTAGGAATTAGCTCCATCTTCCTTGACACGGTAATTTTATACACTGGCTATTAATCCACTGAGCACCCCTGGCACATTGCATCAGCCCCCAGCCATCAAGATTTGTAGCAAAGCCCTTTTAGTCCACCATTAATTTTTTTTTGCTGGCCTCACCCCTTCCATTAGAACAACAGGAACAGAAATGTCCATCTGTAGGTAGTGACCTGAGCTCGACCAGTAAAACCACATGTCTGTAAGTACAGCCTTCCAGTAATCAGCCTTCCAGTAATCACCGAGGTACTTGTTTGCGTGGGGTAATTAACACACAGAAGGGTTTGGTTGCAGGTTCTGGGAGCTCCGTGGATTACTTCAGCATCTGCTGCAGTTAGGAAATCTTGGTTATTTGCCTCATCCAGGTCTCGATGTCATCACTGGTGCTGGGCAGCACAGTATAGCTGGTAGCGGGTGTCCCCGTGGAGAATTACAAGGGGCGAGGTTCCTCTTCAGCCGAGCTGCTCCTTCAAGCAGCAGCAGTCACAGGGAGAGTTGTCTCATCCTGTGCATGCCTCAGAAAAACAGTTCATGTTGGGGGAGTGATTCCTGGCAGCCCTTGGTGGGTAACAGCTGCAGCCCATCTGAGTAAACTGAGGTAAGAGGAAAAAGAACAGGAGCAAAGCTGACCATCTAGAAGCAGTTTAGTCTCTGAATTTTTTCTTCAGGAGTACCTGGAAGCAGCCAGGAGGACACACTCTGTGAGAACCTCTTCTCTGTTCTGTTATAGCTGCAGTTCCTTAGGCCTTTGTCACTCCCGTCGGCACAAGCTGCCCTGCCTGGGCCGGGTTCACCCATTTGAGTGAAACCTTCTTAGCAGAGAGCTTGGGATCCAGAAACTTGCTCTCCAGGGTGGGAGCTACTTACGTTATAATGAGAAGACCCAAAATCAGAAGCAAACCTGGTTCTTTGCTGTGTGTGCTGCTGTGGGGAAACCACGGTGCAGGATCTGACTGTAGCTCTGTGTAACCTCTGCCTGGGTGACCTGTCTTCCAGGTGCTCGTCTCAAACGGCTGATTCCGGTCAAGTGCAAACCCATGAAGAACGAGTTTCCAAGTATCCTACGGTTCATTACGATTTGTGATTACACCAATCCTTGCACCAAAAAATGGTTCTGGACAAGACTGGCAAAATCCCTCCTGCTGCCGTGACGCGAAGTCGGGAGAGCTGGGTGCTCTGTTGTCCCCTGTCCTAGCTGTGCCTTCAGACCGTCGTGTCCTTCACGCAGCGTCTTTTACCACTTCAGAACCTGGATCCTTGCAACTGGTGTTTGGAGCCAGCAACTGGGAACAAAGAATTTTCTCTAGCACTTTTTTGTAACTCAGAAGGGGAAATAAAACAACTGTGTGGGTGTTCCTCTTCAGGTTGGTGAGCAACAGCATCCAGCATTTTGTGTGGTAAGCACTTTCACTGAAAACAGAGAAGACGCACATTTAAAGACAGTGTTTAATAAAGAAAGGCTCAATTTTAAGCATTTATTAAGGCCCCAGAGCCTCAAACTGCAGCCTTTCATAGAATCGTAGACTGTTAGGAGTTGGAAGGGACCTCTAGATATCATGGAGTCCAACCCCCCTGCCAGAGCAGGATCACCCAGGGCAGGCCACACAGGAACAGATCCAGGTGGGGTTAGAAAGTCTCCAGAGAAGGAGACTCCACAACCTCAAATATTTCTTATTGGTTTAAAAGCTGTTTAATGGCTATAGTGAGGCCTCGAGTTGGTGGGGTTTTTGAAATGCCAGTGAAATCCTGTGGCTGCCTGGTGATCCTGTAGCTGCCTGGTGTTCTGTAGGAACTGAGGTTTCAGTGAAGAGCCAGTGCCGTGACTGATTTTCAGCCAGAGGCCTGGCCTGCCCTGCCAGGGATGAAGTCCCCTGCCCTGTGCTGCTGCCCTGCTGGTGGGCACCATGAGGGAGTGAAAGCCTGTGGGCTCTCACCTGCTCTGAGGGTAGAGAGTCCTCTTTGGGTCTTGTTTTGAGAAAAGCAAGAGGTGTATTTTAATTGCTAAAGCACCGTGAACAATTATTATTCTTAGCAACATCTGCAAAATTGGAGCAATTATCCATGTAATTAGAAGTAATGCAGAATTGCTGAGCTCAGTTTATTTTTTTGTGGATGTTTTCCTCCTCAAGTTATATCACAATATTCCTGTTCTGTGTTCATTTACAGGATAAATCCCTTGTCACTAGTATTTTCTGAGGCAGTCCGTCAGATTTGCTCCAAGTGGTTATTTTTTGCTCATTGAAAGCAGGAAGTGTCAGGAAGGACACATTCTTGTGCCATGCTGGTCGTGTCTGTCTCTGTTCGGGTCACATTTGATTAAGTGACCTTATACCAGCATTTTATGTTCCCAGATCTTATTAAATGTTTACAACAGAGCCTTCCTTTAGTAGAAATTCAGGCTTAAAATATGTATTTTCAGTGAAAGTCTGTATTACACAAAGTGCAGGCTGCTCTTGCTCGTTGACTTGACCAGGAGCAGAGCTGTGCACCTAAGTGGGTCCACATCTTAAATTGTTTCATCTTTAAGAGCCTTCCAGAACACACCAACTCTCAGGATGCCTCAAAGGGGTAAATCGTAGAATGGTTTAGGTTGGAAGGGACCTTATAAAGAGTGTGTTAAATTGGCACTTGGGCTGTTTAAAATGTAAAGGCTAATGTTACATTAATAGGAAGGAGCATGTTTTAATTAACCAGCAGGGTCATTACTGTATTTCTGTGACTAACACGAGGAGCAACGTTGATTGCTCTGCTTGTTGGACTTGGCCTCAAAGCCTGCAGAGTTGACGGTGGATCTCACCAGTTCTTGGTGCTTAGGAGTGAGGGGCAAGAGTTCTGCCCAAAGTAGCATTCTAAAGCGCCCCGCTGGTGTATTAAACAGCTGTACAGTAAATATTTCCTTTCAGAATTGGGAAGAGAGGGATTTTGCTTATGCCTCTGCAGCTCCTTGCCCTCTGCCATTTCATTCATTACTTCAGCCACTGACTCACGTTGATTTTACAGCTTCATGTTTTACTAGTTTACATTTTTTAAGGTTGCATCTGGATGTGATTTTAATTTTTTTAATTTTTTTTTTGTAGAATGTATTTTAAAGCATTAGCAGGGCTGAGGTGCAGACAGAAACGTGTCCTCCTGCCTCTCCCTCACCTACCCTGTCACTGAACGGTCCCTTCCCAGGGGGTGCTGCAAAGTCCTGTCCACGGGCCGCTGTCCATGGGCCGCTGCTGGTTCCTCCTGGCTGGCAGCAGCCAGCCCTTGACCTGAGCTTGTTCACACACATGGTGTTAGGTCAGGGGCTGGATTTGGATAGGCCCAGGAGCTGGGTGGTTTTCAGTCCCTCTTACAAACATAACCGCTGCCATCACGCCATGGTGACTGTTTGCATCTCTCTGTCTTGCTGGAACAAGCGAGAAGTCGGTGGGCATGGGAGGAGAAAAGTGAAGCTGATGAGGGGTTTCTAAATAGTTCCTCTTCATGTCCTGTTGCCCTCAGGCCTCTCCAGTGGAGCCGAGACAGCTGCTGGCCTCGGGGTTTCTGCATAATCGTTAAATGTTAATTACAGAAGAGTTTCTGGAGGCTGCCTGAGGCTCAGTGAATTCTCATACTCCAGAGCATCTATAACCATCAATTATGAGTCATTACTCAAAAGGCCAAACGAGATTCCTCTCGTTTTGAGAGCTGTAAGGGATGTTCTGGAATGTGTCCAGAGAAGGGCCACAAGGATGATCAGAGGGCTGGAGCACCTCTCCTAGGAAGACAGGCTGAGAGAGTTGGGGTTGTTCAGTCTGGAGAAGAGAAGGCTGAGAGGAGACCTTCTTGTGGCCTTCCAGGATCTGAAGGGGGCCTACAAGAAAGCTGGGGAGGGACTTTTTAGGATGTCGGGTAGTGATAGGACAAGGGGGAATGGATTCAAACTAGAGGAGGGGAAATTTAGACTGGACATTAGGAAGAAGTTCTTCCCCATGAGGGTGGTGAGACCCTGGAACAGGTTGCCCAGAGAGGTGGTGGAAGCCCCATCCCCGCAAGTTTTTAAAGCCAGGTTGGATGGGGCTCTGAGTAACCTGCTCTAGTGGGAGGTGTTCCTGCCCATGGCAGGGGGGTTGGAACTCGATGATCTTTAAGGTCCCTTCCAGCCCTGCTGATTCTATGATTCTATGAGTCTGGTCAGTGATTAGTGGGGAGCAGAGGCAGAGGAGGCCGCGCTGCAGTCGCTAGAGGGAGGCAATGGCCCGCGCTGGCTCCCTGCGAACCAGCCAGGAAGTGCCCGGAATGGAGCAGAGATCACAGGGATGGAGCTGCTCCAGGATGCCCAGCTGTGGGATGCCCAGCTGTGGATGACCTGTTGTCACAGCTGGGCTCCAGGATGGGGAAAAGAGCAGCGGGGTTTCTTCCTCTGCACCTTGCACCTTCTCCTAAGGAGGCTATACCAAAAATAGTGAGAATTTGGCAGCTTAAACCTCGTGCGGTGTCTTCTGCACGAGTCCTGATGGGTGCTTTGGGACTTGGGATGTTGCGAACGAGGGAAAAATAATAGCAGCAAAACTAATGGTGTTTGTAGTAGATGATTATGGAAGAGGGCAAGTGCTGCTGCTGGAAGGGAAAGCAAAAATGAGCTGAATTTCTAAATCTTCTGACTTCCAGTAGATAAACACAATATTCCAATTAATTGTGAAAGATGTGAGTGCTTCGGCAGGATCTTGTTGTTACCCTGCTCGCTGTGCCCTGGCCCTTCTGCCGGCCTGACTCGGCTGCTGGGCCACTATCACCATTGTTGTTGCTTTATTCCAGGCAGTTACCATTTGTCTTGTAGGCCAAAATCATTATTTTGGGGTAAAATGGTGTAATGGCCTTGCAATTTAAAGTGTGTGCTTTAAATATGTATCCTCTACTAGGCAAAAACCAGTCTTTGTGCACTTCTGGCATTTTCCTATCATCTGGCTTGTCATGGGAACTTGATAAAGTGTGACATCATCTACGAGTGAATTAAGATGTCATTATTGCGAGTGGGTTTCAGTGGCACTTGTGGTTCTTGTCCCCTCTTTCACGCTTCGTGGAAGGTCAAATTTTTGAACACCTTTAAAAAAGGGATTTACAAAATTGTGATATTATATTTTTTTTGTTCACTGTGTTTCTTTCCTTCGCTGAAGCGATCCTAGTTGTATCTGTTAGTACCAAATCATTTATTTTTATATATATACACATATATATTTATATTACTTTCTATCCTAATACAAATCTATGGAAAAGTGTAGGTGTTATATAGACATTCTCAAAATAGTCAATGATTCTGTGGGTTCTTTTACTCCTCCAAAAAATCAGTCTTGTTCTACTTGTGAAAACATTTTAAAATAAAGAATTAAAACCCAGCAGGATGAATCTCCTTGGGCGTCAGAGAATAAATACTGAGTCTCAAAATGAAATGTTAGTGAGAAATTACATGGGCTAGTTCTTTTTTTTTTTTTATATTTTGACTCAACAGCTTCCTCAGAGGAGGTTTTTGGCCACGTCTGGAAGAGGGAGAGGTAGAGTATCTCACAGCAGGAGGAAAGTTACCAAGAAATTGTACTTCAGACATGCGTGCTTCCTCTCTGGGTCTCATTTTTGGCTTTGTGGTCCGTGTCTGTCACCATCCCTGGTACCCAGAGGCTGGAGAGCCTGGGGCCAGGGCTTCTGCTGCCATCCCCAGCAATCAGGAATGCTGGGCACTAGGCTCCTGCTCTGCATCCTGTCCAGAGGTCCTGGCAGGGGGATATCCTGTGGTGTAGCAATCAGGGATTTTGCCAGCTTGATTTCCTCCTGCTCGGAGTCAGGGAAATAACTCACAAACCCAGCAGCTGTCGGGCCAAGGTGCTGCCACAGGAAGAGACGAAAGGTGCCTGAATGGTCGCCGAATCACAGAAGCGTGGGTTGGAAGGAATCTCTGGAGGTCAAGGATACGCTGCACTTCACCCCAGGAGGGGCCGCTAAGCCGCCTGCAGGACAGTGTTCTGAGTACAGCACCCGCAGTCATGGCTGTGCTATGGCCTCTACAAGTGAACAGATGGACAGTGGTATGGAAACCATCTCTGAATATATTATTCTAGACAGAAATTGCTGGCAAGAGCAGCCTGCCAGGAGAGTCCCACTCCCACAACTGCTGAGATCCCAGCCCTTTCAGTGCAGCTTTACACCACTTGCCTGTTTGCATGATGTCCTTCTGGACTGGGCACTGGGGAGGCCGCACCCTGAGTCCTGGGTTCAGTTTTGGGCCCCTCACTCCAAGAAGGACATTGAGGGGCTCGGAGCATGTCCAGAGAAGGGCAACGAAGCTGGGGAAGGGTCTAGAGCACAAGTCTTGTGAGGAGAAGCTGAGGGACCTGAGGGGCTTGTTTAGCCTGGAGAGAAAGAGTCTCAGGGGAGAACTTCTTATGCTCCACAACTTCCTGAGAGGAGGCTGGAGCCAGGTGTGGATCAGTCTGTTCTCCCATATAAGGATTGATAGGACAAGAGGAAATGGCCTCAAGTTGTGCTGGGGGGGGTTTAAGTTGGACATGAGGAAGAATTTCTTCACTAAAAGGATTGTTAAGGACTGGAACAGGCTGCTCACAGAAGTGGAGTCACCGTCCCTGGAGGGGTTTAAAAAACCTGGAGATGTGATGCTGAGGGACATGGTTTAGTGGTGCCCTGGCAGTGCTGGGTTAATGGTTGGACTCAATGATCTTGAAGGTCTCTTCCAACCAGAACAATTCTGTGTTTCTATGATTCTGTGGTGTTGAGCAGTTAATAATTTTTACTGGAGGACAGCATTTACCTGGTGAAATCCAGTAACTGCTGCAGAATGTTCTGCACTTCAGAGATGGAAGGTGAAAGAAGAAATATTGCCCCTTGATGGAGCAAACTCCCTTCATCAGATTAACATGACAAGAGTTGCTTTATCATGATCATGATCGAGGCTCTGCTTGGTCCAGAGGGCACGTTTATAGGAAGAAAATTCACCTAGGGAAGAAAATTTAATTATGCCCCAAAATGGCTGCGAAAATGTTTGAGTGCTCTGGAAACGTATTTTACTAAAGCAATAAAAGGAAGTAAACCCCACGTTGCTGGAACACATGCAAATGGAGCTTATTCAAAATCACCTCTGGCAGACCTGCTGGGGTTTTACCTGATAACCAGACATGGGCTGTGCACAAATATTTTGCTGAAGGTAATTTTCTCTGGGTGCTACGTTATAGCCATCTTTGGTTCAGGATTTTGAGATGACTTTGAACCCGACCCAACTTCTTGATAAGCACTATCAAGCCTGGCCCAGAAAACTGTTTATTTTGTAGCAAAATCTGCAGTTGGAAGAGTGAATATTGTCGTACCCACTGTGGAGCTGTGCTACTCTGCATAGCTTTAATTAATTGAGGCTGTATTTAAGCATTAAGCTGTTCCAAAGCCTGATTTACAAACAAAGCATTTTCTGTTCCTGTGGCAGAGCCCAGCTTAGCAACGTGTGTTTCCCTCGTCCCGTTTCACTGGTGGATCTGCTCAGGCAGTGGTAGAGGTTGGGGCTGTCTGTGCTCACTGGGCAGTGGTTTATTCTGTCTCACTGGGTAAGGTCGTTTAGTCTGTCTCACTGGTTAGGTTGGTTTATTCTGTCTCACTGGGCAAGGTGGTTTATTCTGTCTTACTGGGTAGGATGGCTTAATCTATCTCACTGGGTAGGATGATTTCCACAAAGGCACATCATGGTGCAGCAGCATCTGTGAACTGCTGTCCCAGGCTGCCTGGACTGCACCCTTCAGTTCACAGCATCAGCGTTTAATCAGCTGAACCTGGAGTTTCTCCTGGCTGGCAGCTGATGGAGGGACTTCAATTCCAGTTTCCCCAGTTCCTAGGCTTGCTTAAGTTGAAATTTGGTGGGGCTGGACTGGAAGGAGGGAACGAACACTTATGCTCAACTCCATCTCTTTATAAAAGCTTGTTCTGGACTTTTTTCCTTCTGTTTCACGGCCGCCTTCCCACTGCCCTGCAGAGCAGGGAGAGCCGAGCGCGGCGTCCAGGGCTGAGCCTGGGGACAGCACCATTGCTCCACGCTATGCTTTCCAGCCTCCCCTTCCCAACAAACTTAGAGCCCCCCAGGGTGAGGAGGCAGGTGGCAGATGGCTGGTAGCACAGAGGCACTGGGAGGAGTGCACCAGGGTTTCCTCAATGGCCAAGCATCCAGACTCTCCCTGGACCAGACTGATTTCACATGGCTCTCAAGTACTGTGCCAGGCTGGGTGCCAGCCTCCGGGGAAAGGATCAGAAGGTGCTGCTGGCTCGTAAGGTGGACGGCTGCTCGTTTCACCTGTGCTGAGGGAACAGGAGGGCTCTGTGGAGGAGGCAGCAGGTGACATGGTGCAGGACCAGGAGGAGAAGCCAGCAGTGTGCTCAGGTGGCCAAGGAGGCCACCAATATCCTGGCTTGTGTCAGAAATAGTGTGGCCAGCAGGACTAGGGCAGGGATTGTACCCTGGTACTGGGCACTGGGGAGGCCGCACCTTGAATCCTGGGTTCAGTTTTGGGCCCCTCACTCCAAGAGGGACATTGAGGGGCTGGAGCGTGGCCAGAGAAGGGCAACGGATCTGGGGAAGGGTCTAGAGCACAAGTCTTGGGAGGAATGGCTGAGGGACCTGGGGTTGTTCATCCTGGAGAGGAGGAGGCTCAGGGGAGACCTCCTTGTTCTCTGTAATTCCCCAAAAGGAGGTAGGAGTCAGGTGAGGTTGGTCTGTTCTCCCAAGCAACAAGTGACAGCACAAGAGGAAAAGGCCTCAAGTTGCACCAGGGGAGGTTTAGGTTGGACATGAGGAAAAATTTCTTCCCCACAAGGGTTGTCAAGTGCTGGCCCAGGCTGCCCAGGGCAGTGGTGGAGTCCCCAGTCCTGGAGGGGTTTAAAAGCTGTGGAGATGTGGTGCTGAGGGACATGGTTTAGTGGTGACCTGGCAGTGCTGGGGTAATGGTTGGACTTGATGATCTTAAAGATCCTTTCTAACCAAACCAATCTATGATTCTATGAGGATAACCCTCACTCTAAGCCCAGTAAGAACACGCAGGCTCAATGCTATGAATCTTAACTAGTTTGTTAACGAAATCAAACTCATGAGGTGATGTAACGGGTCTTTATCCTCTGTTTGGGATGCTAAAGTTAGGAAAAAGACAGATTGCCAAGAAGTATGTTCCGGCAAACGTGGGGGTTACAATGAAGTGAACTTTCACAAAGTTTTTGCAGCATTTTTCTGGCTCTGATCTTCAGCTGTGTTCACCTTCTGTTTGTGTCAGCAGAAGGAAATGCAAGAGCCACGAGTCCTAAGGTGCTTAACTGCTTGTGTGCCAGTTTACGATCTGTTTGTGTGCCAGTCTACAATCTGTTTGCGTGCCAGTTTACGATCTGTTGCCTCAGAAACAAACAATACCATTTGGGAGGGGAAAACTGGAAAGCGCGCCTGAAGGTCCCCGTGCCCTTCCCAGTCCTGCCGGAGCCACGGCTGACCCTGCCGACAGCTTTACGGCAACGTCTTCAGAAGCGTTCAGAAACCTGGATGACTGCTTTGGAGCTACTGAATCACAGATTTCATCTTTGATTTTTGGCAGCACTTGGCAGACACCCCTGACTGAAATATGCATGGAAATGAGATTCAGAGTGCTTTGAGCTGAGGACTAAAATGGACATTGGCCTTAAAATGTCAGTGCCTCAGCATCTCGAAAACCTCTCGTGGGCACGCGGAGACCATAGTTTTTCGATATCAGTAAAGGGCTTTTGAGATAGTTAGAAAGAAAGGCAAAGAAGAGAAGCATCGTGGTTTTTACTCTAAAGCTAATTAGTCTCAAAATGAATATTCCTTCTTTTTCCTGAGAGTTACTCTTTAGCCTCCTCGGTGACTTAACCTCTGCGAGCGCTGCGTCCGGCAGCTGCTCGGCCGCATCGTTTCCTCGCGCACGGGGAATGGAGGCTTTTAAGATTTCCTCTCGGAGCTCCGGCCTCATCAGCATGCTGCGCGTGGCCGACGGCTTCTTCCTCAGCTCCAAGCCGTGCATATTGATCAGGCATTTTCTTTTGTTACCGAGCGTCCCGTCATCGATTTTAATTGTTCGGCGTTGAAGAGCAAGCATTCGGGATAACGGAGAGTCTCCAAGGATGGAATCTCGCTTTCCGCACCTTTCGCCAGACGGAGCCGGCAGTGAGGCCCTCAGGAGCTGGGGCTTTCTCTCTCTCTCTCTCTCTCCCCGTGAACAATCTGTACAAATTCTGCAGCGGTTGATCTTTCTCCATTAAATCAATTTCTGGTTCTCTGCGACAGCTTTGCCTGCCGCAGGATTTCACGCTTCAGCGCTTTGTTTCTGAGGTGTCCCCTGGGTTTTTTTCTTTTTCCAAGGGGTGGTTCTGGCGGTAATCTGTTTAACTCATGGATACCTTGCTCATGTCTTCCCTGTTCTTAAGGGATCTGCATCACTTCAGGTGACACCTGGTGAGTCTGTCTCTTGTGGCTCCTCTCTGGCTCCTCATCAGCCCACAGGGCTGCTCCTGGGCTCCTCCCTGAAGCTTCCATTGACCAAAAAGGCCAACGGTCTTCTGGGGTGCATTAAGAAGGTAAAGAGAGGTTCTCCTCCCCCTCTACTCTGCACTAGTGAGGCTGCATCTGGAGTATTGTGTCCAGTTATGGGCTCCTCAGTTCCAGAGTGACAAGGAACTACTGGAGAGTCCAATGAAGAGCAACAAAGATGCTGAGGGGACTGGAGCATCTCTCGGATGAGATGATCTCCTTCTCTGGAGATAATCAAAACTCGCCTGAACATGACCCTGTATAACCTGCTGTAGGTAAACCTGCTGGAGCAGGGAGGTTGGTCTCAATGATCTCCAGAGGTCCCTTGCAACCCCTACCATTCTGTGATTCTGTGAAATACTGAGAGACCTAGGACTGTTTAGCCTGGAGAAGACTGAGAGGGGATCTGATCGATGCTGAGCAAGAGCTAAAGGGTGGGGGTCAAGAGGATGAGGCCAGACTCTGGTCAGTGGTGCCCAGTGACAGGACAAGGGGCAATGGGCACCAACTGGAACACAAGAGGTTCCACCTAAATATGATGAAAAACTTCCCTCCTTCAAGGGTGCCTGAGCCCTGGCCCAGGCTGCCCAGAGAGGTTGCAGAGTCTCCTTCTCTGGAGAGATTCCAAATCCTGCCTGGACAATGCGATCCTGGGCAAGTCTGCTCTGGCTGATGCTGCTGGAGCAGGGCAGTTGGGCTCAATGATCTCCAGAGGTCTCTTCCAACATCCATCATCCTGTAATTCCGTGATTCCTGTTGCCGAGGTGGGACAGCTTTTCCAAGATGAAACTGTATCTTGGTCTTGTATCTAATAGCGAGATGAATCTGCCCATCCCCACAGTGCAAATACCAAAGCTAGGAGCTGGTGTGATTCATTATCTCTGCTGCTTCTTCCTGAAAAGTATCTTCTTAGATTTGGATTGTTCCCATCCTTTGAATACATTCCTGAACTCTCAGAGGGCTTTCATTACAAGTATTTCCTGAAGGCTCTGTATGTCAGGACCTTGGTCCCCTCCTACTGTCTCTCCGATTCTAGGTTTTCCTTTACTTCAGATACACCAAAAGGATCCTATTTTTAGCAGCCAGCAGCCAATGCACCAGGAATTCATGAGTAGGGAGGAAAGGATGTGAACTATCCAAATAGATTTTTTTGTTCAAGCGGGATCTCTTTACATTCCGACTGCCCTAGTAATAAGCTGTGAGTCACTGTTACACTGAACTATTAGACTATTATTGTAAACTCGTGTCATTAGAATCTGCTAATGCGAACCGTAAACCTTGCCTGACCCCAGCTTAGCTGGGTTCGAGGAGATATTGGCCGTTTAGAAGGATAAGAACAACATTCCCTCACAAATCTTATTCCCAGATGGCAAGAGGCAAATGAAATCTTATTCCGCCCTATCTTTTCTATTCATCAGGTTGTTCTTCTCACTGCCTTTTAAAAGAATTCATTGTAAATCCCCAGAAGATGTCTTATTTTATTTCTTCCAAGTTTTCCAGCTGTGAATTGGATCCAAGCATCCCCACTTTATAGAGTATCCACCCTCTATCACCTGAGAGCAGCAGCTTCTCCTCCAGAAGCTGCTTTCTGTGTCCAGTGCTACCACAGCCAGCCCTCAGAAGGAGGTTTTAGTACCCAGGGACACTTGAGAATTCTCTGAAGCAACAGCAAGTGGCAAGGAGGGGACCTCCTCCGGCATTGCTAAACTGACTTCTGCCAGGAGTTATGTTGGGAATGAGTATTTTTCTAGAAGAGTTTTGTTGAACAATAAAATGTCCAAAATGGCCTTAAAAACACACACAAAGCTTTACGTAGTAGAACCAACAGGCCTTGGCCACTCTTCATCAACTGCAAAAGAGGGGTCAGCCCAGGTGTACCTGCTTGTTCCTCAGGGCCTGGACGCTTGCATCAGGCTTATTTCGTGCTTTCAACAACAAGGGAAAAGCTCTGAAACACATTCTCACACCTCATCCCTCCCACCGTCCTGCTCAGCTGCTTAGAAAATGTTTTATGCTAGAGATTTACCCTCCACAGAAAAGGCCAGTGGGAAAATCTTCCTGTGCTTCGGAGCTGTGAAATTCATTCCCAGGGTGAAAAGAGGTATGGGCATGGGAAGCATCTCTCATGAGCTTCTGAGAAGATGAAGCAGTATGAAGCAAGCGTTGTTGTAAACCAGAGCGGAGCAAGAGCTGATCATTAAACTGTGGCTCAGGTAAGTGGCAATCAAGATCTTGTTTTAATTTTTTCTTAGATTTAGCACTGGTTTTATAAGAGACTTGAATCACGAAGTCACAGAATCACAGAATGGTGGGAGCTGGAAGGGACCTCTGGAGATCATCTAGACTAACCCCACTGCCGAAGCAGGGTCACCTAGAGAAGGTCGCACGGGATCCTGTCCAGCTGGGTTTGGAATCTCTCCAGAGAAGGAGACTCCACAATCTCTCTGGGCAGCCTGGGCCAAGGCTTGGTCACCCTCACAAGAAAGAAGTTTTTCATTATGTTTAGGCGGAACTTCCCGTGTTTCAGTTTATCCCTGCTGCCCCTTGTCCTGTCACTGGGCACCACTGAAAAGACTGGTCCCTTCCTCTTGACCCCCACCCTTTAGCTCTTGCTCAGCATTGATCAGATCCCCTCTCAGGCTGCTCTTCTCCAGCTGAATAGCGCCAGGGCTTCCAGCCTTTCCTCCTCCAGTCCCTTCAGCATCTTTGTAGCCTCCGTTGAAGGAAACAGCAAAGCTAAAAATTGTACAGAGAGGGTTAACTGGCTTTCACTTTGCATACTAAAATATCATAAACATAGAAGAAAAGAGTAAGAAAAAAACCCTTGTCTTGGTCATAAGCTCTTTTCTTGTTTCCTGGAGCTTAAAATCTGAGACATATATTCCGTGGAGGAAGTAAGAGAACAGTGCAGCGGTTGCAGGGCAGTGCTGATGGGATAAGAAGGGTGTTTGCAGAGTGAGGGCTGTTTTCAGTAAACATACTGTGAGAACTAGAATTCACCTGTTAGAACTGGGCCTTCAGCTGCTTGACTTCAAAGTGACCTCAAAGCTGAATTTGAAATGACTTTAGCACACCCCATGGGGCGGAGATCCACAGGAGTACACAGGCTCATTCAGGCAAACCTGCCGGTGTGGTTTAAACTGGCATTTGGCTTGTGTTTTGAAAACAATTATTACTAAAAACTTGCCTCAGTCGGAGGGTTTTAAATCACTGCTCCTTCCTCCACTGCACGGTCCTTGTCTTCTTTCTCAAAACACAAAGCAAAGCTGCCAGGAGAAATCCCTGGAGGTAAAACGCAGGGCCTGCCTTTGTTGGCCAGAGAGGAAACCGCCTTGGACTCTGTTAAACCATCAGCTGCTGTTTGACAGAGTGAGGTCCCCTCAATAAACCTGGAAGCATTTCCACGAAGGAAAGAACAGGGAGGAAATTTTGCCGTGAAACAAGGTGGTGCATTCTGCTCACTGCCGCGCTCCTGCCCTACTCAGAGCAGAGTAAGACGGGCATTGTTGGCCTCCCTCTCCTCTCTTTAGCCAACGGTGCCCGTACCGAGCCGTTCCATAAGCACGTGAACCGGCACTGCCCGTGAGATGCGCGGCAGTTAACGCACGGGCGCTGACAAATGGCGGCTTCTGACGCCTCAAAAAGCCTTTAAGTAGCAACGCGGCAACAAACGGTGTGGCCCCAAACACTGCTGGGGGGTGACAGCGAAGGCCTCCGCAGGGCTGTTCGGAAAGAGAGAGTTTAAGTGTGACAAGAATGAAATGGTCTATCTGAGAGGTGGCGAGAACGGAGAGAGGAAATCTGCAGCGCCTCGATATGCCAGCCAGAGTTTGGAGGAGTTTTCTACAATCCAAGTGTAAATGAAGTTAGTTTCATAGAATCATAGAATGAATCACAGAATGGCTTAGGTTGGAAGAGACCTCAGAGGTCATCTAATCCAACCTCCCTGCCATGGGCAGGGACGCCTCTCAACTAGACCAGGTTGCTCAAGGCCTCATCCAACCTGGCCTTGAACACCTTCAGGGAAGGGGCATCCACAGCTTCTCTTGGAAATCTATTCCAGAGTCTTGTCACCCTCACATTGAAGAATTCTTCCTAAAATCCAGTCTAAACCTATTCTCCTTCAGCTTAAAACCCTTTCCCCTTGTCCTGTTGCTGGACACTCTTATGAACAGTCCCTCTCCAGCCTTCCTGGAGGTTCCCTTCATGTATTGGAAGGCAGGTAGCAGGTCCCCCCAGAGTCTTCTCTTCTCCAGGCTGAACAATCCCAGCTCCCTCAGCCTATCCTCGTAGCAGAGGTGCTCCAGCCCCTGGATCATCTTTGTGGCCTCCTCTGGACTCATTCCAACAGATCTGTGTCCCTCTTGTGGTGGGGACATCAGAACTGGACGCAGTATTCAAGGTGGGGCCTCACAAGAGCAGTGTAACAGGGGAGAATCACCTCTCTTCATCTTCTGGCTACGCTCCTCTTGATGCATCCTAGGATACGGTTGGCATTGACGCATCCTAGGATAGTTTATGCTCACACTTGTGATGATGAGAAAACCCATCCTTTACAGGTACTAAAGGTAGTAACGTCTGCACGCCGAGTATCAGAATCACCAGTCAGTGTGTTAACCAGCAGTTTTACGATAGCCAGTATTACAGGAACAGCAAAAAAAAAAGGCAAAGAGCTGGCCAGTGCCCGTAAGTTTCATGGAAACAATAGGTAATTGGCCCACAAAGGCAGGAAACCGTGTGCCTTATGAGAAGAATTCTGTGCGTGGTGTGTCTGCTGGGCAAAGGCTCCCAACCAGTCGCCGGCGAACACGAGCCTTGGGGACATCAGTGAAATGTAGGGGTCAGAAGAAAGATTTTACTCTGCAGCAGGATCCATGGGAGGAGGGCACTGCTCTAAACACCGTGGTGGTTTATTGGAAGCCAAAAATATCGGAAACCCCGCTCTTGAGACTTTTTCTTCGAGTGTAGTCTTCCTACCGGAAAGACAGCTGGAGTTTTTCCACTTCACAGAATCACAGAATTCTTGAGGTTGGAATAAACCTCTGAGATCATCAAGTCCAGCCTGTGACCTAACACCGCAACATCAACTAGACCATGGCTCTAAGTGCCACGTCCAATCTTTCCTTAAACACCTCCAGGGATGGCGACTCCACCACTTCCCTGGGCAGTCCATTCCAGCGTTTAATCACCCTTTCCGTGAGGAGGTGCTTCTCAGTGGCCCCTAACGCCCGGGCCAGCGCGGAGTGGGATACACCAGGAAAGTGCTTTTCCATTTCAGATTTCTACTAAAAATCCTTGTTCTTGCAACAAACCACTTGATTCAGCAACACTGCTTCACAGGCTCCTTTATAAATAGAGGTCGTTGCCTCTGCCCTCAAGAGCTTACAACCTACATGAGACAAAACCAAGCAAATCTGGAAAAGTAGGATGAGCAGAATAGTCATGATGGAAAAAGGGGAAGGTGCTGCTTGGAGACCTGAAGTGGGCTAAGGATTAAGATCTCTGTGGAAATCAGCTCCATTTTTTTCACCCCTCATCAAACTCAGGTTGGAACAACCCAATGAAGGAATCAACTAATGATCAGACGCCACAGCAACGCCTGACTTTTCAGGGACTCCAAATGCTGAGCTCGTTTGAAAAATACTACAAAATTTACAGGGCCTAGATTCTATGTGAACGAGAGAATTTGGTTTGAAAATGTGGAAATGCATTTTTCACTGGAAAGCTGGAAAACTTAACCACAGCATTCATCTGTGTGTGCTCATGTGGCCACTGGTGGTCTCGTCAGTGCGCGTTTTAAATATTCATTTCGATCAAAGTCTGCGCTAATTCTTAAAGAATAAGGCTCATTGTGGACATAATCCTGCCCCACTGATGTAAGTGAACAGGGTTTGAGCATTGCCTTCAGGGGAAGGATTTTCAGCTCGAAGTAAGAATTCATGGTTCTGATTTTAAAAACACAGTGGTAAAAAAATAAGCATATATACAGTTGTTGTTGATGGCTGGCTCAGGTCCATTTTTAACATGCCGTTAGCTATCAGAAATATGACACTGGCTACCCTACTCCAGGGTAAAACCTGTTTTTAATTGCCATAAAAACTCCTTTTATAACATGGTTAGAAGATCACGGAGTCAGTTCCGAGCAGTAATTAAAGCATATTTAGGAAATATTAAAAAAGGCTCACCAGAGGAACGTTTAACACAGACAAGTAGGAAAACCACCAGCTTTTCAGTTGGAAGCTCTGCCTTATGACAGAGACCACTGCTGTTGAGGGCCTGCAGAGCAGCGAGATGGGACTGTGGGCCTCTTGCTTCTGTAGGACAAAACCAAAACATTAGAAGGGAGTTAGTGTCCTGCATTAGATAGCACAAGTGAAAATACTGGAGTCAAGCTCTGCATTTGGCAGAGTAGTCACCCTCTACAAAGCCTGGTTCATCAGAGGCATCTCAGGAATTCGTCCTAATAAGCTAAAAATATGTATAACTGATGTTCTTCGACTCACAGTAGTGCCCGACATCAAGCTGCAGGAAGAGCAGTGACCAGCCAAAGAGAAAGAAACCTGCTACAGATATTCCCAATCAATTCTCCTGATGGTTATTATTGTGTCTGGAGATAGCAAGAGATGCATCATTTCATCTATTTTATGTTGGAAAACAAAATAGATCCTCAAACTGCAAACACTTTAAATCTATAGACAGCAGCCTTTGTGAGTTCATGGTACCATTCACCCTCATATTTCTCACTTTCTGGTATTTTTTTTTCCCCCAGTGACAACCAGATGTATATCTGAATGTATCCTGATCAATGAAGCTTCAGCTACAGACTTGTGGGCCATGAATCACAGGATACGGGTGCTGGACATATCCACGAGTGTTGAAATTGCAGTGTGGAACAAGCAGAAGCATCCAGCAGCTGGGAAACTGGAGAACTGCTCATTCTCAAAGACGGCAAAGAGAAAACCAGACCTTCTGATCCCTCATACCCATTGTAACCCTGGGACCTAATTTTAAACATGGAATGTGGGTCCCCAAAGTGCCTGAGCCGGGCTCCACACCTGCTCACTGTGGGGCTGTGGCGGGTGGGGAAATGGAGATAGGAGACAGCAGCTTGGCCTGCTTTGGCTCAGGATTAAGATGTCCCTCCTGGACCAAAGCTGGACAAGGCCGCGCCATCGCTTTCCACCCTTCGGTCCAGTGGATTCCAACGTGTCGGGCAGACCAGGGAGACACAACAGGGCTGAGCCACCAGCCAGCTGCTAGCAGGGCTGGGAGGAGGGCTGTGCTCGGGGTCTTATCCCACCCACCAGGCTCTGAGCAGCGCTCATGGCAGACGCCAACGCAGCCCCAGTTCCAGCCTCAGCCTCAGCCCCAGGGCCGGCCGCCCCTTCCCGCCTCTCCCGGGCCTTTGCTCTCAGTCCCGCCTAGAGTCCCCGCGGGCGAAGGGACCCGGGAGAAGGACAAGGCGAGATTGACAGCCTTTCCTCCAATAGCAGTTGCGGATTCGGCAGCTGGCAGCCAGTCACAGCCCGCAGTGGGGTCTTAGGCTAGCAGCTCCTCCCGCCTCCTGCCTGAGGGCGGGGAAGATGCGGGCAGCCGCCATCTTGTGTGTGGCATCCCCGCCCTTTCCTTTCTCCTCCTTACGGACTCCCGCCGCCGCCT